>CAUYUJ010004914.1:389624-416377 GCA_963575745.1 Prorocentrum cordatum | reverse complement strand
GGGGCCTTCCCAGGTCCGGCGCCGACCCTCCGCGCGGTGCTGCTGCTGGACTGGCGCCGAGCGCCGTCCCCTGCAGCGGCGCCAAGCGGGCCCCCCTCCAAACCAGCGCCTACACGAGGCAAAGGCAAGCGGGCCGCACGCGCCCGCTGGTAGGACATGGGTTCTGTGGGATTCCTGAAAGCGCGACCCCTGTCCTAGTGGTTCTAGTGGTGGTCTAGTGGTGGTCTAGTGGAAATCTAGTGTTCCTTGGTTTACCGACCCTGGGCTCTAGTCAGGGTTGGTTTGCCCACCCTGGGGCCTAGTGAGGGAGCCCTGCGCGCTCTTCAACAAAAAAACGGTTAAAAAAATCCTAGACGTTTCCTATCTGTGACCGAGGTCGAGTGCATTGAGCACATCTGCATGCCTTTGTCGCCTAAGGCTTCGGACACGCAGCGGCCTGCCACGCCTCGCGGCGAGGCCACACTTACGCACAGCGCTGAAAGATGCCGACGGCGCACGCCCACAAAATGTTGCGGGATGCGCAACTGCACGCGCAATCGGGTTACCAAAGCCAATATTGCCCGCAAGTGCTAGAAGCGTGCCCACGGATGACTACTTGAGCCAAAAGGGCCACGGGGACAGAGGAGGGGGGTGAGGAAATGGGGAGATAAATATGTGTTTGGTTAAGCGGCGATGCTAGAGGGATGGCCTGGGAGGGGAGGGGAGAGAACGTGGAGAGAAGAAAACTCGAATAAAGTCAGAACGCTTAGAACTTCCAGCAGCGAAAAGAAAAACAGTGACGTCTGCCTCTTGAGGGACCTCAGGAGGATCCACCTGGCGCCCTTGGGGCGTACTGGACTTCTCTTGGGCCGTCTTGACGCCAGTCGCGGGGCGTCTTGGAACGCTCTTGGGCTGTCTCGGAGCCCGCTCGGAAAACCTCGAGAGACTCAACAGGGCCATATGGGTGACATATTGTAATAATCCAGGTGTAAGCTTATGGAACAGACGTAACCTCTCGTCTAGCTTTGCCATGTTGCGTTATACGTGAACGGCACATGGGTGTATAGCGCACTTCCTTGGAGACATCGGGATGTCGATTGGCACAGATAATGCACTGGCTTCATGCTGGGTGGTGTTCTAAACATATCATTTGTACATTTGTATGTGACTGGCGTTTCATATCTATATATATATATGTGTGTGCACATCTCTGTATGACTACCATCTGTGTTAATCCCTCCCTGCGCCGTGGCTATGTTGTGCAGGACGCGTGTAATATACCTCATGAGACTTGGCCCACGCTACATTTGTTGCACCGCATAGGTTGCGCCACCAAGGTTGCACCACATAGGTTGCATAACGTAGATTGCATGCCATAGATTTCACCAAATAGTTTGCACCGCAAGGCTGCTCTGTCTAGATTGCACGGCAGAAATCAGACTACATACGTTCGGCCCACATTGGCGAACGCGGTTCGGGGTCCACGCTGGATAGTTCGTTCAAGGTCCACGCTGGCAAAAACTGTTCAGGGTCCACTTTGTTAACATTGTTTGAAACATTGTTCGGGGTCCACGCTGGCAGATACACGTTCTCAATGCGTGGCGTCTCTGACCACGCCGTGTGCAGCATGCAGTGCCGCTGTCTGTAACCAGCAAACCTGGCCCCAATGTCTTGTCTCGGCACCCTAGCTGCTGACGACCGCGTTCTCGAAGAACTCGCGCATCTCCACGAGGCGGTCGTTCCAGGACCTCGACGAGCTGTGCCTCTCGAGCAGCTCGGTGTTGTAGTTGCGGATCGCCTGGGCCGTCTGATTGTTCAACTTCTTGAAGTCGTCCAAGTCGAACGTTGACAAGTGCCAAATGTGCAGGATGTCATTCTCGTCCACCTTCTTGGTTTCGCCGCCGCCGCCCCCAGTCGCCTGCTGGCAATTCACAGGGCAGTAGATAACCAAGGGGAAGACGCCTGCTGGGATGCGCACGACAGCGCCCTTGACGAGGAGCAGTGTCACACACTTCGCCTTCACCCAAGACTGACCTGACGGCGTTTCAAAGAAAGCTTTGATGCCGTCCAGCACCATCCCTTGCTCGAGCAGGGCTGCGATTGGGGCGAGCGTGACCAGAGCGCTGGCATTGATGGCCTGCAGGAAGCACGGCAGCCCAGGCAGTGGAACCCCAGTGGGGCCCATTCCCCACGCGTACTGCTTGATCGAAAGGAGCCATGGGCAACGAGCGGGATTCTTGATGCAGCCCTCGTCGACCAGCTCCGACTTGAACTCAGCTGGAGGCGACCCGATCCGACCAGAGAGGCCGACCCATTGATGGTTCTCTGTCAGAGTCTCCTCGGCGCGCTGCATCTTGCTCTCGACCGTGGTGGAGCACGCCTGCTGGTACTTCTTCACCTGGGATACGGGTGAAACGCGGAGGGGGGAGAGTCAGACGAGGATAGAAAGAAAGGTGGAGAGTCCTTCGTGGAGACTCCAGGGCCAGCTCCGAGGTCGGGGGAGGCAGGTCGGGGGCGAGGCCAGAACAAATCAGCTTCGGGGGAAGGTGTGTCGATCCAGATAACCCTCCTCTCCCTCATCACCAACCTTTCCATCATCGCTTCTCCCCCCTCCCCTCCCACCTCGCCCTCTCCATCATCACCTTCCCCGTCTGCCCTACTAGCAGGGGGCAGGCATGAGCTACTGGGCGCTGGGGCATCGCGAAGCGCGGCGAGAAGAAGAGTGGCGGATGGGGAGATTGGATACATATCCCAAGAGGGCTACATTTGAAATCTGATCGCCCCTAGCCTCCTGCAACGCCACGCGGCCCACAACGTCGAAGACATACACCGTGCTGGGCTCGAACTGCAAGGTCTTCAGCTCCAAGCGTTCGACTGCCAGAGGGCCGGGATTTTTCTGGTCCATCTTCGGAAACGGCATCTTGACCATGAGCTCCTCGGTTGCAGAGGTGCCGTTGGCGCCATCGTCGCCAGATCCCATGCCTGCAACCTGCTGTTCCAATTGTTTGGCCGCAATCTTCGCCTTATGCGCGTCTCGGACAACCGAGAGCTGCCTATCGTAGGTCTCCTGGAGCGCGTAGGCAATTTCACACTCTGCCTTCGCGTGCACTGGGCCGAATCCTAAGTCCTTCATGTCCTTCACCACCCTCTCCTTGTAGTGGCGAATCTTCAGCTTGGTGCTCCTACCGCTCTGCGCTTTCTCCTGCACGAAGAACTGCAGGCTGCTCTCCATGCTCTGGTACTTGACCTTGGTTTGCTTCAGCTCCACTTCGAGATTGGACAATGCCGTTTCGCAATCCTTGAACTGGCTGGGCTTGGACTTCTCGATATCCTGCTGAATCACGGCCAACCTCTTTCTGAAATTGGCCATCTCCTCATTGAACTGATTCATCTTGATGTCTTCGTCCCCATCCACGAGGGACTCGTCGCACAGGCCGTGGTTCCTGACCATTTTAGTAGCGTGCCCGTCTTTGCCAAAGATACTGTCCGTGAAAGTCGCGAGCTGCTTTTTCAGGGCCCCCTTCTGCTTGACCGCGTTCGGCTCGTCCTCCTGGTCACCCGACAAGGCCCTCCTGGGGTTGCCAGCCTCCTTGCCCGATGCGCTGCCCAATGCGAAAGCCGCTGCACCGCTCCTGCCACGAGCAGGCTCTGCCGTCGGGGACCGACGCGGGTAGTCCTCGGAGCAGGCGTGAAACCTAAAAAACGTTCCTCACTATCCCCGTCCGCCCCTCCAGCCTGCGCCAAGAGGGGCATTGAGCAAGGCTGAAGAGGGCTCCGAGAGAGCCATAACCAGATAGATCACTGATCTATCTGGTTCCGAAACCTCTTGAAGCCCCCCCGAGCTTATCTCGGGGCCCACCTGGAACCCTCTGGAGGCCCCCCAGAGGCCTCTGGGCCGAAACTCCATCCGAAGGGGAAGACGACGACGACGACGACGACGACGACGACGACGACGGCGACGACGACGACGGCGACGATGCCGACGATGACGACGACGACGACGACGACGACGGCAGCGACGGCGACGACGACGAAGGTGAGGGAATTTCTGCCTCCACGGGGTGGGCAGAAATTCCCCCAGGAGAAGACGACGACGACGCGAATCGGAACGCCTGGACCAGAGAAAGCACGTTGAAATGGGTTGGGGGGAGTGTAGGGAGTTGAAAAGTCCTGCAGCTGCGCCACGCCCTTCGCAGGTGATGCAAAGCTCGCCGTACCAGCGCCTGAACCCATTGGACCGAACCCAGAGTCGCACTCACATTCATGAGCACTGTCGTTGCATCCCTTCTGCGGGAGCATGATCTGATAGGCGATCCGCAGACGCTTGTACTCAGGCTCGTCGATGGGCGAGGTCTCCTTTGCAGATGACATGCTGCTGGTGAGTCTGATACTCTTCTGCTTGTAGTTGTGGATCACTTCGACCCTGGCTTCTCCGTCGGCGCCGTCCTGTTCAGATCCCTGTTCAGCGCGGAGCAGTAGGAAGTCAGATCGGGCATCTTCTTCGGAAATCCTGTCCCAGAACATGTGGTAACTGATGTAGCGCGTCTCGTTGAGCAACAGCACTGTGTCGATATACTCAGTGACGTGGCCACGCGTGCTGATGTCGACGTTGAGCAATCCTGGAGAGGCACTGGGACCACTCGGCAGCGCAAGGGACGCGCGCGCAGCCGCGCGGTCAGGGCCGTTGTCCTGGGCGGTGAAGAACGGCCTGGCCTTCTGGCGCCAGATCTGAGGAGCGTTGTCCATCTCGTGCTCCATGACCGCCAGGGACCTCATCTGGTTAAGCACCTGCCGAGCGCAAGCTCGGACGCCATTGAAGCAGGCCTCATGCATCCACTGGCCCCGATATTTCCTTGCGCACGGCCCTGGAAGTTCACAAGCAAAGCACGTCGCACACTCGCCACTCGCAGAGAGTTCCGATGGGTGGACGCTGCTCATCGCATCAACTTCCCCCCCGAGCGGCCCCCCAAACTTGGCCAGTGCCCTTTTCGAATGCATACCAAAACCGCAGCCTAGACTGAGCCAGAACGGTTTCGGCCAACAACTCGCAAGGCTGGCAACGGCAATGGCGGGAAATGACATGGCCATTGCCTCGGTAAACACGCGAACCCGCTGTGGGAACGCCAGCTGAAGGACCAGAGATAACAACAGCAGCGCACGGAACCCAATCAATGGTTCGTGAGCACACGCGCCATCCACATGATCTCGAGAGGCGTTGCTTGGTTGTCCCGCTGACCCCCTGAGTGACCCCCTGAGTGCAAGCACCCCCTGAGTGCAAGCACCGCCCAGCGAAACCAAAGCATAGCGACTGCAATTGTAATCGTGCCCCCATCCTCCCCCATCTTTTCCCCAACGATTCATCGAAAACGTGCCCCTTGTTTACCTCCGTCCTCATCCTTCTCCTTCTCGGCGGGGGCGGGCAAGCGCGAGGGCGGGCCGCTGCCTTCTCGGTGAAATCGTACTCGACATAAGCCGCAGACGAGGAAGAGGAGAGAGAGGGAGAGAGAGAGAGAGAGAGAAAGCATCGGGCGAGAGAGCAGAGCAGACTGGACCGTTAGATTGTTAATCGCTCGTGCTGCTGCTGAAGAACGCGTTGATGCGTGTAATACGCATTGAAGTGTGGCTGCGTGTATGTACATGTGGCCACAGGTGCGTTTCGATATTGCCGTCTGTATATGTGATTGCACGTGCAATCGTGCTGTGTGCGGTGCGTTGTGTCGTACGTTGCACGCGTCATTGATTACTGCGTGTTGTTTATGTTTGTACTCAGTCATGCCTTACTTTGTATTGGTACTTTGTATCGTTCGTGTTGATACTTTGCATGTTACAGCGCGTTGTTCATGTTGGTAAGTTGCAGCGTTGCTTGTACGTTGTATTGTTCCAGAACCCCTAATCGTGATGTCGTTTTTCTCGCGGGTTGCCCCCGCCACTCCTTTGGCCCACGTTCCTGCGAGAAAGCAGCGGGCGAGATAGCAAGAGCGCCAGCATAACGATTGGCCGATATGGAAGAGAAGCGTCAGACACTGATGCACAGATAAACTGAGCGCATGCTGGCGACAGGCAAAGTACGAGCTGGCCTGTGCAAGCGGGCCTGAGCGGTGAACGGGCGCGCCACCAACTGCCAAAACACAAGGTGGCAGCACGTCAAGCTCACCAATGCTGAGTTTCCTGGTAAGAGTCGTCCACGTTGAGCGCGTCTGGGCACAGCTCCTCTGGTCCAGCGCTGATTCCCAAGTCAAGGAGGACATTGGAAAATAAAGGCTGCGAGTCTGGAAGATCAGCAGCAGCACTGCCGCTAGCACCAGCACCATCGCCATGCGCACCAGGGAGGGTGCCTTTGCCGTGAAGCTGAGCACCAGCGTCAACAGAGGACTCCTGAAGATGACCCTCTGCGGATCCTGAAGGGCCCCCGATCTGAAGCGCTACTGCGGCGGTGGTTTCACCTGCGGGCGGCGGCTTGTGTAGCGTGAGCAACGGCGGGCCCATCAGCTTCTTCTCCTGGCCCTTCTCGTCCTCGCCCCCGGGCTGCGCCTCAGGGGATGACCCGATCGTCTCCGCCACCTCACTTGATTGCACCTCCGAGCCGCGCTGCACTTTGACGGGCCGCTCCCCATCTTGCTGTTCAGGACGCGGGCTCGGGCTGTCCTTGTCCTTGGCCTCGTCGTGGCCGTCCCGAAGCCTCTTCAAGAATTCCCTGCGCTCGGGGCCCAACTCAATAATTTTAGGACCCACGGTTACCTTTATGGGTACGGTGATGATGACGGACTTTGGCTTAGCGGAAGCTGGAAGCTCGTCCAAGGTTACCTTCACGCGGGGCATGCGGTCTGGTAGGCGCGCCTGGTTCATGGGCGGGAATTCGGTGAGCGGATCTGGCATGTGCTGGAGAGAAACGAAGAACTAAGTATGATGTAAATGAAATGCCAGACCAGACCCACGTAACTCGTGAAAGCGATGGGAAAGACTCAAGCCACAAATGGCATCCAGCGGTGAGTTCGATGTCCAGCCGCCCCCCTGTGCGCCTGTGGTTCAGGAAACTACGTCGTCAAATTCCAGGAGACACTTCCGAGACGGCCCAAACAGAAACTTCAAGTTATGCCCAGATTGCCCAACACGATCGCCTCGAACATACTTCCACGAGGAACTAGATTCCCTACTACGTGGTCCAAACCGAAGCACCATATAGCCCAAGACGGCGCCACATGTGTTTCCTCTCCAAGCGAAGCTATGCAAAAAAGGTTGTTCTTGTACCTGCGAAGCTATGCAAACAATGCTGTTCCTGTACCAGCGAAGCTATACCAAACATATTGTTCCTCTGGTAGCGAAGCTATACAAGAAATATTGGTCCTCTACAAGCGAGGCCATTCAAACAACGATGTTTTGTACCAGCGAAGGTATACAAAAAAGGTTGGCCCATTACAAGCGAATCTATAAAACAAATGTGGTCTCTGTACCAGCGAGGCTACACAAACAAGGTTGTTCCCCTACCAGCGAAGCTATACATGCAATATTGTTCATCTACCAGCGAAGCTATACCAAAACTAATGTTCCTGTACAAGGGAAGCTATACAAAAACATGTCGGTCCTCTACCAGGGAAACTGTACAAAGAATTGCTTTGCTCTGCCAGCGTCGGTATACAAAAAATTGTTTGGGTACCAGCGACGCAATGCAAAAACATGTGTCCCTTTACCAGCGAAGCTATACAAAAAATGAGACCCCTACGATACAACACAGAATGTCCCTCTACCAGCGAAGCTGTACAAGTCTCCCCTGTACGCTTGCCCCCCCCCCTCCTCAGCCCACTGATATGCTCTCAGCGACGTGCGTTTGTATTCATGGTATTACTTGCAAATGAGGCGGTATGTTTGCGCATTCTAGATAGCACGTACAAGGTATGCAGGGTTTGTCCAATTGTATCCCAAGTATCACTTTAAAATGATGATTTGGTTCGTGTACGACCTGAGTTTGTTTTGGTAGTCCCAGTACTACTTACAAGTTGTGATATTCCTTTTTTGTTGACACTACGTGCACGCGATCCTTTATTTGTTTTCGTAGGCTGGCTGGCACTTACGAGCGATGCGGGATTTTTTTTTTCAATCCAGATGCTACTTACAAGTGATGCGGGATGTGTTTTGTGTGAGACCTCTTCCAGTCCGTGCGCCATAGATATTACGCACACGTGACGCTGGATTTGTTTCTGTACTCTGACTACTACATGCAGGTGATGCGGGCTTTGTCTTCGTACCCTAGCAATCTCTGACAAGTGGCGTTTTTTTTTGTTTTCGGTCCCCAGGGAGTACTTACAATTGAATCGAACTTGTCTTGAGTGACGCTTGTTTGCACACCCTGCTTGTGTAAAACCCAATGAGGTCGCATCTCGATTTGCCAAAGGCCGCGTGCCAACCTCGGCGTGGGACCCCAATTAGGACGCATCGCGGTTTGCCTGCGGCCAGGTGCCAAGAAGGGCGTCAGACCCCAATTAGGTCGCCTCGCGATTTGCCAGCGGCCGTGTACCAGGCAGGGTGTAAGACCCCAATTATGTCGCATCGCGAATTGCCCACGGTCGCGTGCCAGGCAGGGCGCGCGGCCCCAATTTAGCCGCGTCGCGGTTTGCACGCGGCCAAGCATGGGGTGAGACCCCCAATTAGGTCGCAGCGCGTATGGCCCACGGCCGCGTGGAAAACACTGCGCGAGACCCCCAATTAGGTCGCATCGCGATTTGCCCGCGCCGCGCGCCAGGCAGGGCGCCGTGTCCCAATTCGGTCGCATCACGATTGCCACGCGCCCCTGTTTCCGCATGTTTTACCAAAGCTCGCAACTCATGTTTTTGCTAAAGCTGCGAAGTGCTTTCCGAAACTGAACTTTTCTTTGTCCTTGTGGCTAGATGCCCAAAATGGGCCTATATGACCCCAACTTGGCCTTGGACACACCAACGATAAGATGTGGCACGGGCCGCGTCACATCCCTAGAGGCCCCCAGGATCCCCTCCACCAGCACTTTGAAGATGCGGCACGGCCGTACCGCATCTTCAAAGGGCTCCCAACACCGCGCCAATATGCGTCAAGATTACCCAAGATGACCCAGCACGGCCCCAAGCTGACCTTAGCCACACTCGGGGAAATCTTTGGCACGGCCGTGCCACTCCCCAAGAGGCTCCCAATACCCCCCTCCAGGGGCCGCTTGACGATGTGGCGCGGCCATGCCATATCCCAGAGGGCTCCCCAAACCCGCCCCAATATGCGTCAAGACGACCCTAGATGGCCCAATCTGGCCCCAATCTGACCCCTGACACACCCAAGATATGATGTGGCACGGCCGTGCAACATCCCAAGAGGCCCCCAGCACCCCCCCCCCCTCCTTTTTTAAAAGAAAAACTCCATCAGCTTTTTTTTTGCTTGAAGATGCGGCGCGGCCGTGCCACGCCCAAGAAGGCTCACCAACCGCTCCGAGATGCGTCAAGATGACCAAAGATGCCCTGGGAGATTTCAGGCATCGGACTCCAGGTGCCTTGGGCGCCCCCCCATGATTCTCAGCGGCGGCGCGCCTGTGGCATCAGACTTAAGATGCCCAGTGCGTTGCCCCGACACTCTCGGGAGACGGTCTGGGCATCTGAAGCCTGATGGCCTGGGAGCCTTTCAGGACATCGGGTTCAATATGCCGAACGCGCCCTGCCATTACTTCGAGCATGGGAAGAATTCTCCGAAGACCCCCGCGCCCTGCTCCGTAATCAACTGAATGCGCAACGCCGCCTTGGACACATGCAACCCGATGCCCTGGGGGGCTTAAGACATCGGGCTTGAGATGCCGCAGGCGTTCTTACCATTGTTTCTTGTGGCATGCGCTCGGGGCATCGAACTTTCGTTTCCCGAAGCCCCCCCCCCCCCCTCCCGATGGCATTGTGGGCCGCCCTGACCATCCCGAGGCCGATGCAACGGTAGCTCACGGCAAAAGAGTTCGGCTGCCGAGCGCGACTGAGAGCGCATATATGCCGAAGTGCGTTAGGCGGCGGCGGCAACTCTGCGCGCGAAGCGCGCTACACGGTTTTACAACGTCTACATATCGGCGCGCGATGCGCGCTACACTTTTTGCAACGTGTGCACCTCGGCGCGCGAAGCGCGCTGCGGGTTGAGATCATGGGCAACTCTGCGCGCGGAGCGCGCTAAACGGTTTACAACGTTTAGATCCTGGCGCGCGAAGCGCGCCAAACGGTTTGCAATGTTCCCAACTCGGAGCGCGGAGCACATTGAACGCCAGACTCAATGTGGTCCCCAGAACGGGGGGGGGGTCGGGCACGGTCCTGACGCGGCCCCATGCGCACGGCCGTCCGCCACGCAGGGGGTGCATCGCTTCGCACCTCGCGTCGGGCAGGTACTTGGCAATCCCAACCATGGCGCTCGTCGGCCACTCGCCATGGCGGCTCGCGCGAGCAGGCGCCGTGCCCCGCACAGCGCGCGGCAGCAAAGAGAGCCCCTGCAGAATGAAGCAGCGGCGCGGCCGCGCGGCAAGCGCAGGCGCGCCTCGCGGCGCCCGAAAGCGGCGGGGTGTATTCGCCGCCGCGCACCGCGGCGAGGCGTCCTGGTACCCAGCAAGCGACGCTCGAGCTGGCTTAGAGGACGCGGCGAGTGCCGCCGTGCCACGCAAGAGGTTCCCCTGGGGCCGCGCCGAGACGCATAGACGGCAACCAAATTGTCTGCGAAGCGTCTTAGTCTGGGGGAGGGCGCCCCGCTCGCCTTCCTAGTGAAGTCAAGGCCGACAGGGGCTGCGGCGTAGAGCGCGGCGCCGACGACCCCCCGCCAGGAAAGTCGCAGTCGCGGGGCCGCGAAGCTTTTCGTAGTGCCCTGTAGATTGTGAGTGTGTATGGCGTAGTTTCCTGTAGGTTGTGAGTGTGTATGGCGTAGTTTTCTGTAGATTGTGAGTGTGTATTGCGTAGTGGTGCACCGTGTGCCCATGGTGAGCTCGTAGTGGTCCCAGGTCCGCTCCTAGTGGTATCCTAGTGATCACATGATTTTTCTAGTCGCGGTCTAGTCGCGGTCTAGTCGCGGTCTAGTCGCGGTCTAGTCGTGGTCTAGTCGTGGTCTAGTCGCGGTCTAGTCGTGGTCTAGTCGTGGTCTAGTCGCGGTCTAGTCGTGGTCTAGTCGCGGTTGTGCAGATGTTTCAAGAAAGTGTAAATTTTCTAGTCGTGGTCTAGTCGCGGTCTAGTCGTGGTCTAGTCGTGGTCTAGTCATGGTCTAGTCGTGGCCTAGTCGTGGTCTAGTCGCGGTCTAGTCGCGGTCTAGTCGCGGTCTAGTCGCGGTCTAGTGTATGTTGAAGAGTTCAGCCGAAGGCTGTAGTGGTGGTGAGGTAGCCTACGCGCCATGCGTAGACATCCCGCGAGGCGCCTGCGTGCCGACGCAGACATCCCGTGGGCGCCTACGTGGCATGCGTAGACATCCCGCGGGCGCCACCCCCGTCTCGTGGCGCAGCTCAGAGCGCCGCGGCCGCTGTCTAGCGTCGACCAGCGAGGCGCCCCGCGGGTTCTAGTGTTGCCGCGACGCGCCCAGAACGACCGCCTAGTGGTGACCCTCGCGCCGCGCCCAGGACCCTTGTGGTTCACGGAGCGACGCCGCAGTCTTCTTTGCCCAGGAAGGACATCGCCCGAAGTCGGGTAGTGCCACAGGACGCACCACCTTTGTCGCCGTGCCAAATGGCACGAAGCCCGCGGCCGCGCCCTAGAGCACGGCGGGGCGCCCATGGACATGCTACGCACAGTGCGGCAGCATGGAGCGCCGTGTACAGAGCCGCGGCGCGATGTCTTCGCGGTAGCCACGTTCGCGATACCACGTCTGTAGGAGAGATCATGGCGCCGCGGGCAATGCGCAAAGTCGGCGGGGGAACAATATTTCGCTCGCGGGCACCACGTCGGTGCGCCAGAGATACGCGCGGCGAGAATTCATGCACAGCGCAGGCATTGAGACAAAGCCCGAATGCATATGCCCAAGACTGTACTATCGCCGCAGCCTCTTACCGAGGCCCTCCGCCGTCGGCCCAATTCCCAACGGTGCAGGCCAGAATGTTCCAGCGACGTCAAAATCATATCTTCACTACGCCCTAACTATGCGTTAGCGGCATCGCATTACCCTCTGCAGCATGGTGCATACGTTCGCGTTGAGCATAGAACCATCGCGCGTGGTGTGCCAGGCATCTGTTTTTACATTGCCCATATCGTGCCACCGTCGCGCTTTTCGCTGATAGCCTCAAAGGGGTCGCTATGTGCATTTAAGCTGCCGCGCGCATAATGCAAGCGCGCGGCAAACGCTCTTTTTTTTCAAACAAAAATATTGGTGGGGCCCCGATGCCCCCATGCAAGTCTCGCAGGTCTCGCAGGTTACGCGCGGCCCTGTGCCCCCGCGAGCAGCGCGTGCCTCGCGACGCTGGCACCCCGCGAAGGCGCGGACATACTGCGACCCCAAACGGCCCGCGCATATACTGAACCCGAATGGGGGGGGGAGGAGGGGAGGGGGGGGGGGGGCAGAAGATGCGAGGTCGGCGCGGCAACTTGTTTCGCTGGCGGACAATGCAACGGTGCGTCAGGGATTCGCGCGCCGAGGGTGCATGGAAAACTTCGCATGGTTCCTAAGCCCTACGCCCGAAGCCCTAAGCCTAAAAACTGCGCCTGTACAATGTCTAACCCTAAGCCCGCGGCCGCGCCCCCTCGGCCCAATGCCAGACGCGGCAGATCAGAAGTGCCCCTGAGCTGTAAACGCGAACAGGTCTCACACCAAACAAACCCCGCAGCATTGTAAGTAGTACCCTGGATACGAACATCAAGTCCCACATCACAAACAAATCCTGCACCACCTGTAAGCCGCATCTAATAAACAAAGCATGATGTGTGTCAAGCATGACGCGTGTATGTCAATCAAGACGCGTATGACTGTGTATGTCAAGCATGACGTGTATGTCAAGCATGACGTTGCACGATCAATAGAAGCGCTGGATCTCTCTCACTCGGTGTATGAGAAAACAAATCAATTTCTCAAAGGGGGTTGCATTGCAACGATTGCAACTGATTGCAATCATTGCGAAGAAAATCTCATTGGAAAATCCCATTTGTTTTCTTAGCTGTTCCGTGGTTTCCTAAGCTTTTTCAATGCAGTACAATACAGTACAGTACAATACAATGCACATTTTCACAATGCAATGCAATGCAATACAAGACAGAACAGTACAATACAATTCACTTTCGAAATACAATACAATACAGTATACTGCAATACAGTACAGTACAATACGATACAGTACACTACAATACAGTACAATACAAAGTATACAATGCCATGCAACTCAGTTTCAAAATACAATACAATACACCACATTACAACGCAGTATATCACAAAACTACACAATACATTTTCACAACGCAATACAGCACAGTACAATACAATACAGACAATTCATGTTTACAATGCAATGCAACACGGAACAATACAGTACAGTACACTACACTACAATATCATACAATGCAAATGCAGTACGAATATAATACAATACATTACAGTACAGTGCAGCACAGTAGATTAGAATACAGTACAATGCAATGCAATGCACTGCAATGCAATGCACGATCAATTGCATCATGGCCGTGCAACGCGAAGCGTAGGCATGGCCGCGTGCATGTCCACGTCTTGATAATAGAAACCGCGCGCTCCTGCTACGCGCCCTAAGCTGAGAGCATAGAAGACCCACGACGGCCCAACCCATGAACGCCCAAGATGGCCTAACCCAAGACGGCCCAATGGGACCCATGACGGCTCAACTCCAGACGGCCCAACCCCAGACGGCCCAACCCAAGACGCCCCAAGACGGCCTAACCCCAGATGCCTCGTCGGTGACTTTGCAATGTGATGGATGTGTTTGTTTCGCTCGCTGCGCTTGCCCGCAGGGCTGGCCGCCGTCTTAAGAAGCAGCGCTGTCACATAAGAAGGCCCAACTCCGGACGTCTCTCGCAAGTGCGACGGCCGACGGCCGCTCCAAAACGGCAGAACTCACAGACTCAGAAGATGCTACCAAGATACCGTGATGTCTGGGCACCACAAGAGACTGCAATGCACTCCCCGTTAGGAGAAGATCCATTCTAGGCCTCAATCCGAGACCGATTCGCGGTTGTCGATCTCGTTCTCAACATCGCGAACCTTCTGGAAGTTGGCCTCTCCGACCACGCCGTCCCTGTTGATCGTGGCCTCGGCCAATTTTTTGAGGTTGTGCAAAGCCGTGCGCATCAAGCACATGCGATGCTCTGTCATTTTGCAGCGGAGCTTGTACAAGTGTGCCACCTTGATTAGCTTCACCATGCGGCGCTTGAGCACGGGGTCAGCCTCTTTCTTCACGTATTTCGGGAGCTTCAGCGTTGCCACTTGCATCTTGGGCGGCATGGGGCTCGAGTGGGATGCGAGAGATCGAATGGGTTGCCCTCGCGGGGCGCTCGTCTGGATGCCCCGAAGTGTCGCGAGCTTGAGACACAAACAGCCTACGGAGGGACAGTGCGTTGTTGCCATGGTTCTTTTGTTGTCTTGGTTTCTTGTGCGCCCTTGTTTGCACCAAGCCCCGACTTGCGACGTATGTACTGGCAGCGTTGTGTTGACCGTTATGGTGCAATTATGTGTTTGCGTGCTGTCTTACGTAGTGCACAGGGGCCCTGTTGGGATCGTCAGATAGCCCCAAGAATGCCTCGGCCTCTGGATGGTCCCGAGATTGCTCTAAGAGGGCCCCAAGATAAGGGCTCCAAGAGGGCCCAATCCCATGATGGCTCCTAGAGAACCCAGAGGGTGTCCCAAGAGAGCAGGGGACGATATTACTCGGGGTCTCGAGCGATACACGCCTCTGGAGTCCAGTTGGGTTCTGCAGAGAGCTCCCTGAGGGACCCGAGTGTGTCCCGAGACGGCTCCAATCTGCCCCCCAAGAGGGCTCCAAGAGAGACCCCAGGTGGCTCCAAGAAGCCCTTCATGGGTGTCCCAAGAAGGCAAAGTGCGGAACCTCGAATTATAGATACGCTTTTAAGGTCCACGCGGGCCCCCCCCCCCACTTAGCTCCAAGAGGGCCTCCAGAGGGCATGCAGTGATATTCAGAGCCCGCCCTATCTCGACATGCTATTCAGGTTCGAAGTTGAATCCAAACAGTGCTTTGCATTCACCACCGCGGCACAGCGAGAAAGTGTTCTAGCGCCCTGCACAAACCCAAACAGTGCTTTGCACGCAGCCAAACATTGCTTTGCACGCATCCAAACAGTGATTTGCACGAGCCCAAACAATGCTTTGCACGCAGCACAACACAGATGACTGAGGATAAATATAAGTGCAAGGACAGCGAAATCAAATATCGGTCAAGGTCTGTGAGTACTGGCATGCCAGGCTACTAGGCGTAGCCCAAAGCTTCAGCTGCTGCTTTCAACTCGTGCAATTTGGGTCTAAATGCCCTGTGGCCCGCTGCGTCGCAATCAGGAGCCGCCCTGAGCCAAGCGGCCAAGAACACCTCTGCTGAGTTCACACCGTACTCGCCCACAACTAATTTCACCGAGCGGTATCTGCCACAAGTTGGTCCATGAGCGGGGTTAGAACAGTGAACCCTCAAGCCCATGGACCCTTTCGCTGCGTTCTCCTCAAAGATACACCTCTGGCCCAAAATATCCTCAGGCCAAACAGGCCCTTCGACGTCTGCCTCGTCGCTGCTGTCGGCTGCGGCTCCAGAACCAGACCTGCTCTCAGAAGAACTGGATGAAGATGAGGATGAAGAAGAAGAATCAGACCCCGAAGCAGACTCATGACCAGCTTCCGACGCTGGCTCAATACTAGGATCTGGGACAGCCGCTTGGGGCACAACCACAGCATCGGTCTTCTGCACAGGCTCGGGATCCTTCGGCATAGGTGATGGGTGAGGCCCAGGCTCAGGTACTGCATGAGGCTCAAGCTTTGTCTTGGCAGGCTTTGAGGCTGCATGAGGCTCAGGCTTCTTCGGAGCAGGCGCAACCTTCTTCGGATCGCTTGGCTCTGCTTGTGCTCCACAAAACTCGTCATCAGACCGCTCCCCCCCCCTCCAGCGACGGTTTGGCAGGGGCCATCAAAACATTGGGAACCTTCGCCTTCTTGGCTGTTAACAGGGCCACGTCGTCATTCACCAGATCAGCGGCCGAACGTTTGCTTTTCAAAGCCTTGAGCAACTCACGGTACTGGGCAGCTGCGCAGCCAGGGATCGCCCTGCCAGGGGCCACCAGCAGCAAGTCAAAGAACGCTTGGACCTATACAAAAGAATTTGAAAGAGCGCCCGTTGCAGCGTGCCCCCAAAACAGCTTGACATGTCGAGTCTCCCCCCACCACCCTGGGCTCTTTTTGCACTCGGGACCTGCTCCTCTCAATGGGCACTGGTTTTACAAACTTGTTTTGCGCCTTTGCTGCCCAGGGCCCTAAGCCGATGAGGAGGAGGGGGAGGATATGGGGGGGGCAGATTGCAGGCGAGGGGGGCGTCAGGGAGCTCGGGGGCTGGGATGGGCAGAACGAGCCAAGAGGGATACTCGGAGGCTGAAGGTGGGGGCCCTGAGGCGCTAACACGGAGGGATTGGCTGGAATGGCTTAGTAGCGGGCTGGGTAGGGCGATACAGACTTGTCAAAGTTACACGGCCATTCGGGGAGGCACACTCGATGTCGAGCCTGTCTGGGGGGCGGCAGCGCGACAGCGCGAGCGTTCGTTTCAGATCTGTCCGCTTTCGTGCCTGAGTCGAGCTGAAGGGCCTCGCGCCGTCGGCGAACAGCTGGGGGAGGCATCGCAGGCACTGGCAGTACCGCCTCTTGCTGGCAGGTTCCCTGGAATCGAAAACCTTCGCGACGCAGTCGGCCGTGCGGCGCACGGTGCGCCTGGCAGATGTCCATCCATCATTCTGGAGCGACCGCATCAACAACAAGACTGGGGCGTTGCTATTCGTCAACTCCACCGCCGACTGCAAAACCTTCCGCTCTGTCAGGCCCACGCAGCCAGGTACTTCAGCATCGGCCCTGGAGTACGTAAAAATCCTATCGGTGGCTCCCAAATCTGACCCAGTGATTGCCAACAAATCGATTGCCGTGGGATCCTCCAACGCAAAAACGTTCCAGGTCTTATCGTTGTTCGCCGCGTCCGACACCTCCAGATATTGCACGACTACGTCGTACGCCCCCCTCTCGGCCTCCCTGGTCCGGTACGTTTCGGGGAGGATATCGTTCCCAGGCATCTTGATAACTTGGAGGAAGTAATGCTGATCTCCAGCTCCATCACTGCTTGGGCCAAGAATGCTCAAGTACATAAATGCTTGGACGCACGACATCAAATAATCTCGAAGCAGCCTGCCGTTGTCTGAGGTAAAGGCCGCACGATCACGCAATGTCTTCAGTTTCTCCCAGCCTCCTCCGCCTCCGTCACCTCCACCATCGCCCCCATCATCTCCCATGAGGTCGCCACCCTCGGGGGCGTCATCTTCCTCCCCAGGCCCGCCTCCAGGGTCCCCCTGATGGTCTCCAGCCCCTGCTCCAGGATCATCCCCAGGGCCGTCGTCGCCGTCATCGCCTTGACCGCCGCCATCGTGATCATGGCCAAGGCCATCTACGCCATGCACAACGTGGCGCATCTCGCACACGCTATTCTGGAATTGCTTTCTGGCGCACCGAACGCCAGGGATGAGCCGTTTGTAATGTTGCCAAGTCGGCGTCGGAGCAAATCCAGGAATGAGGGGCATCACATTGTCGTAATCATCAAAATTCTGTGCCAAACGGTGAGTGGAGGCGGCCCACGCCCACGTGCACGCACGGGAATGATCGAAGATTCTCGATGCTTTGGCGTGAGGGCCTCGGGCAAAACTGACAGAGAAATAAGAGCGGAGTAGGAGTCCCTTGGATGAAAGCGCGTTTCTGGATGGGCTGGCGGGGATACGCAAAGCGACAAGAATTCTGCAATCCCCCTTCCCCTCTCTTCCTTCATGAGTCCTCACCCCCGCGCCCACGTCAAGAACCCCCGCCATCCTCGCCCACACTCCTCCGTTCTCCCGTGATTTCTCCCTCCCCTGACCTCGTCCTGTTTATAGTATTCTGACGTTTTTTTGTAGTTGTTCCCAGACCCCAGAGCTCCTTCGTTCGTGCAGTCGTCCAACGGGCACAACTTGATGGAGTCTACCTCCGTATGCAAAGCCGCTGACACATTAGACCCATCTGAGAGTATGGCCTGCACGTCTGCGCGGAACCTGGACCCAAGGCCAAGGAGCTCTCTCGATACAGGATCGTGTAACCCGCCACGGCACCCATCATATTGATCGATGGCTCGCTGGGCAACTCCAGGGTCCCCCAACCGCCCCAATAACCATGGAATCGTATCCAAATACTGGATGCGCTCCGATGCTAGGAAATGGGCAAGCCGAACCGACCCCACAACTTGTTGGAGAAACGCCAAGTCGCCACCAGGAAACCTTCGGAAATTCCACGCGCTTGCCTCTCGGAGCCCACTCCGTAAGACACTCGTGGCATGCTGATGTGCAACGCCAAGCAAGCGACCTCGCATGCTGCAACCAGGCTCTCCTGGGGCGTGCTGAAGCAACGCTCAAAACGCACAACAAGACGGTAGGCAACTCCCTTGCTTTAGGGGCCCAACGCGGGCCCACGGCGGACGATTATCTCGGATGCCACCAGTAAAATAGTTCACTTTCCGAACCCGCAGTTACGATCCAGAGAATCGAAGTTGGAACATAGACTGAGAACCGAGGACCGAGGCTCGAGGATCGAGGACCGGGGCTCGAGGCTCGAGGCTCGCAGGTCGAGGATCGGGGAGTGAGGCTCGAGGGTCGAGGCTCGAGGTTCGACGATCGAGGATCGAGGGTCGAGGCCCGAGGCTCGAGGTTCGAGACTCCAGGTTCGAGGCTCGATGATCGAGGATCGATGCCCCAGGATCGAGGATCGATGCACGATGCTCATCCTCCTCCACCCCTCCTCCACCCCCCCTCCTCCACCCCCCTCTCCTATACTCATCAGAGGTAGTACCTTCCCCTCCTCCTCCTTCGGCTTTTCTCAATCCACCTATTGGCGGCTCTTGCTGCTCACTGGTTGCCTGTGTTTTCCTGGATGGGCTGGTGGAGACCCGCGAAGCGGTGACATATATTTGCATGACGCTTGTTTTTTTAAGGGGCGTCCTCGAGGATGACACAAGCACGTGCCAGCGTAGTTCTGTAAAGGCGTCAGCCATGCAGCAAACCATGCTACAAATGCCAATTCTCTCTTGGACCAAGTCGGCGATGCCAATGCTGCCAACACTGTGCTGAATAGCGTTTGATCCTTCATCCCCCTGAACAATTCAGGATCGAAATAGTTGATGAGCGTGTGCACTATGCCACTGACTGGTTTGACGCACCCGTGTAAAGTAGACCAGCGCCACTTCGCAAAAGATGGGAAGTGGAAAACTTCGAGCACCTCCGCAGCATCAACTGAACCACGACGCCTGAGCTCCACAGTAAACGTCTCCATGAGGTTCTTGTCTCGAAGAAATTTGACAACTGCTTTGGGCTTCGTCAAGAAGTCGGGGAAGAAGGGCAACATCGAAAGACCTCGCTTTATGACCAAGTCGAATGTGTGCCTCCATCCGCTGGAGCGCAATACCCTTGGCATCAAGCGCCCTTCGGTCCTCAGCCCGCGCGGCGCTGGCATTTTGATGAACCAATAATAGTCAGGCAAGAAATTAATCATCGTGTGAATCTTGCGCTCAACTCCGCTGTCGGTCAGAATGCCTCGAACTCGCTCCAGCAAGCGAGGCAACAACTTTGGGCCGAACATGAGCGTCAACTGCCACAGGAGCGCAACCGTCTTTCCTAAAGTGTCCTGCTGATCTCTGCCGAGGGAAACCACTGGTAAGAGTCGGTGGTACATCTCGGTGGCGCCACGCCGCTTCATAAATATATCTATTGACGAAGCATATAGTTATTTCCCTCTGTGCTGCGGGCTACCGTCCACATACAAGAAGATGTCCATGTCTGAAGGCGGCACCGTTTTGATGAACTCCCTCCAAATGTGCATGGCAAAAACATCGAACCTAACACGGGCCGCCCTGATTATCTCTCGGTTGATCGCGGGCTTGAAGTCTGCCACAACTTGGGCAACCTCAGGGTCAATGATCAGAGCGATCACGCCAGCAGCTGACTTGACTGACTTATTGATCTTTTTGTAATCTTTGATGTCGTCGCTATGCCGCAACGCTGCTACGGTGCGCCGCATCTTCAAGTCGGGCAGGATTGGAGCTTGGAGCTCGCCTCGGCCGACCTCTGGAACTCCCGCTGGCACCCCACAAGATCGACGGAATATTCTAAGCTGCTTGGGAGAAGGCCTGACCGTAAGAAGATGCATTCCCCTTGGCCGCGACGGGCCGATCACTGTGACATGCAGTATGTGAAAACGTCCTGCCACCAGCAACTCGGCAAACGCAGGCGAGAAACGCTCGGCCGAGGTCACCCCTGCGCCATTTTGGCGTCGCAACCAATCCTGTACTGTAGTCTCATCGCCATCGAAATCGCGACCTCGGTCGGCATCCACTTCGCGAGCTTGACGAGGAGGAGTCTCAGATACAGGCAAGCGAGGATCAAACAGCATGATCGAATCCACGAGCATGTACACCACAAAACCCATTACCGAATCACAATTTCGAACAGCGGATGTCACCATCATCCTAAACGTGTCATCGTCACACTCCTCGATCTCCTCAGGCGTGCAAAGAAGCCATTTGGCACGAACCAGCCCCACAACAGAACCATCTTGGCAATGCTGAAATGGAACACCTGCAACAGCTTCAGACCAGCGCCCCACGGAGGCAGACACCACCACCACTATCGACTCCGCCCCCTCGTTCGCAGCCCAGGCTCTGCCTGGTCTACGCGCGGGCCTGCCGCCGTCTCGCCTAACAGGCGCGGGTCCAGAACCGACGAAATCATCGTCTGAAACGCCGCCTCCAGCAACGATGGGCGCTGGAGCCCTGTCCGCAACGCCACCGACGACAGAGTCAGAATCGGACCCGAACATGCATAATAGAAAGATCACACGTGCACGAAGATGTAAGAGGCCCATTCTAGAATGCTTGATCTCATATGGCACATAAGCTGAACCGAACGTAAGAGGAGGACAAGCAGCAAAATGATTCGCAAATGTCGCTACCCCCTCGCGCGCCCAAACAGGTCTAGCAGAAGTGCGGACCTTCGCGTGTGATCCTCAAACCCGTCTGGAACAGAGGAGGGTCCGACGTTCAAAAGAAGAAACTGTTTGGAGCCCATCTCAAAACCAGGGGGCCCCCTCATCACCTTGTCAACGCACCACCTTTCATGCGCGCTTTCGGGCACCGACGCCACTGGCAGATCCAGTCACTCTACTCCCTCATGCTCCCCGCACACGTGGAGATCAGGAGGAAAAGAGAATGGGGTGACACTCGGAGGCGGAGGGGGAGGAATCGGGGAGGAGGCCGATGAAAATAAAGAAGCTCTGAAGGACGGGGGTCAGAATTATGATAACCCCGCCAGTCACAAACGGGCGGCGGGACACTGGGAAGCCAGATGATCGAAGCCCCGATGACGGTCCCCCCCCCCAAAAAACAAACCCAAGGTGAGGACGAGCGAAGCGCGATGATGGACA
Organism: Prorocentrum cordatum; assembly: GCA_963575745.1. NCBI lineage: Eukaryota > Dinophyceae > Prorocentrales > Prorocentraceae > Prorocentrum > Prorocentrum cordatum. Next base: position 394,747 of record CAUYUJ010004914.1, on the reverse strand, counting down.
AGGACATTGCTCAGCTAAGCGTTCACTGTCAGAACTCACAGATGGAGCGCGACTCTCTTACCTCTAGTTTCATACACTGGTTTATGACACGGATGGTGGGCCGTCACGCGACTCAATTAGGCGTGCACCCCCGTGCGTCATCCCTGTCAATGGCGCAATGCAAACATGAGCGGGGCGCCCACGGATTGGTCCAAGGTTTGCCGCGACGCGCGCTCTGAAAATGGTATTTGTCAGAATCATTGTCTTGTTGTTTACGTATTACTGAACAACATGTTTGTTTCCATTTGGAGACACTTGAAGTGATACCTTCTAGAATTGTGTTTTTTTGAAATCAGGGGGTAGACGATTCCGCCCTGGGCCCATGGGACCACTAGAAAACTACTAGGAGACCACTAGGGGGCCACTAGAACGTCTACCTTAGGGGGCGCGCTTCCGCGAAAGCCATGTCTGACCAGCGCCCGCCGCCCAAAATCTGGCCCGCCCCGCCGCCCGCCGCCGCCCCATGCAGGATTGTCAGCCTCATTTGGGACGCAAAAAACTTGACTGGCAAATAGGCCCCCCCGCCGAAAGCCCCCCCGCCGAAGCCAGCCCCTGCCGCGGCTGCCGCGCTGGCTCCAGGCGAAGCCCGCCCCAGCGCCCCAGCGCCTCGGCGCCAGCGCCCCAGCGCCCCAGTGCCCCGGCGCCCCAGCGCCCAGCGCCCAGCGCCCCAGCGGCCCAGCGCCAGAGCCGGGCTGTCGTCCGACCCTTTCGTTTGTCTCGTCGCCTGCTGCCCTTGGGGGCGAACCTGTCGTCTGTGTGTCGGCTGGGTCGCCTGTCGTCGTCGTTGTGGTGGCTGCGGCCCCCTGGTAGGCCGCCTTTGGGCCGCCGCGCCGGCCCGCGTCGTCCTCGTCCTTCCGTTTCTGTCGTGTCGCTGCCGTCGGGCGTCGTCGTCTGTGGTCGTCTTCGTGGCATGTCGTTTCGCGCAGTCGTTCTTGCTCCCGGTCGGGTGTCGCGTTCGCGTCCGTTCGGGTCCCGTTAGTCCTCGCCCTGTGCCCTGTTTATCGTCTCCATGTTTCCCTCCGCCTTTTAGCGGTTCCCCCCCGTCTTTCTTCTCTCTTCCTCTCTCCTCTCCGTTTCCGCCTCTCCGCTTCGCTGTCTGGTCCTTCTCTCCTGCCTCTGCTCCGCTCGGCCCTGTTCCGTTCTTGGTTTCTCCTCTTGTCCCTCCCTCCCTGGGTCCGTGCCCCCCGATGCCCTTGGCCTTCGGTTCGCACGCATCCCCCGGCGTCCTGGTCGCTTTACGCGACTCTGGCGCGTCTTCGGCATGACGCTCTCGCTCCTTTGCGACCACAGACGGTTAGCGCCTGCGGCGCACCCCGCGTAGTCCAAAAGAGGATGAGGAGGGAGAGAATGAACGAGGGAGAAGGGAGGGAGGAGGGAAGGAGGGAGGAGGGAAGTGGGAGGAGGGATCAGGACCAAGAGAAGCACACAGCATGGGGCCGTCCGAGGCGCCCCCCCTCCCCCCCAAAGAGGCACCTCTGGCCGTAGGGCCAAAGGTTTCCCTCTCACAAGCGACGGGGCGGCAAGGACTGCTCGGCCGAAGCTCCGACGGCGGCCGCGGCGGCGAGAGCGGCCGCGGTGGCGACGGCGGCTCCGACGGGTGTCGCGGTGGCGGCGGCTGCGGCGGCCCGCGCTCGGACACTGGGGGCCCCCTCTGGGAGAGGCAACCAGCGGTGCTCGCGCGACTCTTCATGGGCGGCGGACGCATCCGTATCCACGCGCTGGCGGCCCCGCGAGGCAGCGGATACGGATGTACATTTTCGCCCACGGGTTCTGGCCACGGGCTCGGCCAAACTGCTCGAGAGGAGCGCGGGTCGCGCGCCGAGCATCCGACATCTGGTTTTGTAGGGCAGGAGGCAGAAGGCGACGCTGCACACCTCCGCGATGACTGGACAAGGCCGTCTTGGGCACTGGCATTGTGTGCACGTCCTCCTGGGCGAGGGCGAGAGGGTCCGTACACCATCTTGGGGCCAAGGATGGCCCTGGCCAGGCACGGCGGTGTATAGGTGCCCTCTGCAAAAGCCTGGCTCTGGGTGCCAACAGCGCACGCTTGTGCCAGTTACAACGTTATACCTGTTGACCGCCTCTGATACTCGAGGGTCCGATCGGATCGACTTCGACGACAAACGGTGTCACGTTGCGCAACGCTGTGCGCCAACGCGGATCTTGGCCCAGAGGGCAAGGACATGGCGCTGCGGCGACGCAGCGTGATCACTGTCTCAAACGACGCATGCGGCCTCCCGCCTCCGGGTCTTGATGTCCCGCAAGACCATGTAGGATGTGCGTGGCCACTCCAGTATCGTGCGATCGGAAAACCCACCTACCCATCTCGTGGGTGCTCAGGCGCGTGCATGGGTCCACTAAGGACACCTCGCCAGCTGCTGGCCCCTGTCTCGACAGCCTGCCCATTCCGTCTCGAGTCCCGTTACTTCGTCCTCCTACTCTTGCTGCTACCGCCGCTTCTCTATGCGCCGCTTATCCTCGCATGCCGACACGTTGGCACCAACAGCACTATCGGCGGGTGCCTCCACCGAGGAAAGACGATCCTCATCTCAATGATGAAGTTACGGGCTTTTTGGGTGGCCGAACCCAGGACCGCTTTACGAGGGTGGAAACGATCAACTGGATCGGAGTTGGTGCAAATGTCCACGCCCACGACCTATCCTTATCCTCCTCCTCCAACTCCTTCTCCTCCTCCTCCTCCTCCTCCTCCGCCTCCTCCTCCTCCCACTCCTGCTCCTGCTCCTCCTCCTCTCGCTCCTCGTCCTCCTCCTCCTCCTCCTCCTCCTTCTCCTCCCGCTCCTGCTCCTGCTCCTCCTCCTCCTTTTCCTCCTCCTCTCCTCCTCTCCTCCTCCTCCTCCTCCTCCGCCTCCTCCTCCTCCTCCTCCTCCTCCCCCTCCTCCTCCTCCTCTTCACCCTCCTCCTCATCCTCCTCCTCCTCTCCTCCTCCTCCTCCGCTCCTCCTCCTCCTCCTCCTCCTCCTCCTCCTCCTCCTCCTCCCCCTCCTCCTCCAACTCCTCATCCTCCTCGTCTTCGTCTTCGTATTAATTGTCTTAGTAGTCGTATTATTCTTCGTAGTAGTAGCCGTCTTGTTATTAGTATTGGTAACAGTATTATTAGTAGTAGTATTATCAACATTAGTATTAATAGTATTAGTAATACTAAAACTATTATTCGTTATATTATTACTTCATTATTCATATGTTGATCATAAACGGCACCGGAACGCCCCCGAAACAATCCAAGCGGCCTCAAGTAGCCGAACCATCGTTCCAAACCTCCCAAGATGACCTCAAAATTGCCGTCAAGGCCGCCAAGAAGCCCCAAGAGAGCCTCAAGAGGCCCTCCAAGACGGCCATTACAATCAAAAATCGTCCCATTCCCAGAGGAACATGTACACTTCCCGCATGAACGGCGTGTCGAGTTTCACAGCGCATCAGACTACGCAAATAGCCCCCAACATCGCCCCGAGACAGCCCAACAATCCGCTAAAATCGGCCCAAGACGGCCCAAGATAACCCCAAGACGGCACAAGAGAGCACCAAGACCGCCCAAGAGGCGCCCAAAGGGGGATTCTGCCCCTAGGAGCACCTCAGAAGCCACCAACATCCCGCCAATAAGTTCCCTAAGACGCCCCAAGAACCACCCAAGAAGCCCAACAAGAAGCCCCAACGACCCCCAAACGGCCCTTACGGGGCCTCAAGAGGCTTCAACACTGCTTCCAAGAGGTTCCCGAGACGCCTGGCAAAAGAACCCCCGAAGCGCCGCATTGACACCAGGCCCTCGGGCAAACGGCAGACATGAGACTGTATGGGCCGGCGGAATGAGCGAACCGAATACATATGATTACTGATATTAATAATGTAGTAGTATTGTTCGTAGCATTCGTAGTATGATGCTTCGTACTGGTGTTATTAATCTTCTTATTTGTCATATTAATACTCTGCTTAGTCGTAGTATTCTTAGTATTATTCTTGGTATGATTCCCTACCTAGGCTCTGCCTAGAAGGGTTCTTACTTTATATCCTTAAAGGGCCTGGCAGTGTTGCCCGCCCCGGGCGGTTCCCCCGGCATCCGCCCCGCGGTTCCCCCAGTGACGTTCCCTTAGCTTAGCGTTGTTTATATCATCTTAGCTTAGCTTATTTCGTCTTAGCTTAGCTTAGCTTCATCTTAGCTCAGGTGTATCTTGACTTAGCTTACATTCATAGTAGCTTCGCCGAGCTTTAGCATAGCAGAGCACAGCATAGCATAGCAGAGCGTAGCACAGCACAGCGCAGCACAGCATACCAGAGCATAACATGGCACAGCGCAGCATAGCATAGCATAGCACAGCATAGCGCAGCACAGCACAGCATAGCATAGCACAGCGCAGCATAGCATAGCATGCGCTCGTGTGTGCTAACCGCGTTGCCAGTTTGGTTTTCTGTTCGGGTAATTAGCATGGGTGTAATTCCCTACCTAGGCTCTGCCTACAGGGTTAGCTTAGTTTAGCTTAGCTTAGCATAGCGCAGCGCTGCATTAACATAGCATAGCATAGCCAAGCATAGCCAAGCATAGCATAGCATAGCATGGCAGAGCATAGCGCAACATATCATAGTATAGCATAGCATAACATAGCATAGCATAGCATAGCGCAGCTTAGCATAGCATAGCATAGCTTAGCATAGCACAGCGCAGCATGACACATCGTAGCTTATCATAACATAGCATAACATGGCATAGTATAGCGCAGCATAGCATAGTATGACATAGCATAGCATAGCACAGCCTAGCATGGCATAGTATGGCATCGTATAGCACTTAATGCTTCGGTCCTAGGGGCTCCAACTTCTAGGTAGGGTCGCACTGGGGTAAGTATGCGTTGTCTTCTTAATATTCGTGTTACTATTACTATTCGTAGTAGTGTGATTATTGTTATTATTAGTAGTATCAATACTACGATTAATACTATTTAGTGGTACCAATGCTACTAGTATCAGTGCCCGTCGTCTTGGTGATAGTATTAGTATTCGTCTTCTTCTTAGTATTGATCATATTCGTCGCATTAGTTGTAGTATTCGTCGTATTCCTCCTCCTCCCTCCCTCCC
>CAUYUJ010004914.1:378293-389524 GCA_963575745.1 Prorocentrum cordatum | reverse complement strand
CGAGGCTCCCGCTTGAGACGTCCTGACGATGAATGTCTGCGCGTGTGAGTGATGACGATGGCGGTGATGATGATGGTGGCGACAGTGATGGCGATCATGGCTCCCGCATAGTAGACGATGATGATGACGATGATGATGTGTGATGGTGATGGTGATGAGGACTGTGATGGTGATGAGAAAGTACCGTCCGATGATGGTGATACTGGTGGTGATAATGATGACGATGCTGATGATGGTGATGCTGGTGATGATGATGGTGGTGATGGTGGCAGTCGGATGATGGTGATAGTATTGGTGATGCTGATGATGATGACGATGATGACGGTTATGGTAATGATGGTGTTGATGGTGACTGATGATGATGGTGTGAGTTTGGTGATGGTGGCAGTCGGATGATGGTAATAGTATTGGTGATGATGATGACGACGATGATGACGGTGATGGTAATGATGGTGTTGATGGTGACTGATGATGATGGTATGAGTCATTGAGTGAGTGATGCTGTTGTGAGTGATGATGAGGAGGTTGATGGTGTTATGATGGTGATGGTATGTGTGTGAGTCACTGAGTGAGTGAGTGTGCGAAGGGATAAAAAGAAAGAGGGTGTGAGGAGGACTGCGCGGGGTGTCCAAAGAAAACAAGAACCCCACTTAGGATTTGGGGAATTATGGCAAAAAACACGACGGCAGCCCTGGACCCCAGCTCCCTCCGCCATGTTTCGCGCCGGAGATCTGTGAGGGTCCCGGGGCCCGAGACCTTGCGAAAACGCACGGCTGGAAAAAATTGAAGAGCCAGGATCTGGGGGCCAGGAATTGGGCAGCCCTGGGCGGCTCACCGCACCCGAAGGCCCGCTGACAGCGTGGCACCCCCAGCCCCTGCAGCGGGAGCGGCCGCCAGCCGGGCCCCCAGGACCGCCAAGAAACACTACCCGCGATGAAAAACCGGTCCCGGTGAAGGGGTTCAGATCTTGGGAGGTCCACGTTCCAAGAACTCCGACTCCCTCGCGGCGAGGACCTCCAGAGATCTGGACCCCTCCCCTAAGCCTGCTTTTTCGTCCCAGCTCATGTTCCTACGTTCCCAAGGCCCAGCGAGGGCCCCCAGGGCCGAAACCGACCGTAACATGTCTGGGTGGGGTGTTGGTTTGGGGGCGCAGGGGCGGGAGGGTCTGGCGGGGAAATGGGAAAAGTGACGTGCCACCCCATGGCCGCCCCGTGCAAAACGCGGTGCGGCCGGCCGTACGACGACGGCCGAAGCCTCCCATCACGATATGTTGCACGGCGCGACCATGTCTGGGGGAGGTCCAAATTGCGGAATCACGTCGCCAGAAGCATGGGGGTCCAGAGCAGGACGGCCTCGGGCCAACGACCCCGCCCGAAGCCACAGGCGGGGGAGGGCCAGCGGCATGTCGAGGCGGCAGCCCCGTGGACTGCAGGAACAGCCGCGGGAATCTCGACAGGTCCGTGGGGCCTGGCGGGGGCGCGCACACCCTGGGATCACGGCGTCGCCATTTCTTCACAAGGGGCGTTTTCGCCGGCTTGGGGCCCCAGGGCCCTCACACATGGATCCGGATCGAAAAATGGCCCTGAAAAATGGGGTCCGGGGCACCCGTCGTGGAATTCAATTATGTTTCAACTGTTTCGCGTCGTCGGATCTCGGGGACTTGGGGGAGCTGTGCTCCTTGCCTCACTTGGGTATCCTATCCACGATCTCTCGAGGGGGGTGACGAATCCGATGAGCCGCCCAAGGGAGCAAGGACCACAGCTCCCCTGGTTGTGGCTGGCCACCACCACTTCCACTTCAGGAACAACCAATCGCATGTTGGAACCTGGATGCATCACAAAAGCACAAATAATAATACAGTACTAAACCAACTGAACAAAAAGATAAGATGCCGATAAACTGAAGGTCTACTTTCTGAATGTCCACATAATCTCCTGAACGTACAGGCCCATGCGACAGACTGCCACCATCAACTCTGCACGGCGAACATATTGGCGGTGAGCTGCTCAGGGTGACTTTAGGGTTCTGCGTCCACCAGCTCGCGTTCAGAAAACAAGCTAGATTGATGTGCTGGCGAGAATCACGGCAAGCATCACGCCTCCACACACAGCGACGTTTGTTTGGTCATTCCTGCTCCCCACGCAAAAAAAACGCCGCGGCTCCGTAGCAGCTCGGCTTCACATAGGAAAATGTGTAGCATAGAGTCTTCTCCTGGCGTCATCTCCTTTCGGCATTCTTGCCGGGGAACTTAAGACAAGGCCTCGACGTCGAACTCACGAATACCCACAAAATCGCCTCGACTCTACCTGGCCTGGCTTAGGGCATGAACACGGCACACCACACGAATAAAAATGCTCCATCCGATCACCCCCAAAAAATACACGCTATCTCAACGCTCGCCAGACTCGAGGATCAGCCTGCACGGCGTCAACTCGAACACACACACACACACACACACACACACTCCTCGCAACTCGTCATATTGAAGGAACTGCAGACCGACGGCATGGAACACGTTTTTGAAGTTGTGTTCGAGATGGGGGAACTACCACACAAGGTCCCACTCTCCTATCCTCCTTTCACTCGCGGTGGTCGCTGAATACACAGGGCAAAGATGCCAGCTCACACACCAGAGGCGCCCCTGACACCACCAGAAGCAGTTCGTCCTCGTGATCGCCTTCATGATCCCATCCAAGATCACCTTAAGCGGCGGCGCGAAGATCGCTGCACGCCAAGTCCAGAGACGCTTGGCGCATGCCTCGAATGCTCTAGATCGCATCGCAGCTGGCCCAGGTAAACCACCCACTGTTTGAAGAACCGCCCCCGGCTTCTTCCACCCAGCCAACGGTACCACATCAACCTGACGCCGGCTGGAACAGCTTGGATGCCGACGCGCTAAACAGACTTGCGTTTTCCTCGAAACTACGTTTGTCTTTTGTCAGCAATCCCACTGGCGCCCGTCACCTCATCAATGATGTCGGTCGCCGCGATGTTCGCTTGCTGCTCCTCCTGGGATCTTGCCACTGCGCTGCGACCATCCATGAACAGAAGTGGCGCGCCGTGGATCTCCCACGGGCTCACGCGGCGCCACTGGCCACTGGCGCACACGAGCGCCCCTGGGCGAGCAATCTTGTTGGCCAGACATGTTCCTTTCCCACCTATCCCACAACCCCGCACAATCTCGGCCCCGCCCGCGCCGCGCGCGAGGTAGCTCGGATAAACTCGGACACGCTCGCGCACGCCAGGGCATGCAGTCCCACTGCGCGCGGGGCAATGTCGCAGCACTTGGAAAAATCCTTCTCGGCGCTACGCTGGCCATCAGCGCAGGGCGCCAGCCGGGAGACACAGGCACACGCCGCGGTCGCACCCCCACGGCATGCAACCTGGGCTCTGCCAGGCGAAAGCAACCCCGGCTCACGCGTCGCATGCCAGCTGCAGAAGAGGCAGCTCGCTACACCCATGGGCCCGCTGCGGAGCCCTTCTCCGGTGCCCCCACAACCCTCTAACCAAAAAGCACATCTTGAAGATCCGGCGCTACTTCGCCCAGCCCCAGCGCTCACTCTCGCGGCGCTCCAAGCCCAGTTTCATGAGAAAAACTGACGCATCCACCCGCAGAGCATGCACGTCGACGACCAAGAAACCAAAGTTACCGCCCAGGCACCGAGCACTACCGCCGCCCAGCCGTCGGAGCTCTGCGCGCGGCCGCCGAAAGATCAGCAACGCTCGGCAACCAGTCCTCGCCCGAGGTACTGGAGGGGAACGGCGCCCTCATCTGCTCGGCGCGACATTTCCACTGGACGACGCAGGCCGCCCCATCAAACTCGGCCAGGCCCCAGATCTGCTTCCGGTTAATCGCAACGTCGTCCGCCGCGAGAGCCGCGCAGTCACCCGACGGGCGGGCGACAGCAAAGGCGGCCTTCCAGGTCTCCTGCGCGAAGTTGGCGAAGAGCTCGTTCCAATTGGATCGCGCCCTCTTTGCTTGCATTGCATCGAGCGCCGCGACACCGACGGTCGCGACATCGCGCGCCCCGCCCCCCCCCCCACCTCCCCACCAACACCACCACCACCGCCGCCGCCACCGCCGCCGCCGCCACCGCCACCACCACCACCACCAACACACATTGGGCAGCCACGCGACTTCTTTGTCCAAGGTTCCTTCCTCGCACTCCTGCGCACACTGGTTCGGGGCCCTCGAGCATCGCATCAGCGACGCTCTTAAATGGTGGGGTGATGCGTCTGCCCAGTCTCTTGAGTCTTGCCATGGCGATTGGTGCTGAGCATCGCTCACCCGATCTCCATCCCCACCAGCGCGGGCTGGGCCCGGCTGGCAGAATTATCCCCCTGAATGAGGAGATAGGCCGTTTCCTTCGGGTTTCGAGGGGCGCATCCCCAACTGAGGCGGTAATTTTGCAGGGGTCTCGAAGGGAGTTGGATGGGGATGGGGGGTCGGTCAAGCGATGCTAAGATTGGTTCGCCAGCTCGAGCAGCAGCTCGCCGCCGCCTTTCGCATCGGCGGCAGCGACCCCTTTCTTTCATTCCGCTCGGCTAGATGCCCCAGCCAAGCCCGCCGCCACCGCAAGCTCGCGCGCAAGCTCAACGCGCGCATGCTAGCCTTGCCGCGCCAGCGTTCCAAAAGACCCCGTCCGCGACGCACGCGAGGGAGCTTCTCGTCGACTCCGCGCGGACCATCGCCAACTCCACCGGCGGCGGCGCCCTCACCGCGCAGGTGCGCGGATCTCCTCTCAAGCATGGCGGCCCGCCCCCCAAGCCGACCCATCCGCGCGCCACGCTCGACGGGGCCGCGGCATTGGATGTTCTCCACGAGGTGGGCCCTGAGATGCCGCAACGCGGTTCCTCTCACCACCGCCCGCGTCGCCTTTGCCCCCCTGGCCGCGGTCGGCGCCGCCATCCCGGGATGGCCCACCCCCTCGTGGAGGCGGCGGTCGCAGGCTCTGCGCCAGTCGAAAACCCCGAGGGCCACCCGCGCATGACCAGCCCCCAGCCCCTCTGACCACGCCAGGAGCTCGCCGACCCAGGCACTCGAAGGCACGCCAGCTGGGCCGGGCGCCGAAACAAAAGCTCCTGCTGCGACTCCGGTAACAATGCACCCGTGGGAAGGTCCGCGCAGCGCGCGACGGCGCCCAAGATGGCACCCAAAAGATAGCTGCGCCACCCTGCACGACGCAGTGCTTCTCCTTCGGCGGCGGGGCACTGAGAGCCACTCGGCATCCGCAGCGCTGGGCCGAGCTGAAGCCCCACCCGCACAGAGCTGGCTGCAGCCGCACCTCCTGCAATAATACGACATGGGCCGCGCGCGCTGCCCTCTGGGTCAGGATGCTCTCCAGTCTGGATCCCCATAGCTGGGCGACAGGCACGCGCGGGCTCTCGCTCGCCCTCGCGCCGCAAAAGCCCACGTTCTCGGGGCCCACGCCCCCGCGCAAAAAGGGCCCCTCCGAGAATGCATCGCGCAATCGACACTCCCCGAAGCTCCAGCCCGTGACCAGGGGGCCCAAGCGATGCAGAATTCGGCGCTTCCTCAGGCTCTCGCGACCCCGCGCCAGCCGCCCGCGCAACTTTCGAGGCCGCGACAACCATCCACGTATTGGCCTCAACGCTGGTGAATGCCAACAAGACGTCCAAGGCCTGCACCGTCATGCGCGGCACCAAAGACGGCCGTCTCCCGAAACAATTTTGGGAGAAGGACGACGCCGGGGTGAAGGGCGGCATCGAATACGGATTTATGAGCACAACCACGGACCGTGAAGTCGCCATGCAGTACGCGTCGGGCCAGAGCGCAGGCACCGTCTTGGAGATCCAGACCGGCATGATCGACAGGGGCGCCTAGCTGAGCTGGATCTCGCAGTACCCACATGAAAAGGAGATGTGTTTCCCGCCAGACGGGGGAGGGAAGACCGCCCGGAAGGAGGTGCGGGAAGAACGGCAAGGGGGGCGCGAAGGAAAGGTGGGAAGGCGACGAAGGAAGGAAGGAGGAGAGAGGCGGAACCAGGACGGATGAGGGAGGCGAGAGGGAAGACAACGGAAGAGGGGAAGAGGAAAGGAGGGACCACCGATGACGATTGAGAAAAAAGCAAGGAGGACAAGGGCAGGGGGGAGGGGATAAGGATTGGGCCTGCGCAAACCTGGGAGGACATACCAGTGACGTGAAGAAGACGAGGGAACTGTTGACGACAACGGATACGACAATGATGATGGAAGCAACTGATAACATGATTGAATGGACATGTGCTGGTTTGGTGTGGACCTCCGCAACAATGGGATACAACGATATTTGACCGCCGCATTTTCTCATGGCGCGCGAACGGCCCCGAAACGGACGCAATCGCAACGAGCCGGTGCCGTTCGCTACGACGCCATCGCTGGCTGCGCCACACTGACACAAGCACGCGCGAGAGACTGCCGCGCCATAGCCACGCTAACCGCGCACTCCAAAAAGCCGACCGCAAGGAAAACGAAGACACACGCAAAGATGCACGAGTGTCCAGGTGGGGTCAGCTGGATTTCGGCTTTGTTTCTGTTCGAACTACATTTGGGAAAGTCATTTTTCGCCTGGGCCTCCTCACTCGTCACCCGTGGAAAAAGGGAAGTCGTCCAGGAATGCCGAAGCGTTTTGGGGGGCGCACCCTGGACCCGCTAAGCGCGGGTAGACTCCCCAGAGTACCTTGTGTGACGTGGTTGGCCCCCTTTCTTTCCTTCCTAGCAGCGACGGCCTCGCTTGGAGGTTGCAGGGGACGCAATGGTATGTCGGGTGGACCTCACACCTCTGATCCCGAGCCCCGGGACGAGGGTGTGAAGTCCGCTCATATCACTAGAATATCCAGATCTACTGCTGCCGTCTCCGCTCAAGTATTGGTAATAGGTACTGCACCGCCTCTATTCCTCCTCCTCCTCCTCCTCCCTCCTCCTCCTCCTCCTCCTCCTCCTCCTCCTCCTCCTCCTCCTCCTCCTCCCTGCCTCCTCCTCCTCCTCCCTTCCTCCCTCCTCCTCCCTCCCATTCCTCTCCTCCTCCTCCTCCTCCCTCCTCCTCCTCCTCCTCTCCTCCTCCTCCTCTTCTCTTCCTCCTCCTCCTCCTCACCTCCTCCTTCCCCTCCTCCTCCTCCTCCTCCTCCACCCCCGCCTACGCCTCCGCCTCCGCCTCACCCTCCGCCTCCTCCTCCTCCTCCTCCTCCTCCGCCCTCTCCTTCCTCCTCCTCCTCCTCCTCCTCCTCCTCCTCCTCCTACCCTCCTCCTCCTCCCCCTCCTCCTCCTCCCTCTCCTCCTCCTCCTCCCTCCTCCTCCTCCTCCTCCGCCTCCTCCTCCTCCTCTCCTCCTCCTCCTCCTCCTCCTCACTCCTCCTCCTCCTCCTCCTTCCTCCTCCTCCTCCTCCTCCTCCTCCTCCTCCTCCTCCGTCCTCCTCCTCCTCCTCCTCCTCCTCCGCCTCCTCCTCCTCCTCCTCCTCCTCCTCCTCCTCCTCCTCCTCCTCCTCCTGCCGCATCCGCCCTCCGCCTCCCGCCTCCGCCTCCGCCTCCGCCTCCGCCTCCGCCTCCGCCTCCGCCTCAACCTCCCGCCTCCGCCTCCGCCTCCGCCTTCCGCCTCCGCCTCCGCCCCCTCCTCCTCCTCCTCCTCCTCCTCTCCTCCTCCTCTCCTCCTCCTCCTCCTCCTCCTCCTCCTCCTCCTCCTCCTCCTCCTCCTCCTCCTCCTCCTCCTCCTCCTCCTCCTCCTCCGCCTCCGTCGCCGCCTCCACCTCCGCTATTGGGGCCGCTGCAGCAGGTGCAACTTCACAGCGGGGGCGCCACTCGCAGGCGCACTCTTGCACTCACTTACACCACAACGCAACGCCAACCGCTGGCACCCGGCCCCCTTGAAGGTGGCACTCCCCTCATGCGGCTTGGGTGGCAAGGCCTTGGCGCCTCCCCCCGCTCCCGCAGCGCGCCTGCCTGCTGCGCCCCTGGGCACAGTGGGCGGGCGTTTTGCGGGAACGGGGAGGGCGGCCGTGCCCCTGGCACGGCCGTTGGCTCATATGGCCCTGCCACCCTTGCCACGTGACGGGTGTGCACCTCCCTGCACGGGGGTGCTGTTTGTGCGCGTTTCACCTGCACTGTCGTCTGACGGCGCGCCCAAACCGTCCACTGCCACTCACCACCCTCACCCGCCTGTCTGCAAGACACGCTCGCTCAGTCTTGCACGCCAGGCACGGCCCTTGACCACGGCCTTCGGCTTACCTCTCGCCAGCCCGATTGCCCGCGCGGCCACGCGTCGTAGGGGCCTGACTGCGGCGGCGGGGGACGCCCCGTCGTTCGCATACCGCGTAGCGGTCAAACCCTTCTCCGCCAGCCGCCAACCGGAGCTTCGCCGACCTGGGCCCTTCTCCCACGCGGGGCGCAGAGACACTTGGCGCATCGCCTGCTCGGCACCCCGCCTCTTGCTACAGACGCTTCGCGCCAAAGGTGGTTGTTTCAACATCCCCAGTTCCCCAAGGTGCGCACCGCCGCCAAGAATGCGATAGCGGCCTCGGCTACCGCAGTAGCCGGCTGTCGGCGGGACTCCCGTTTACTTGTCCGCACTCTCTATCTCTCTATCTCTTTCTCTCTCTATCTCTGGCCGCCACGGGCGTGCAGCACGAGGACATCACACTACGGGTACCTGCTATGACGGCGAGGGCGCTCGTCTGCGTCGCCGCCTGGACCGCTCGGCCCTGAACGGATTCCGCTTCCCAGGTGTAACCGAATGCTGCCGATGGGGCCTCCAATGTCGAACGCCCGCGCTCGAGAACGCTGGCTGAGGAAGGCACCGGCTATGACGGCGAGAGCCCGTCTGTGTCTCCGCCTGGACGCGCTCGACCTTGAACGGATTTCGTTTCCTGGGTCCTCGAAGGCTGCCAGGGTGTCTCCAATCTCGGACCCCAGCGATCGAGAACGCTGGGGCAGGTATCTGCTACGACGGCGAGGGCTCTCGTCTGCGTCGCCGCCTGGACTCGATCTGCCCTCTTCGGCCATCAACCTGACTTCGCCGCCTTGCTGCGCGGGTGGCCTTGACGTTAAGACTGTGTCACCGCCTGGACCGTTCGGCCCTGATCGGATTCCGCTTTCGGGGTCCCCGAAGGCTGCGTGGGGGTCTTCAGTCTTAGGCGCCCACGACAAAAGCTCGCGAGTCCCGCTGTCAGGTCGCGAGCCAGTCCCAACAGGAGGAAGAGAGGAGGAGGGAGGAGGACGAGGAGGACGAGGAGGAAGAGGAACAGAGAGGAGGAGGGAGGCGTGGGGGACGAGGAGGAGGACGAGGACGAGGAGGAGGAGGAGGAGGTCGAGCGTGCCAAAACGGGTCATTGAGGAGGAGGAGGAGGAGGAGGAGAAAGAGGAGGAGAAGGAGGTAAAAGGAGAAAGGAGAAAGGAGGGGGGTAAGGAGGAGTGGTCCGAAAGTGTGAGATGGGCGAATGGCGCACCAACCGCCACAATAATTGCCGCGACTGGCACTCCGCGAAGCACCCACTACCGCGACCTCCACCACCACCACCAGGACCACCACCACGACCACCATCAGCGCGACAACCGTCATGACCACTCCGACAGGACACGGCCACCATCACGACACCGACGACCACCACCACGACCGCAACCACGACGACGCAACGACCGCCCCCCGCCGCCCCCTGATACGCCTTCCCTCCTTCCCTCCTTCCCTCCTGCCCGGCCAGCCGCCCCTGCCTGCAGCCATCGCCCCCTCACTAAATTGATTCACGAAGTACTACTTCAATCGACCAGGTCTAGACTCTTCGAAAACCGCGTAAGCAGATGCGGCGCTGGCTTGCGCGGGGCCGCTTGCCTGGCAGGGTCGCTGGGCCCAGCACCGCGGCAAGGTGGCCCGCCCCCTCCTCCTCCCCCTCCTCCCTCCTCCTCCTCCTCCTCCTCCTCCTCCTCCTCCTCCTCCCTCCTCCTCCTCTCCTCCTCCTCCTCCTCCTCCTCCTCCTCCTCCTCCTCCTCCTCCTCCTCCTCCTCCTCCTCCCGCCCCCCCTCCCCTCCAGGGCTTGCCCAGCAGAGCTGTCCTGAGCCCCGCAGGGGGACGCGAAGACCGCCTCTCCCCCCGCTGCTGCCTGCTGGCCCGCCTCAGTCCTCTCCTTTTCCATCGCGAGGAGGAGGCGTGGGGAGAGGGAGAAGGGAAGAGAGACGAGGGAGGAGGAGGAGGAGGAGGAGGAGGAGGAGGAGGAGGAGGAAAGAGTGGCATCAGCAGCAACAACGCCAAGGAACAGAAAGGTGGCCAGGGCGCCTTCCACCAAGTAGCAGTCAGAGCCCGACCTCGTGCCGCAGGGCTCGGTGCTCCTGAGGCCACAAGGTGGCCTTACAGAGATGCGGGCAACAACAGCAGGAGGGGCGCTCATCACTCCGTCATTCGCGGGTTGACCGTTTTAGAATCTTCCCAAATGGGGTCGGAGGGTCACGAAGCATCGCCGATACATCAGCAATGCGTCGCCGACGTCAGCGATACATCGGCGACGTCGACGTGGAGAGAATTGGGCTCCACACCGAGCCGTATCGCAAATGCATCGGCGATGCCGCGCAATCCTGCGACCCCATCTACTCGCACCCCACTTGGGAGGCCAAAAGCTTGCCAGTTCTGCCCCCGTCGTTGCTGAGACGCACACAGGCTCGTCGTTGTGCTCACCTGCAGACAGGACAGGGAAGACGGAAGCAGGCAGCGTAGCCAGGGATCGTTGTAAAGCTGACATGCAAGAAGAGGATCCTGTTCCTCCTCCTCCTCCTCCTCCTCCTCCTCCTCCTCCTCCTCCTCCTCGTCTGTCGTCCTACTCCTTCTCCTCTCCGCCTCGTCCCTCCTCCTCCTCCTCCTCCTCCTCCTCCGTCCTCCTCCTCCTCCTCCTCTCCTCTCTCCTCGTCCTTCTCTCCTCTCCCTCTTCCTTCTCCTCCTCCTCCTCCTCCTCCTCCTCCTCCTGCCTCCTCCTCACCACCACCACCACAACCAACAACACCACCACCACCACCATCATCTTCATCCCATCACCATCACCATCACCATCACCATCAACAGCATCATCCCATCATCATCATCATCATCACATCTCACCATCATCATCATCATCGCACTCATCATCATCCATCAGATCATCATCATCATCGTCATCATCATGCAGCCATCATCATCACAACATCAAGCATCAACATCAACATCAACATCACCTCATCGTCAGCATCAGCATCACATCATCATCATCTCATCTCTCATCT
>CAUYUJ010004914.1:368293-373293 GCA_963575745.1 Prorocentrum cordatum | reverse complement strand
GTCGTCGTCGTGTCGTCGTCGTCGTCGGTTCAAGAGGGCACTTGGGGCAACGTTGTGCGAAACGATCTGCGGAGGGCCGCGAGAAAGCGATCAGTCATGTTCCCAATCAAATTCCCAGACACCTCTCCGGGGACCTGGTTTGCTGGGGTGTGTTAGGGGGTCTCTTGGGCATTCCCTGGGGGCCCCTTGGGGGCCTCTGGGAACTCTCGGGCCCATGATGAACCATGTCCCGGGAAGGTTTTCTGGGGACATGATTTCTTGGGGTGTGTTGCGGGGCCTCTTGGGCGTTCCCTGGGAGCACCTTGGGGGTCTCTTGGGGCTTCCTGGGGGCCTCTTGGGCGCCTCACGGGGCTTCGTGGGAGACTCTTGGTGGTCTCCGGGGGCCTTCAGGCGGCCTCTATAGAGGGCCAGAGACATCGAAATATCGGTTGGCGGTCCCCCTCTGGCCCTCTCTTGGGGATCTCTTGGGGCACAATTGGGTTATCTGGGGAGCCTCCTGGGTCGTCTTGGGGCGCTCTTCCGGGCCTCGTGGCCCGTCTTGGAGCAATCTGAAGGGCCTCCGAGCGAGGCCGTGATGGAGCGCTAGGAAGCAGGAAGAGCGAAAACGCCTAAATCCTCCAAAAACCATCGGAAAATTAGTGAATCTTGCCTCCCAGGGCCCTCTTGGGGAGCCTCTTGAGTCCGTCCTGGAGCGTGTTGGAGTCCTCGTCGGCCGTCTTGAGGGCATCTTGGGCGTCTTCGGGGCCTCTTGGGACCTTCTAGGGCCCTCTCGGGACCTCCATTAGCCTGTCGTGGCCTGCTTCGGGGCGGGCCCGGGCCGCCTCGGGACCCCTCTGGGCCTTCTCTCGGCGCGCTCTTGGGGCACACTTGGGTTGTCTGGGGAACGTCCTGGGCCGTCTTGGGGCTCTCGTCGGGGCCTCGTGGGCTTTCTTGGAGCGATCTGAAGGGCCTCCGAGGCCGTGAGGGAACGCTGGTAAGCGGGAAAAGCGAGAACGCCAAAATCCAAAACACTCGGAAAACGAGCGAGTCTTGCCTTCCAGGGCCCTCCTGGGGAGCCTCTTGAGTCCGTCCTGGAGCGTGTTGGAGTCCTCGTCGGCCGTCTTGAGGGCATCTTGAGCGTCTCCGGGGCCTCGTGGGACAGTCTTGGGCCCTCTCGGGACCCCCATTAGCCTGTCGTGGCCTGCTTCGGGGCGGGCTCGGGCCGCCTCGGGAGCTCTGGACCCCCCCCCGCAACTCCCTGTGGGCACCGATGGGGGGAACAGGCAGCGGCCCGCCCACCACCACCCCAAGCCTACTCCGAGATAGAGAATCATGTTCCCAGGAAGCTTTCCGGGAGCATGATTTGTTCGGCTCTCTAAGAGGGGGGCCTCTGGGGGCTTACCGAGGGGCGCCTTTTGGCCTTGTTGGCAAGCCTATTGGAAACATGGTTGGGGCGGTGGGCGGAAGCCCAAGGAATCATGTTCCCGGAAAGCTATCTGGGAAATACGATTTACCGAAGTGTCTTGGGGGCCCGCAGGCGGCCTCTTGGGGGCCTATTGGGGCTTCTGGGGGGCCTCTTGGGAGCTTCACGGGGTTTCTTGGGAGCCTCTTGATGGCCTCTGGGGGCGTCTTAGGAGCCTCTCAGGCCGGACACCTTGAAATGTCGCGCTCTTCGGGCCCTCTTGGGTCGCTCTTGGGGCTCAGTTGGGGCGCCCTCGAGGCCCTCTTGACTTATCTGGGGAGCCTCCTGGGCCGTCTCTGGGCTTTCTTGGGAGCCTCTTCGGCCGTTTTGGAGCGATCCGAAGGGCCTCTGACGCAGTCCGGGACTGTGGGGAGGCGGAACATGGGAGAGCGCAAGAATGCGTCAAAAACCATTGGAGAAGGCATGATGTTCAGCTTCTGGGGCCCTTTGGAGGGGCCTCTGGAGGCGCTCTTGGGGCGTTTTCGCGGCGTCGTCGGCCGTCCTGAAGCCATCTTCGGCGTGTCCGGGGCCTCTGGGGGCTGTCTTTGGGCGTCCTGGGAACCCGGAAATCATGCTCGCTCGCGGGTGCGACCCCCCTCGCGGGTGCGACCCCACTCGCGGGCGCGACCCCCCTCTAGGCTGCGACCCCCCTCGCGGGTGCGACCCCCCTCGCAGGTGCGACCCCCCTCGGGGCTGCGACCCCCCTCGCGGGTGCGACCCCCCTCGCTGGTGCGACCCCCCTCGCGGGTGCGACCCCCCTCGCGGGCGCGAGCCCCTCGCGGGTGCTCGCGGCCCCAGCTGGCGACGAGCTGCCCAGCGACCGCCTCCGCGGCGCCGACCCCTTCCTCCTCTTCCAGGAGAGCCACTTGTTCGCGGGCCAGGGCCCGCAGGTGCTGCAGGGCCGCTTTGCCGTAGCATCTGGCGGTCTCTAGCGCCAGGGGAACCATGCGCCACGGCGCTTGCCCCGCGGGGTAGCGCTGGCGCTTGTCCGCCTCGGCTGCCGCACTCACCGCCCTGTTGCGGCCTGCGGCGGCGGCCAGGCCGTCGACGTCACCGGGTGCGCTGTACCGGGCGGTGACGTCGAAGAACAAGCGGGGCTGCCCGGCCCGCTGCGTCTCGAGGTCCAGGATGGCCTCTTCGCGCTCGGCGGCTAGGTGGTGGCCGCAGGCGGCACAGGCCGCGGGGGGCCGCGCGGCGGTTCCGCGCGCGCCGCAGCGGGCGCGCCGCCAGGTCCAGCGGCGGCCCCAGGCCGGGACGTGGACTTGGCGCGCAGCGTGGCAGCCGCACTCCACGTGGATGCGGTGCCAGGTCTGTTCCAAGTCCCCGCTGCGCGCCTTGAGGCCGCCCCTGCGCGCGCAGCGCCAAGCGCGCCGGGCCTTGTCGCCGAGGGCCTCGCCGCAGCGCTGGCCAGCGCGGTCGCCCGTCCGGGCGCAGTTGCAGCAGGCGGCGCCCAGCGGCGCCGCGCCCTGGCCCAGCAGCGCGCGGGCGGTGCCCTGGCAGTCGGCGTCGTCGAGCCGCTCCCTGGCCTGCCCGGGCGAGGCGCTCTGCCACCCGGAGGCGCGCGGGCCGCCGCAGCTGCGCAGGAGCGCCCGCGCCTCGGGCCCCAGGGCGCCCAGCAAGGAGTCGTAGTTTTTCTTGTCGATCCTAGCTGCGAGCGCTTTCTGGAGTTTCTTCTGGGGGGCGGCTGCGAGGTCCTGCCAAGAAGGCAGTTCGCCCGGGGCTTCGCCCCGCCGGGGCGGGGGCGGCGCCTGCGAGGCGAAGCTAGAGAGGGCGCGGCGGCAGGCCGCGGCCAGCGGCAGGTCGCAGGTCTCCAAGTTCTGCAAGCAGCCCAGCCCAGTCCGAGCGCGGATCACCGCGAGGCTCTGCGCCCAGGAGCCCGCCCAGGCGGCCGGGGCGAGCTGCTCCTGGCTGCGGAAGCCGCGGCCGCCGAGTCGGAGCGGGAGGCGGCACTGCGCTTGCGCCTCGGGCGCGAGGGGGTCCAGCGCGCAGAGCCCCGTGTAGGCCGTCAGGGCGGCGGCGTCGTGGGCGGCGGCCACGGCCGCCGTCGCGGCGAGCGGGTTGGTCCGCAGGCAGCGCGTGAGCTTCCCAACGCTGCAGTAGCGGAGGAGCAAGGCGGCGGTGTGCACTGCCGGCAAGTGCGGCGATGCGTGGGCGGGCAGCTCTGCCAGCCTGTCCAAGAGCGCCGCGGCCCGCTCTGCCGTCTCCGCGCAGCGCGCGGCAGCAAAGCCAGAGGATCCAAGGTCGACCCGGCGTCCGCCTCCCTCGTCTGGCAGGCCGTTCTCGGGCCGAGCCGCGCCCAGAGGCACTCCCACGAGCGTCAGCCCGCCCGTGCGCCACTGCTCCTCCAGGCCTGGCGGGCACGGCGAGCCTGGGGACCAAGCCTGGGTCTCGTGCGGCTGCAAGTGGAGGCCAAGGGCGGAAAAGACGTTTTGCGCGGCGGGCGAGCTCCGGCGGCGCCAGCACCACGACGTCGTCCAAGTACGCCAGGACTCGGATGTCCTCCGGGGGCAGCCCGTGAGACACCGCAGCGGCGCGCAGCCTGTCCTCCAGGGCGCGCAGGCGCGGCCGGATCCCGCACGCAAAAAGCAGCGGCGAGAGCGGGCCCCCCTGGTCCACGCCGTCTGTGGAGCGCAGCCGGTGGCAGACTCCAGCGCTGTCCCAGAAGAAATACTGGGAGTGCCGCCGGGAGAAGAGCTCCACGTACGGCAGGAGCTCCGGCGCCGCCCTCTCCAGCTCGAGCAAGCACTCGCTCCGGTGGATGGAGCAAAAGGCGTTTTGTGCGTCGAGGGCCACCGTGACGAGGCTCGGCTTTGCCTCCGTCAGCGCGCGGACAGCGTGAGCCAGAAGCTCCGTGCCGGCTGCCGTGCCGATGGCATACTGCTGCTCTCCGAGCGCGGCGGCCGAGGCTTCCTTGCGTGGCTGGGCCAGGGCGCGGCCCACGAGGCGTCGCAGGATGTTCGGTGCTGCGATGGGCCTCACGCCGCCGCCTGGCTTGTGCAGCGGCGGCCAGCGCCACCGCTGCGCACTCCGGCACGCGGCCTTCTGCGATCCGGTCGCACACCTGGCAAAAAGCGCCCGGCGCCCGCGGCTCCGACAGCACAGCCCGCCAGTGCTCAAAGCGCCCGCCTCCCACGGCGGCGCCACTCCCCCTGGGGTTGCTGCGGAAGGCGCGCTTCAGGTGCCGGTGCGAAAACGGGGCCTCGTCGGGAGGGGGCCGCGCTGGCGAGGGAAGCAAGGCTGGTGCCGCTGCCGGCTGCAGCAGGGCCTGCAGCTGTTCTGCCGTTTCTGGGGTCTGCGGCGCCAGGCCCGGGCTGCAGAGCAGGGCAGCCGCCCGCGAATATTCTTCCGACATGGCCTTCCTCAGCACCGCGTCGGCGAGGAAGTATTCGTTCTGTTGTGGGCCCTCGTCGTGCTCGCGCCTGCTTTTGGCAAGGTCGACCCCCGTGCGCCAGGCGCGTGCCAGCAGCTCCGCCCACTCGCCGCGCTGCAGAGCAGAGCAGCGCCGCCGCACCAGCTGCGCCCGGTCGGCCACCGTGGCTCCGTCTTGACGCTGCCCCCG
>CAUYUJ010004914.1:345793-360793 GCA_963575745.1 Prorocentrum cordatum | reverse complement strand
CTGGGGAGCTGCGGACAGACCCGAAGACACTGGGTAGCTCATCCTTGAGGTACCGCAGTATCGGCGCCGCGATTCTCTCTGGGGTCTTCAGGAGAAACAATCCTCCCCCGTTGATACCTACTCGGCACCCAAAGGCTGCCGCTGCGTCCGCGGCGACTGACACAGCCAGGCAAGCGGCAGCGGCTGGCATGGGGATTTGCACCGAGTCGGATGCTTCCCTGGACCTCCAGGTGGCACTATTGACGTTGGTTGCTGGTGCGGTCTGCGCTGCGACTTGAAGCTCTTCAAAGGGTAGGTCCGAGGGGACGTGCGCGTGAGTTCGTCTGTTAGGCCGACAACGGACCACGTGGTGATAGAGCGTTTCTAATCCAGCCTTAAGGAGATTCTCATCCCTCGGTAAAGCCGTCTTGGTGGTGGCCCATTTCACGTCCACTGCTGAATCCTCGTTTCCTTCTAGGGTTTGCTGCCACCTGGTTATCTGGGCTACAATTGCATCGTTCCGATGCTCCGGTGTGAGCATGCGCAGGGCGTCGCTGACATCAGCAACCCTGCCCCCCCCCCAGTGTACAAGAATGGATGGTGGGATTAGCGTTCTTTGGGGGCGGTCTGTCATGTTGAACTGCGCCGCATCAAACTGCATTAGAGGGGGGTTCATCTTCCCCGTTATCACAGGGTTCCCTATGGGCACCAGGTGTGCGAACCTGCCCGCTGCTCGGTAGCCCCACTGGGCATTAGCTATGGCAAGAAGCTCTGTCGGGTCGGGGCCCCCCGGCGTTGGGGCCCCCTGTCCTGTTAGGGCGAGCACCCTGCATTGGCCAATACTCGAACTGACTGCCGACAGTGTCGCCTGCATCTGGGATGCGCTGGCATCCGCAATCAGGATCGTAGGGGCTGCGCCTCGTTCTTCCTGAGGGGTGGCTCTGTCGCAGACTAACTCCTTGATTTGCTCATAAGCACTGGGCCCGGCCATGGCTAGAGCGATGCCTGCGCTGTCTGCGTGTCTGTCGCCGAGCAGCGACCTCCGGGTGATTGCGAGTTCCGCACCTACTTCTCTGGCCGCAGCTATGAGCAAGGGCGCAGGAATGGATTGGGGGCTTCCGGCCCTTCGGTCTCCTGGCGGGAATCTGGCAAGGATGATGGCCCATCTCTCCTGTGTGATCATCGGGATTGCGCGCATTCTTTCCTGTCTGGAGGGAGGAGTTGGGGGGTCGTTGTTATCTGCTCCTCTTTCGCTCGTGCGTCCGGGGGGGCCATCGTCACTGTCGTGATCCACCTCCATTTCAGTAGGTAGCGGTGGGGATTGCCTGCAAGCTGTTACTTGGTCGTGTATTCTTTGCATGTCTCGCACTGTGATGTAAGTGTTCGGTCTTCGTATAATGACTAAGTCTGCTCTTAGTCAGTCCAATTCCGTCGCTAAAGAGCGCGCTGCCTCCGCAAGTTCTCTATATGTTACGGGGGGTCTGATGGGGGCCAGGAGCCCGCCCCTGAGCTGCAGCGCGGCCTGCAATTCGCTAGGAGGCAGAGCACCAGGGAGGAGGGCAGAGACGCTGCTTCTATCGTTGGCTCTGCAGTATGGGCAGCGAATGGGCATGGAGTTTCTTCCCCCTCTAAATACCCCGGGCTGGCTCTGTCTCCATCTCTCGAGACGGTGCCCGTGGAATCTGCGCCCACAGAGAATTAGGGGTTCCGCGCTCCCGTCCAGCTCCCCAGCGCAGATGGTGCAGGCCTGCTCCTCTTCGCCAGCATCCCATCCTGGCATCGGTTCTGGCTCGCCAGCCCCGAGGGCTTGCTCGGCGTCTCCTGGGGGGTCGACGGCGTTGGAGATGGAGGCGCCCAGCCCCTCTATGAGGAGGCGAATGGTCGAGGCAGCCTCCTCCTCTGTTAGGCAGGCCTTGAGCCCCGTGGTTCGCAATGAGAAGCGGATCTGGTCATTGGTGAACGGGGAGTAGGCTCCGGGGGCCCGCTCCTCTCCTTCGCCCAATACGCCTCTGATGTCATCGGGAGTGTGAATACCAGCTATCTGCAGCCATCTGGTGAGGACTTCGCACGGTCTGATGTCCATGTCTCTCACCTGAAGCACCGGTCGGAGGAGGGGGGTGTAGCGTGGCGCCAGGCACAGCCACATGGCCCTAGATATCCAAGTCCTTGGCTCTAGCTGCGCTCTGGCTTCTCTGAGAAGCCCCTCCGCTACTAACTGTGCTTCTGCTATACTAGAAGGAGAGCGGTCTACGCACTGCTGTCTAGCTCCTCCTGCGGCCTCATCGTCTCTTTGCGCGGCGTCTAGGGCCCGAATGAGGGTGTCTAGCGTGTCTCCCCCGCCGTGGGCTTGGGTGGGAGACGCGGGGTTGCTTACTTCATCGCCGAGGATCTGCCTGATGTCTTCATGCCAGGGGGTCGCGGTGCCCCGTGCCCCACCTCCAGGGGGGAAGGGGGGTTGGCGTCCTCCTGTTCTTCTGGCTCCTGCGTTGTCACCTCTGGCGCGCGCCCCGGCACTTCGGGTTTGCACCCCGCGTTCAACTGCACCCCTGTCTGCCGTTAGGATAGCCTCCTGGAGCTGTCCAAAGAGATCGAGCCAGCTCATGGTGCGTTCCTGTAGTTCTGGGTGGATGTATCCCCCTGGAGGGGGGGCCTCGATCAGTCTACCCGTCTGTTGAGATAGGGCTGCCGCTGCTAGGCCGAGGCGGCGCTGCGCTCCTTCCAGCGAAGTCATGCCCATGTAGTGCCATCGCCTGGCTGCGTGCACCACCAAGGAGCGGGGGATTCCGGTGGCCTCGAACACATGCTCTAGCGTGGCGCGGCCCCCTTCTGTGGCTGAGTCCCAGATGAAAGGGGCCAGGAGTCTGCTCCAGGTCATGTTGTTTGGTATGCTGTCGTTTGCTACTTGCGCGCGGATCTCTGCGATTTCACGCAGCAGTCGGCGCGCGCTGCCCCCCTTTCCTGAGGGGGCGGCATGTTTCTACTAGCCCGGTGTCTGTCTTCTGCTTGATTTTCGGACTCCCCTCTCCTCATGGCTCGTCGGTTGGCCTCAGGAGCCACGGGGGAGCCCGCCCCTCGCGCTCTGGTGCGCAGCGCAATCGTGAGACGCGTTGCCTCGCCACAGGAACTGCCAGGCGCAAGGAGGTCGGGTCGGCAATGAGGTCGGCATGGCAAGGAGAGCTTGATTCAAGAAGTTACCTCCTACTTCTCTGCGTAGCCACTCCGAGTCCTCTGCGGGGAGGCCGTCCAAGCACTGCTGGTAGATTGTCCTCAAGTCCTGTGCTCTGGACCTGGCGCCCGTTGGGTCATGGAGTTGGGTTGGCAGTGTCGCGCTAGAGGTGAGGGCTATGCATCTGGGCACCCACTCGCGCAGCAGACCGCCAGAAGGGGGTTTCGCTGACGTCGTCCCGTATCTGGATGACGGTCTCCAAGGCCCACCCCTGCGGGGCGCTGCAAAGCCTGGCCAGGGCGGCCACCGCGGCTCTGAGCATCAGTTCGACTCCCAGGCCTGGGTCGTTCCTTTCGGCAGTCGTGTACCAGGGCTCGTTTGCGGTTCCGCCGTTGGCGAGTGCTGTGTCCGTCATATGGCGCCATGCTGCCAGTAGTTCAATAATGAACCATGAAGGGGAGTGATTGGTGGTCTCTGGGGGGCGGTCTGGGAGCCAATGTGGCTGGCGATTGGGGGCGTAGCGCGCCCCCACTCTGGCCAGTTGGAAGGTGATACAGCTGCCTAGCAGATCGAGCGGGTGTCCTGGGGCATCTATGCAGTTAGGACGAGTCTCGTCTGTAGCCTGCACCCAGGGGGATGCAAGTCTGTGACAGACTATACACATCGGGCCGCCAGGGTCCCGCGCAAGCCAACAGCCACAATAGGCACATCTGTCGACAGGTCGGAAGTCGTCCCCGAACTTTACCATGTGGGAAGTATTGTTAATGGGCCAGGGGCCTACGGGCGTGTCACTACCCTCGAGTATGGGTCCTGTGATACCAGGGGGTTGCGGACTCGCGCCTGGGATGGCAGGGGAGGCCCAGCCTTCCTGCCCTGCTCCATGCTGCTCAGTGGAAAGGGCATCCGCCCCTGCGTCGACCCAATGGCCTCTGCTGGCCGCCCAATTCTTGACCTCGTTGTGGTCTGGGAAATGAACAAGGTTGCGTCGGTGTTCGTGAATAAGGTAGCGGCACAGCTTCGCTCTGTGTTCAGAGCTGGGCCCAGCCAAGATCGCATCAGTTGTGTCAGGTGCGGCGTCGTGTCGCCACCTAGAAAGCCCTAGCAGGGACGGCGGGAAGAGGCCCTCTGACGGGTCCCCAACCCCGATGTCTGTGTATACGGCTGCGCGTTGTAGGACATCATATTCTCTTTCCGCTGCGAAAGTCTCGGCTAGGGTTGGCTCGTCGCAGTCCAGGTTCCCCGCTTCGATGGCAGGATCCTGTGTGAGACTCGCGTGCCGAAAGGCAAGTACCTGTACGGGGTCAGGTCCTACCCCTCCGAGTCTCGCCTCATGGTCAGAACCCGTGATTGACCATGCGACCCAGGAAAGGTCAAGTTGTGGCATTGCCCGAGGCACGGTAGCACCACTGTTGTAGGGGAGCCTGCCCCACTTCCACCACATGGGTGGGGTCCGTTCTGAGCGGGCATTGGGCGTTCCCTGCTGTGGTGGGGCCACCGTTGACCGCAGCATGCCAGGGAGGGTGTCGGAGCCAGCAGAAGCTTATTCTGTTCTCGAGGCCGATGTTCATTGCTAGGTTGCGAGGTGTGCGCCTGGGGAACTCCCTCCAGGGACCATCCAGTGGCTCGTGCTGCTCCATGAGCGCCGCGAGGGGGCCTCCCCTTCTGGTGTATATCTCTAGGGTCGGCAACCCTTGGGGCCAGGAGAGGGACATCGGCATCTCGAGTGCCGCATCGTCTGGGTTGAGGGGGGGGCCTGCGAACGGCTGGGTCAGCGTCGTGGCCCAGGTTAGCCTCCAGCCGCTCTGAGTTAAGCGGTCTTGAGCCTGGCTGTGGAGGTGAGGGAAGGCCCGGAGGGGGAGTGATCCGCCGACCGCGAGCGAGGGTGCCTGATCCGTCGCTGATCTCTTCGGGATCGTCCCACTCGCGGGGCGGTTCGCTGTCGGACGTGCCCCCGCTGGGCCCGCAGTCCCGCGGGAGCCACCCCCAGTCAACCTCGTCAGAGGGCTGCTGTTCGTTATTGGTGTCAATCCCAATCGGATGGAAGGGGAGCGCGGGAGAGATCTCACTGCATTCGCCCTGGCCCTCGGGGGTGGGAGGGGGCGGGAAACAAACCGAGGGGGCATGCGGGAGTAAGCTTGGGGGGGTCGGGCGGGAGGTCTCGCTCGCTGGCCCTGCTCTCTGGCGGGCATCTGAGTGGGGTGTCAGCTATGCCACCCTGGGCGCCCTGCCCGTCCGCCATGGGCGCGCTCGATGGCTGCTCCTGTGGGGGTTCATCTGGCAATCCACGGTTGCCAGTGACTTCTCTTGGTATCTCAACACCGTGGGGGGCGCAGCCGAAAGCCGCAGGAACTGGCAAATGTTGGTCCGCACTGGCGGCGCGGCCGAAAGCCGCTGAGCATGGACCCCGGTCGTGAGGAAGAGAACACTGGGGGTCGCAGCCGAAAGCCGCATTCACAGGTATACTGGAGGGAGAGGGAGGTTGACTGATCCTCTGGGGCAGTATTGTCTGCCCTGTGCCCGCTATTTGGGGGGACACGCGAAGCGTGAGGAATCCCACCAGCCCTTCAGGGCGTAGGTGGTTTAGGGCGTTTCCTCTTCCACCCCAGTCTCCACCTTCGTGGAGGGGTCCACCCCTTCCCCTACCCCGTGCCCTGGACCTGGGCGGGGCGTTCAGCGAGTCGCCGGTGCGTCCAAAACGGCCTCGGCGAGAAAGCCAAAGTCCTCGATGTCACTAAGGTTTGGACCCCATGTTTGCCTTTTGAGGGGGCAGCGCTAATTAAGACCTCCCTCTTCTTTGACCAATCTCCTCCAAGATGGCCCCACGAGCGCCCCCAGGGCCCCCAACGGCGCCCCAAAAAGACCCCAGGAGGCCACAAGAGGCCCATGGGATGCCCCAAAGAGGCCCCCAAGAGACCCCCAAGAGGCCCCAAGAGACCCCTAAGAGGCCCCAAGAGGCTCCCCAGAGGCACCCAAGAACCTCCAAGAGGCGTCGGCGACAATGCCATAATCATTGATTTTACCACGGTTTCGACTACAGTTTAGCCTCCTGGAGGGGGGGGGGGGGGGGCACTGCTTAGGATGCCTGGGAGAGCCCAAGATGACCTCAAAGATGGTTCAAGATATCCCAAAATGACTCAAGATGGCTCCCACGATGCGCCACGAGGCCCCAAGACCGCTCCAAGACGGCTCCAAGTGGCCAAAGAGTTCGGAAAATCAGCGTTTTTGGTTTTCTCGCCTTTTCGCTTCCAGTGGCCATCCGAAGCCTCAAGATGGTTCCAAGATGGCCCAAAAGAGCTCCAAGAGCGCTCCCAAGGCTCCCAAGAGCGCTTCAAGAGGGCCACAAGAGGCGCCCAGGAGGCCCCAGCAGGCCCCAACAGGCGCCCAAGAGGCCCCCAAGAGGCTCCCAAGAGACCTCCAAGAGGCCCCAAGAAGCTCTGCGAGGCACCCAAGACGCTGCAAGAGGCGTCAAGCCCGCCAAGAGGCCCCCAAGACGCTCCAAGAGGCCTCCACTGGGGGACCCTTTCCCTGCGTGCTGCCCGCTTCCCTGATCGAGGCAATTCCACTGGGCATCGTTTCTGGATGGGCCGGTGGGGTTACTTTTTCGTCGCGGCCGAAGGCGAGCGCGCCAGCAGCGTCAGAGGTCGGGCGGGCCACGCGCGAGCTTAATTGCCTAGCGCACAAGACCGACGGCCGAACCTAAGCTGCCTAAGGACTAAGCTGCCGGGTTGCGCGAGGTGGTGGCAAGAAGCGGGGCAGGGTCCGAAACCTTGCCGGCGGGCGATGCAAACTGCAACCAGGACCAGGAACTGGGGGCAGTGCCGATGCACGAATTGAACCAGGGAGTTATACGCAGCCAACATGGCGCGGCAAGGTCAACAGCGAAGCTGACAAGTGACCGCTGATGGCGAGGATTTGACGTAGGATAAACCACACGAGACATCCATGCACCCAGCCACTGAGAGGGGCAGCTCGCTTGCAATGCACTCCAGGAGGTAATGCCAGCACCGATGGCCAGGAATACGTCACTGACCAGGAACCAGTACGAGTGGCGCCACCGAAGTCGCACACTCACTCCTGAGAAAAAAGATCCGGGGCAATCCCCTCTCCGAGAACGAGGGGAAGAGCCAGCCAGGAAAACGAAGGAAGGGGTCGACACCGAAAACCTGAACGGATCGGCCACACGCCTGATGCTGCCAACCTGGAATACGATGGATAAGGTCGACATCGAACGCCTGTGCGGAATGGCAGCACGCATAAAACTGCCGAGTGAACTGCCGATAGCAAGGCTAGGCACCTCACCCAGGACAGCTGCATTAGCGCGGCGGGCGCCAGAAGCGAACTGGGAACGCCCGGCTGGCGAGGGGGCCCCGAAGGGAGTAAGCGCCAAAACAAAGCGTGGCAGAGCCGTCTTTGCGCGGGGCGCGGAGCAGCTCGGCGCGGGGCAACTGCCGAAGGCGCGGGGAGCGGAGGGCGCCGAGGCGCGGTGAAAACAACTACAGCAAGGCCAGAGGCCGACTAGAACATGTGGACCACGGCCCCAGCGGCAGTCCACGCGTCGGCACTGTCAGCAGGCAGCTGCCAGGGCCCCATGGGCGGGGGGCAGCGGGTGCTGAAGGAGACCAGGAAAGCGGCTGAAGGCCGCACGCTCCATGGCGACGCAGGTCCCAGGAGTGTGTCCAGGACCAGCGCCCCAGCCCCAGGATTGCTGTGAGCAGGGCGCGCGGCCCTTTGGCTGGTGGCCGCCTTTGCCCTGACGCCCCATCCATTTTGCGCGCTCCTTGCCCCAGTCAACCCGCATGTCGAGTTGCCGATCCAGCTCATAGGCGTCGAATCCACAGCGCTTCCAAGCGTCCAGGAAGCTGCGGCAGGTGGCCTCGGGGTTCAGAGCAGGGTTGCATTTTCGGCGTTCCTTTGGCTCCCGCAGGGTGCTTCCTGGCGCATGCGTGCCAGACGCCGTTGAACGCGCCCCCCAGGTCCTTCTGGAGTCGCGCGATCTTGGCTGCTGGCTTCTCGCCGAACCTGTCAAGGTCAACGTTGCTCAGCACCTCCTTGTGCACGCAGCCTCCGTCCACGGGGTCATCGAGATCGTCGAAGGCCCGGCTGGCGGCCCTGCTGTGTCTCCTGTCCCCAGGGGTGTCGTATCGCGCGGGAGGTGTCGGCGTTCTGCCTCCACCAGGGGCGCCGTCTCTGGCCGCTTGACTTCCAGGATCTTCCCTGCGCTGCGAGCCGCCACTTTCCCGGGCCCCAGCAGAGCCATGTCCGGGCCTGTGGGGCGCACCCTCGGCTGGCGCCTCGCTAGAGGGTTCGCCCCTGCCCCCGCCCGCCGCAGCTTGCCCGAAGGCGCCCAGTGGGTCGTCGAAAGGGCTGTCGTCGGCCGCGTCGCCAGCTGCGTCGAGCGGAGGTGGGCGGGAGCTGCCTTCCTGCTCGGCTGCACCTTTCGCGTCTTCGGCAGGTGGCGGCGAGGCCGCTGGTCGGGCCTCGCCGGTGCCGAAATCGACCTCATCGCTGTCGGCCTTATCGGTCGGCGATGGGCTCGCCGGAGAGTCCGCTGTCTCTTCACCAGGGAGGATCTCTGTCACGTCCTGCTCTGCCGCCTGAAGGGCGCGGTCCGCCTGTGCGCGGGGGGGCTGGCCTCCACGGGCTGGGCCGCGTCGTTGGGTCGGGCATTGGGGTCCGCAGTTGACTCGGCCTCTGCTGTTGCTGTCTCCTCGGTCTTCGGCGCAAGCCAGGACCTCGTGGCCCCACTTGGGGGTGCCGAGTGCGCCTCGTCGAGGCCCACAGCAGGGGCGCCCTGTTCGGCGAGTTTTGCGACGGAGGCAGCTGCGAGCGCTCCGGGACCCAGGCGGGCCAGGAAGTTGGCCAGGACGGCGAGCTCGTGGCGAAGGGGATTCGGGCCCTTGCCGGGCGCCAGGACCGCGCAGCGCGCCGCCCAGGCCTCCCCGCGCTTCGCACTGCTCGCCAGATGCCCGACCACGCAAGCTGCCCTTCCAGCAGCCGTCCAGGAATGGGGCGGTTGTCCCGCGGGTTGGCGACCAGGATATTCTAGGCCTCCTTGAGCTTGTTGGAGCGGCTGCGCTTGGAGTCGTTTGTCTCCTCCATGGCGAGTGTGGAGATGTGTCTGCAGCGGAGTCTTGGGAACTCTGGCGGAAGCAAATCTGGGTGTGCGGATGCGCGAGTCGGCCGCCGCGGTTTCCGCTGCTGTTCGCCACTGGGCCGGCTGAGGCCGTGCTGCGGGCGTAGCGATCGGGCGCGCTTGCGTCTGCTGCGGGCGCGAGCTGGGTAGCCAAGTCGGGCGTGGCGTCGTCACCGTCCGCCTGCTCTGTAAGACGCGGGCGAACTGCTGGCTGCTGTGGGTAGACTGTCCGGGGGTCTCGATCCATGACTCGGTCCAGGGTTGCTGGCGCGACGTTCCACATGTAGACCTGGCACCTCCTGCTGCACTGCGCGGCGTTCAATTTCCGCTCGAACCAGGAGAGCGGCCGCTGATCCCACTCGGGAAGACCTGCGCGCTCAGTGCTTCCTGTCTCGGCCTGGCCCTTCCAGATGAAGCAGCCGAGAGCACGGGCGCCGACCCTCCATACCAGGAGTGGGCCTCCAGGCGGGCATGCGTCGCACTTGGCGGAGTAGGAGCCCGTTTTGCGGGCCTCGCCGCCGAACCTTCCGTCCAGGACCCTTTTCGCTGGCAGTGAGTGCTGGCGATCTTTGGGCAGCGCTGGGTCGGCGGGACCATCAAGAAGTCGGCCAGCGCCCTGGAGTCCCGGGAGAGAGGACTGCATCCGTAGCCTAGGGGCCAGTGGCTGGGGAGCGGAGGGAGCGCGCTGGCATTGGGGTCGCATGGCGGGCTGCCCGGCCGCGTAGTCCTGGACCTTGGCGGCCACGGTCGCCCCCGCTGGACTTGGGGCGCCCCTTCTGTTGAGGCTGGCTACCCAGCAGGTCCCGCATGGCCAGGTGAGGTCCTGCCCCTCCAGGCATGCCTGAGGTCTGTGGCTGGCCAGGAGGTCCCTGGCGACGTCGCCCCCCAAGTCCCGTCGTTAGACTTCAGCCGGGTCTTGGAGCAGCCGCCACAGGTGAAGAGTGCGTTCTTCTGCTCGCCCAGCAGCCTGTCATCGCTGATGGCCATGGGGACCAGTATCGTGCCAGGCGCGGGAGCCGCTGGCGCGGGCGAGACCAGATCAGTCTTGGAGAGGGCTGCGCCCCTGCCAATTTACCCCAGCGCAGCGTCGCCCCTGTCTTCACCCAGGCCAGCCTCGGACCCTGCTAAGGCAGTGCGGCGCGCGCACACGGAGCACTTGTAGTCTGCCAGGGGTGCAAGCTCGGCCGCGGGCACGATCTTTCCCAGGACGATCAGTGGAGCCTCGAGCTTCAAGTCGGCCTTCTCCATGTCCTTCCAGGACTGCGGGCACCCTGCAGCCCTCGCCGCATCGCGGTGATGCGCGTTCGTTACCAGGCGCGAGATCTGGGTGAGCGCGTCTTCGATCCTCCCGCGCAGCTCCACGAAGTCGCCTAGCGAAGACCCCAAGCTGCCGCGAAGTTCTTCCGATACCCCAGGCGCGCATCCTGCCAGGGAGCGCAGATACCGAGCACGGCCACGACGACGTCGCTCGCACCTTCGGCGCGGGGAAAAGGGCCACAGGAAGGCCCTGGGCTCCCTCGCCATGGGCATCATGATGACCAGGAGGGCGCGCGCCTTTCGGGGGCCCAGGGGAAGGCCGCCTGCGCCCTTGAGTCTGTCTCGCAGCTCTTGGCCCTGGGGCGCCGCGCGCAGCAGCTGCGCCAGGGTGTCCATTCCAGGATGCGACCTGTGGCGGCAACAGTTGCGCGTCGTGGCACTCCACGCTTATGGGACTTGTCGCAGCAAGCCCTTTGGCGCGCACTGGCGCCATGCCCGTGGGCGACTGCAGCGACCTTTCACAGGCGGAGGCGATGGGAGCGAGTCATCCGAATGGGCGCGGTCGCTGTCTTCCCAGGGCGCGCCTAGGCCCGTCACCCACGCCAGGCATGCCCAGAACATGTTGTAGACCAGGTTGCTTGCGCCCAGGCCGATGCCCATGTCGCACAGGAAGCCCAGGCGTGACCATGCCTTACGGTCCAGCTTGCCAGGGTCCCCGGGGGTCTCGGCGAGAAAGAACTCGCGCGGGTGGGGTCCCGAGACCAGGTAGAGCACAACTGCGAACGCTGGCGTGGAGAGGAGGTTGTCCATACAGTCGGTGATGGACCTTCCCACGGCGCCCCAGCTGAAGTCGGGTTCGAGTGGCGTCTCGGCTCTGTCGGCGAAGCTATTGGCCATGTCGATCTCCTTCGTCGCTCTATCCCCATCCACGCTGCCCTTCCAGGATACACACGTGCTGACCCAGGTGGCAAGGTCTTGGACTGGGTCAAAGCTGGGGTCCAGGGCCAGGAGTTGACTGTTGCCTGGTGCCTGCTTCTTCTGGAACCCGACCCAAAGGCTGGCAAGCCCCCCGTACTCTGAAAAGGACCCGAAGCCTGGACCAGATGGCGTTTGCGAACATCCTCCCGTCTCCAACGACCACCACGAATCGGGTTGCTCTGGTGATCGCGACGTCGACCCTGTTGGCATCGCCGATGAAGCCCCACTTGTGCCCTCCGTTGGACCTGGTCGTCAGGAAGATCACGATATCGGCCTCGCCACCCTGGCTGGTGGAGAGTTTCAGGGTGCCGTTCTTGAGGTGCGCGGGGGCGATCCGCCGTAGGCCAGGGAAGCGCAGCTGGTGGGGTTACGCGAAGCGTCTAAACTTTTGTGAATTTCACACATTGAACGCGGGTTGCTTTCGAAATGTGGATGTTGCCTCAGCGCCGCGCACATTCGGCTTAAAATGTGTTCCGTTGTCCAAATGTGGCCCTCGCCTTACCGCCGCGCACATTCGTCGAAACAAATTTCAACTGATCCACGGATGGAAGGCGGTCCCTTTTCAAAATGTGGTTTTTGCCCCGGCGCCGCGCACATTCGTCTTGATGGTTTGCAACAGGTTCAAGGACTCTCATGGTTAACATCACAAACGCAGCGTGTTGGCACGATGTCGAAGTTTCGGGGTGCAACAGTCACGTTGGCTCGCGGTGTTGAAATTCCATGAATGCTGGTTTGGCATGAATCAAGATCGTCAAGACGCAGCAACAACGGCAGCTCGCGGCGTTGAAGTTCCATGAATGGTGGTCTGGCATGAATCAAGATCGTCAAGACGCAGCAACAACGGCGGCTCGCGGCGTTGAAGTCCCAGGGTTACTGTTCTGGCACAGTTCCAAATTTTCAAGGTGTTGTCTTCCAACGGGGCACTTCCTTCAACGAAAAGGAAGCCTTGTAGGGGCCTATGAAGAGGGAACCTGAAGGGAGGGTTTACTGCAATATCGTTAATGGGTCTTGGGTTTCCACTGGTCCTCCTCCTCTTCCTCCTCCTCCCCCGCTTGGCAGACTATCCTGCACCACCTTTGTTCGGCACCCGACCCTCTGGGGCGATCGATCCCTGCCTTATGACACCGACTGCTCGGCGTGGCACCGCGAAGCGAGAGCCCCCAGCATTCGAGAGGCCCGCTGGCCCGCATGCGGGGTCCTGACTACTGCCTGAGGGTCAGGTTTGCTCATTGTGGGGACCTTGCCAGAACCACTCGCTCCACCCGTGCGACGACGCTGCCTCGAACGTCCGTCGACTTGAGTCGAACTTGAGTCGACCTCGGGTTGGACTTGAGTCGAGCTGGAGTCGAACAGAGCCGTCAGGTGGGCCCCGCTAAGGACCCCAGAACAAACGTCCAACGGAGAGGCTCCTCGGGAAGTGGGTGAGCGCCGTGCTGGACTCCACGGTGGCGCGCCCGAAGCTCTCTCGGACCTGCAGGTTCACTTCGTCCGACAGCGACTGTAGCGCGAGGCCCCTAAGTCCGACGGAGTACTGCCCGGAGAGCCTCGGCCCAGGCTCGGCCCACATCGGGCAATAGGCCGGCTCTGAGTGCCAGTGCACTCGAAGCGGGCAGCGCCCCCACTAGGTGGCGACATCCGAACCTGCCCCCACTAACCATCGATGATCCTGAATCGATGGGAGGCGAGGGTAAGGTTCGGAATTCGCCGCTTGTTCGACGAATTTCGAACTCTACCCCATCGAGTGGCCTGAACCGTTCATCGTCGAGGGTATGGTTCGGATTTCGCCGCCGACCCACCTCTTCGAGCGCGTTTCCTTATGTTCGGCGATGACGAGCGTCATGGGGGGGGGGAGGGCGGGGGGGGGTATTACGTGACGCCCCCCCCGGCCGTGTGGTTCCGGTACCACAGCCGCGCCCGCGCGCACGACGCGACGAGCGACGAGCGACGAGCGACGACGACGATGCGAGCAGCATGTAAGTGGCGATCTGCCCATTGCGCCTGTGTATACCACAACACACCACGCGTGTGCACCACAGTGCCTGCGTACACCGCAACAGCCGTGTGCAACGCACCGCCCGTGTATACCACAATACTTGGGAGCACTACAGCGCTGGTGTACATACACCGCAGCAGCCATGTGCAACACAACGCCTGTGTACACCACTGTGCTTGCGTGCACCGCAGCGCCTGTGCACGCCACAGCGCCTGTGTACACCACAGCATCCGCGTGCAGCGCAGCGCTGGTGTACACCACAGTGCCTGCGTGCATAGGACAGGTAGAAGGAGCATGTACGTCGGGATCTGCTGCGGACAACTAAACGCCACGCCAGGAAAGTTCTGAGAATCGAATGCGACGTTTTTCCATCCTCCCTCCTCCTCCTCCTCCTCCTCCTCCTCCTCCTCCTCATCCTCCTCCTCCTCCTCCTCCTCCTTTTCCTCGTTCTTACCCCCTGTCGTGCGGCTTGGCGTTACACCGCACGTGCGCATCTCAGCGTGCACCGCAGGATGGTCGATTGAATCGGTCCACTTGGTTCTCGGACGGCCAGTTTAGCTGGAGCCTCCTGGACGCAAATGGGAGTTAGGGTGATGCGGGCGGACTCGGGGGGACTCGTAGATTCCAGCGGCGCTCCTTCGTCCATGAGGATTTGTTTTCCATTGTTTTCTCTGGAATCCACACGCGCTCCATTTTGTCACAAAGATTCCTTCTGAAATTCTATACACAACAATGGTGCTGTGTTGCACACGGCTAATGTGGTGCACACACGCGCCGTGGCGTACACAAGCACTACAATGCACGCAGGCAGTGTGGTGTACACTGGTGCTGTGTTGCGCACGGCTGATGTGGTGTACGGAGGCGCTGTGGTGTACACAGGAGCTGCTGTGCCCGCAGGCACGGTGGCACAAAACTGACGCTGTGTTGCACGCGGCTGCTGTGGTGTACATCGGCGGTGTGGTGTACACAGGCGCTGTGGTGCACGCGGGCACTGTGATGTACACAGGCGTTGTGATGCATATCGCCACCTACATGTTCGTGCTACCCGTCCTCCGTCATTCCGAAGCAATCCCAGACGCCGCCGGCGCGAAACGTGACGTCATCGACCCCCTCCCCCCCAAATGATTGCCGTCATCGGCCCGGACTTAAAAACAGGCTCCAGCCGCGTCCGCGCGCACGACGACGATGAGCGACGAGCGACGAACCACGAGCGACGACGACGGACGACGACGACGACGACGACGACGGACGACGACGACGACGACGACGACGACGCCTGCGGACCAGATACCTATACGGATTTCTCCGCGGACACCTACGCGGATCCCAAGGCGCACGGCGGCAGTGCCCAGAGCGCACTGGGGGGGGGAGCGTTACGTCATAGGGGGGGGGGGAGCGGGGGCCATGACGCCCGTCATGCCCCAAGCAATAAAGAAACGGGCTCTTCGCATTGGCGAAAAAAATTACGGCCTGCTTTATTCCTTTCGGCCTCCA
>CAUYUJ010004914.1:333293-340793 GCA_963575745.1 Prorocentrum cordatum | reverse complement strand
TGTATTCCACGCCACTGGCCTTCACTGTGCAAGCGCTGCGCCGGTTTGGCCTACTTTGCTCTGCCTTCCCTGGCGCTGGCTTACTGCCATCTGGCGCCGAACGCCGTGGTCCGTCCTGCTGCACCTTGATTTTCCATGCGTCTCCATGCTCCGTACTGTGTTGCCCTATGGCGTCATGCTTTGATGTGTTATCCGCCATCGCGCTTGCAGCGGTTCATGCCGGATCCTGTCTTCCCGTTGGCGCACTCTCTTGCTCAACATTGACTAGGGCCCCCAACACATCGAGCCCGGCATGCGCTCATTTGTTAGACCAAACCCCCATCAGTCGGCTACGTTGCTGAGTGCGAATCGCGCGGCAGAGCAACTGGATTGCTGGCTGGATTAGCATAAGCCTGGGCGGCCTTGCCCTCCTGAACGGTACCCGTTGGAGCTGAGTCAATATGCATTGCCTTGCGAAGCCCTGCGTGGCCACTCTCGCGACACAGTCCAATGTCTTGCGGCAATTCACCTCCTCCACCTACTCCACCTCATCCTCTTTCTCCTCCGCCTCCTCCTCTTCCTTTTCATCCACATCCGCCTCCTCCCCTTTCTCCACCTCCTTGTGAGTATGATTGCTGCTTGGAAAGCATAAGACACATCCTGAAAGCATCTGGGAGAGCATCCGTCGGGCCGAAGAAACTCCCATACCCCATCCAGGATCCTCTCAGGAGCACTTCATGGCGGTCCTGGGCAATCGTAGGGCGGTGTTGGGAGCATTTCCTTGCGCGCGCGCGCGTGCGCGTGCTTGCTCGACCTTGGCTCGCGCCCTCTGCGCCTCATCCCTCAGAGCTCCAGCCACGGGCACCACCTTCAGCTGCCGCGCGCAAATCCCTGCAGCCGCGCTGCGTTCTGGGCCTCGCCCCACCGCTGCCTCGACAGCCCCGATCGCACCAGAGCGCCTCATGGCCCTCCCCACATCTCCAACGTCGCAGTCCTGGAGCCCAGAGAACACACCCGGGGGCCGAAAACGGCCAACAAAACAACGCCGTGATTCATGGCGCGGGCATGCATGAAGCGGGAGGATAGCGCACCGCCCCGGTGCTGGCCCCCTGGACTGACCGAGACGCTGCGCTCCGCCCTGGGTGTCGCGTTGCCCCTCGGCCATGGCCCGCTCTTCCTGCCCACCCCGCGGATGCCTTTCCCCGCCTGACCTTCCTCTCGCTGCGGCTGATGTGGCCTCCCCAAACATGCTCGCGCCGCGAACCAACAAAAAAACAATACGGGAAATGTGTGACCGATTTCGGCCATGGGGGGCCTTCGCCAGGCCCCAAGACCCTCAAAAATCAACCCGGGATGGAAAAAACGGCCCCAAGGAAAAGCCGGGACTTCCGGGGACCCCGTATTGAAAAAAATCCGCCGACCCCTTGGATTTCATCGGCGCGTGCGATATGCGCCCCCCCTTGGAGCGTGGCCCAGTCGGGTTGGAGGGGGGTTCTTAAGAGGGGGCCATCGGGGGTTAGAATCCTGTCAAGGTGGGTATCCGCTCCAGAAATTGTCCCACCAAGTCTCCGACAGCCGCAGACACTCCAGGACGGACCCAAATGCCCTCCACGTAGCCCCATGTGGCCCTGACTCTTGTCCACACCACCCACGATACCTCCAAAACGCCTCCAGAGAGGTCCAACAGGACCCCCAACAGGGCCCCACAGCCCAAAAATCATTGATCGCCCATGGGCTTTCTAATAATATGTACGTTCTCGCCTCTTCGAGGTCGCGACGCTCCAAGACGGCCCACAATACCTCCAAGACCGCCCCAATACAACCAAAGAGGCGGCCCACAGCGATTCAACATGGCTGAAAAAGGCGCCGCCACGGCCCCAGACCAGCCCAAGATGGTCATGAGGTTTCCAGGACGGCCCAAAAGGCGCCAAGAGGCCACGAGGAAGCCAAAGGCGGGCCCGAGAGGCCTCGCGGAGCTCCCACGAGCCCCCAAGAGGCGCCAAGACACCCCCGAGAGAGCCCAGCGATGCCCCCAAAATGGCCATTCCAAAACTTCCGCATGGCCGCCAAGGGGCCCCCAGACGCCCCCGACTGGACCTGCGCAAACGCCCACAAAGACTCCGAACCACAACGCGCGGCAGAACGGGTCGACGGCCACCAAAAAGGACAAAACCAAAACGAAGGGCAAGAGCACGCGGTGAAATACTCATGCCACGACCCGCCCAACCAATCAAAATCTTCGGTCCATTTCTATGTTCTCGCCTTTTCGAGCGCCCCAAAAAAGTTTCACCGGGGCCTCCCGCGGGCCCCCACAGGCAAAAACATACAATTGTCCTTGGTATCTCCACTTTTGAGCTCCCGACGCTCCGACGAGGCTCAACAAGTCGCAATGACGGCCCCGCAACATTCCAACAAGCGCAGGTGCGAATGATCATTGCGCGTCGCTCTGTCGCCATATTCCCGTCGAGCCTGCTGGCGCCAGTGAGATGCCAATCGACCCTCGCCACTTGCCGCCGTCCGAGCAGCCGCCGGCATCGAACCGTCGCCATTCAACGGGCCTGCAGAACGCCGAAATTTCGCGGCCCCCGCGCGCGCGCCACGACATGCGCGGCGCACCACTGGGCGACGGCCACTGCCCGCGGCGCGGAAATTCCACGCCCGCTTCTCTGGCGGGCGCCCTTTGTCCGCGAAAGGAAGGATTTCGTCTTCCGCGCTGAACGCCCCTCGCTCGCGCCAGATTTCTGCGCCGCGCCCCGCCCGCCCGCCTCTCCCCCGCAGCTTTCGTCGCGCACCGCGCCGCGGCGGCCTCTGCCTCCGCCCGATTTCATCGCGCGCGCCGCTCCTTGAACTTCCCACCCGCGTTCTCGCGCGACGTCCACGACTCCCTCCGAGACTCCTGTCTCGGCGCCCCCTCAGAACATCGGTCGCACACTTAGCCGCCCGACAACGCACTCGAATCCCCCAGGGTACCTTTCCCCCCCCCTCGGCCGCCCTCATCGTCGCACCTGGCGCGCCACTCCCCCCCCGCCCCCTTCAGAGACCCACGCAGTCGCGACGCGAGATCGAGCCCAAAACCAGAGCGCGCGAAAAGAATGTTCCATCTGGCCCGGCTGCACTCACTGCACTTCCTCCGCGGATCGAGCACCTCGTCGACCTCGCCCCGCGGAAGCCCCCGCCCCCGCGACCCCCCAGCAGCGCCTTCGTTCTGCCCCCCCCGCCCTGCGCGCGGAGGCGTGGACCCACCGAGCGTCGAACAAGCAACCTCCGCCGCGTTTTCACGCGGGCGACGGCCGCGCGACCGAGCGCCCAGCCGACGCTGCGCCCCCGCTCAAATCCGCGATCACCGCGCCCAACGCCCGCCCTTGAGCCGCATGCGCCGCGCTCGCGAGGCCTGCAGGAAACCCAACCTTGTTCCTGCTTCACCCCTGACACATGCCACGCCCTACGCCAGGCGACATGCAGGCCACGCTTCCCCACGCCCTGTAACCCCCACGTCTCGGCGTGGACATTCAGCGCAATCTGCATCGTCAACTCACACAGAGTCGCCTCGACCATGTCATCGCAAG
Source organism: Prorocentrum cordatum (assembly GCA_963575745.1). Lineage (NCBI taxonomy): Eukaryota > Dinophyceae > Prorocentrales > Prorocentraceae > Prorocentrum > Prorocentrum cordatum. The sequence goes on along the minus strand of CAUYUJ010004914.1, from coordinate 337,248 downwards.
GGCCCCCCTCGTCTTCTACAACCCACGAACGATTGGCCCCGCCGGGGCATCGCAGAAGCTGTTTCTCTGACCGATCCAGACGGCTAGTGAGCACCACGGGCGCGCCCGCGGCTGCCGGCAACCAACCAGGCACGGATGCGCAGCTTTGGTCGCGGAAGCCCAACCATCGCATTTTGTCCGCCGACGTGCACGCCGGCTGGAGGCGAGGGCCACGGCGGGCCGCGCTCCGCGCACACACACACACACACACACGAAACTTGCCCCCACGCACTAGCGGCCCAGTCCACGGCGCTTCACCGAGCCACTTTGCACGTCGCATGACACTGGAGAAAAACCCAATCAAAGCCTTTTTAGGGCTATAGGGCTACGCGGCAACTGGGCTATAGGGCCATGGGGCTGCGGGGCTATAGGGCTATGGGGCTATGAGGCGATGGAGCTATAGGGCTATCGGTCTATAGGGCTATAGGACTGTAGCGCCAATAGGGCCATAGGGCTACAGGGTTCTAGGGCTATAAGGCCATGGGGCCATGGGGCTCTGGGGCCATGGGGCTATAGGGCTATAAGGCCATTGGACTATGAGTCCACAGGGTCATGGGGTTATAGGACTATAGGACCGTAGGGCTATAGGGCTGTAGGACTATGGGACCACAGGGCTATAGGGATACAGAGCTATAAGCATATGGAGCGATAGGGTGACAAAGATATTGCGCTGTAGGGGTACAAGGCTATAAGGCGATGGGGCCATGGGGACATAGGGCTATCAGGCGATGGGGCTCTAGGGCTATAGGGCTATAGGACCATAGGGCTATATGGCTGTTGGGCTATGGGGCTATAAGGGTAAGACTACAGGGCTACAGGGCCATAGGGCTCTATGGCTATAGAGCTATAGAGATATAGGACTCTAGGGCTCTAGGGCACTAGGGCTGTTGGGCTATGGGGCCATAGGGCAATGAAGCACTTGGGCCATTGGGCTATAGGACTATAGGACAACAGTGGTATACGGTTATAAGGCTATAGGGCTAAAAAAGACCCGGGCACCCGGACACCCGGGCACCCGGGAGCACCCGGGCACACGGGCACCCAGGCACCCGGGCACCCTGGCGCGCCGCGGAAATCGGTGACAAACTTCACCCAACCATGCGAGTCCGCTAGGACCCCTACAGAGGCAAATTCTGATTGGGGAATATTGTTTCGGATATATTGCTGCCGCCGCCACAAATTCCGGCAACGCGAAACGCTCATCCCCGGGGCCACTCGCCACCGGCAGTCACCGCTTCCGCTCTCCCTTTCCGCGCTCACACTCACGCGCGTCATCCCCCGCGATCGCGGCCGCGTTCCACGCGCACCCCTTCGAGCCGCATTGCACCCGTGTCCGACGCGACCCCCGCGCGTCAATCGGTCTGCCGCGGAGAAAGTGATGCCTCCCGCCCTGGCCACCACGCCTGAACTCATCCTGCACGCCCAAAAAAACCTGCCTGCTCGCCCTGGCCATCCGCGCTTCGGTCTCCGCCATGCCTGCCGCGGCCCCCTGCCCGTCGCCCGACAGCATGCAACGGTCGCGGCCCACTTCCGGGCTCGGCGCGCACGGCCTTGCCTCGCGCGCCAACGACGACGGGATCGCATTCAACAGCGCCCCACCCAGGGGCCCCAACTGGCAGAAGCCCCTGCTGGACCAGACATCCCCGCCGCCAACAGACCTGCACAATCCACCCGCACCCACCTTACCAGACCGCGCCCCCGACATGACATATCGCAGATGCGCGTCAACTCCCACGAGCAAGTCCGGGCCCCCCATGCCGACATCGTCCACGATCAGCCGCCGCCACTGCTGGATCCGCTTCGCCGCACCCACTCGCTTCGCGCCACCGAGCAATTTTTCCAACGGCGCCATTCAAACAGCCGCGCGCGCCGCATGCCCGTCGATAGCCGCCGCGCCCAGGGCCTGCTACGCGGCCGACCGACAGTCCAAGCCACGACGCCGCTTCAACGACGCGCTCCCGCGACACGACGACTCCCCTGTCCCTGGGCCCCCGCGGAGCACCCTTAGCAGCGGCCCCCCACTTCCTCGGGGCCTCTACATCCCCCCACACGCTGCTATCATCCTGTCCACGACCTCCCGCAAACCCCCCGCTGCTTTCCATTCAGCTCCACTGGTCGTTGGCTCGCAGAGCCGCTAAGACTCGCTCTCGACGTCCGAAGCTCCGACGCCCCGCGCGCCGCGCCCCCTCTCACGGCCCCCCGCGCTGTCGCGCAGCCGCGGCACCTCGCCCGCCGCGCTCACTTGCGACGCCCGCGCCCCTGCTTCTCCACGCGCCAAGTCCGTCGCCGACTCCGCGCCGAAGCCCCGCCTGGAACCCCCCCCTCCCACGCTTGCCGATCGTTCCCATGCGCGAGTTGGCGGCGCCACTGCTTCCGAGCTCATCCGGGGGGCTTCCACCGTCGCCGCAGTCGCCCCCCCTGTTTCGCCCTCCGAGCGGCCGCTTCCCACGCGCCCCGTCGTCGCGCATCGTCGTCGACGTCGCCCGCGCCCGCCCCCTCGCCACTGAACAGGCCCCCCTCGCGCTCCCAGGCTCCCCCCCCATCGGCGCGCAGGCGAAACTGCCCACGCAATTACGCGCGCGCCTCTCTGCCTCCTCGCAGGCGAGCCCACCATCCGATCACTCGCGCGCAGCGCCCCCCCGCGCCCCCCTACCAGCCGCGCCGGCCGGACAAGCGCAACGCCCCGCCCATCGCAGTCGCGCGCGGCGCGAATGGCCGAAGGGCGCCATCAGCGCGCGGGCGCTCCCGCCCGCCCCCCCTTACCTGCGCATCGGCAGCGGGGCGCCTCGGAAACTCGGCTCTAAAGGACATCTGTTGCGCGCGATGATACCCCCGCGCTGGGTCGCCCCAAATCTGGGCACGTCTGGAAACGCAACCCATCTGTCGCATTCGCCCCATCGGACCCAAACAATCTACTCCAGCCACCAGAGCCCCCCCCCCGCCCACACGCACCGCGACCCTGACCCTCGCAATAACATCCTCGCCTTCGCGCCTCTTGCACCGCTGTCATCGCGCGACGCTCGCCCTCGCCCTCCGCCCCCCCCCCCGGCTCGCCCAACTGCCTCGTCGAGAACTGGGTCACCTCAATCCGCCAACACCGAACAATCAAACACTGACAAGCACCTCAACTCCGACGCCCGCTCCGACGCCAGCGGGCACGCGGCGCACAAGAACGCCCAGCCCCACGACGCCGCGCGAGCTGCGCGCGCGCCCCGTCGCGCTCGAGGCGGCGTCTGACTGGCTGCGACCGCCCCGAGTGAACACCGCACGCCCTCTCCGCGAGTCGCACCACGTCGAAACCAGAAACCATTGCAGTCATCGGCTTCTCGATGCTATCCACAGCCGTCAAATCTCTCGGGCCCCCACACGCGTGCAAGTTAACGCCCCCTGCGCAGAAAGCGATACGCCCGTCCCGCACACGTCCGGCAAAATCGGGCAATGTGCTTATATAGGCCACGCAAAAGGCGCTCCGCTGCCTGAAATTGTTTTCTCAAACTGCGGCGCCTTGTTTTTGCAACCCGCCACCTCGCTGAAAGCAGAAGCCAGCCGCTTCGCTCCATAGTCAGCTGAAAACCGCTTGCCCGTTCTGCGCGCGTTGCGCGGCGAGCACGATGTCTTTCGTCTCCGCGCCCTCCCAAACGACCAATCATGTCGTTTCGGCCTGCGCACGGCATGCCCCCGAGACTTCAGGAAACCCTTGCCGAGTAGAAGTGCCATCTCCACCTGCCATGCATTGAAGGAAACAGCTCTTGCACTAGATTGGGCCATCACATGTTTGATAGCGAAACAATTGCACCATCTTGCCTAGACGTTGATTCAATGTGTGGACGCCGTTTTGACGGCACCACTGTCCTCGCACAAACAAACACCTCCCAGCTACTTCCGCAGCCACCACTGGAACGCACCTGCGCGTGAC
>CAUYUJ010004914.1:238293-328293 GCA_963575745.1 Prorocentrum cordatum | reverse complement strand
CTGTGGCGGGGGCGGCGGGGACAAACATCACCAGCCGGCCACAAGGAGGGGCTCGCCAGGGATACCCGGCGCCAGGAGAGAGACAGGGAGAGGTCGGGAGCCCGGGCCCATAATCCAGGGATGCAGCTAACGGCTGCTCAGAGTTCGGTATAGGTCCATGAACGCCCACCCAACAAGGGCGAAGTATGGGCAAAGCTTCCCACAGGGTAGCGCTGCGCACTGTCGACCTGCTGGCCCTGGTGTCTGCGGCCTGCCAGCATCACTGGCATCACTGCACCTGCAAGTGCGCCGAGGCTACCAGGGGTGCAGCTAACGGCTGTTCAACTTTATATACATATATATAATAAGAATAGTAATAATATAATAATAATGATAATAATAATAATGATAATAATAATAATAATAATAATAATAATAATAGTAATAATAATAATGATAATAATAATAATAATGATATTAATAATAATAATACTAATAATAACAATAATAATAATGTTCATCATCATCATCAACATCATCATCAACATCATCATCATCATCATCATCATCATAGTCATCATCCTCATAATAATAATAAATTACAAACAAAAAAACGCAGCTGCTGCTACGAGAAGGGGGCGTCTCACGAAGGCTGTCACGCATCGCCCTCGCCAATGCGCGCGACTGCAACGCCGAGGAGCTGCCCCGCTCCTGCCACGCGGCCCCCCGAACGCCAGGGTCATTCTGGTTCCCGCCAGGCGCCAACGGCGTGGCCAGCCTGGGACCCGTGCTGGACCCTACCCGCGCCTGTTTCCTGTCGGGAGGGAGGGGCGGTTTCGCCGGTTCCTCTCCGGAAGAGCAGCCGGGGGCGCGGCGGAAGTCGTCTGCCTTCTCAAAGCAGCTGCTCCCAGGGCGGCCGAGGCCTCTACAGTCACGAGTCAGGCGCGCAAGGGGGGGTGAGATGTGTCGGGCGCCGAGGGGAGTGCCCCGTCGAGGCGCCCGAAAGTTGTAGCGGGTGGGCTGCGGAGTCCGCGCGTCGCCCACGCGCATCTAACCAGCTGAGGCCGTCTGGCTATGCTGCGCCTGGGAAGGAGTGGCGGCCCCCGCCCCAGCGGTGGGCGGCCCCGAGGTATCACGGCCGACAGGACGGGCGCAGCGAGGTGAAACGGGCCCCGGCGGACCAGCGTAGACTGCGAGCGGCGGTGGGTTGAACCCGAGGCCAGCACCCGTAGCGCCGAGGTGTCCTGGGGCCTGCAGTCTTGCAGGCAACTCTTCCCGCTGGAGCCTGTTGCTCGATGGCGGCTGACTTTCACAGAGACGCCGCGGTGTCGCTTTATGTCCACCAGCGGCCTCGCTTTTCGGAGTCGTGGTGGTCGTCGCGCTGGGAGAATCGCTTGCCCCCCCCTCCCATTCGGTGTCTGTCCACGGGGCGTCGCCTTGGCCCCATGCTGACCAGCCCTGCCAGCCGCGCCATTGGTCGGAGGGACCTGAGGGACTGTTGACTGCCCAGGGGGCCTGTGCCACTGACCGACCGCCCCTGCGGGCCTCTGCTGGCCAGGGGGCCGGCGTGCCCCGGCTGCCCGTTGCCCAGGGGGCCTGCGCCAGTGCACCGAACCGCTCGGAGAACTTCATGCGCTTGCGGCGGATGGCGCCCCTGTCTACTCCGAGCCTCTGCTCATTGGTCATCCGGTACGCGTCGAAGCCAGCCCGCCTCCAGGCGCCCATGAAGCCCGAGCATGTGTCGGGCGCGTTGAGTAGGGGGTTGCTTTCGTAGCCCCCCTGACGTCATTGTCCCGCGCCGCGCGCGTGGACCACGCGTGCCATATAGCGTTGAAGGCGCCCCCTAGCGTCTTTTGCAAAAGCGCAATATTGACCTGAATGTCTTCCATTCTGTTTAGATCCGCGACTGACAGGGAACATTTGTACATGGGGCCGCCACCCAGGGGGCCTTGGAGGCCTCCGAACGCCCGGCGGTCGACGCTGGTGCCCTTCCTGGGTTCCCTGCACGGTTCCAGTCGCACTGGGTTCCACCTGGGCGACTTCGCTGCGCGCCCTTTTCCGTCCCCAGTGTCTTCGGGGTCTGGGCGGTTGCGAAATTGCTGCCAGGGAGGCGGGTTGGGGTCGCCGGTGCCCCTGGCACCGACTTGGCCCCAGGACGGCGCGCTGGTCTGCGCGGCATCGTCCGTGGCCTCTGGAGCAGTTGGCCTTGGTCGTCGCTTCCGCTGGCTGCGCCCTTGGCGACGGCCTGCGCGTAGGGCGCCCATGGGGAACGGATGGAGGGCTCCTCTGGAAATAAGCCGAGGGGGTCGTCGCTCTTGGCCGCCGCGGCCGCTGGCTCGGGGGTCCTGCTCGGGCTCCTCTCCTTAGCCGCTGCGGCCGCTGCCCCTGAGTCTTCGTTCCAGTCTGGTGTCTCTGGGCGCCTGGGCTCCCGTGGCTCCGCCTCTGCCTTGCGAGACTGCCCGGCGTTGCACTGCTCGACTGCTGTTGCGCGGGTCTGAGGTTCGTTTTTGGCCCCCTCGTTGCCGGGTGCCTCGCGGACCGGCCTGGAGGTGTCACCGCGCCGTGCAGCCTGTCCCGCGCGCCCGCCTCCCAGGTTTGTCTCACTTGGGGGGGGTGACTTTTGCGCTTCGCTTCGCTGGTGGGGGTGTTTTTTTTGGTCGGCGGCCGCGCGACAATGGCCCCGCGGCAACAGGCGCGCCCGGGCCGGCGGAGCAGGCGAAATCCACGCGAGGCGTGCAATGCACGCGCACTGAACAAAATGCTCAGCACTCACTGGGACACAGCTAGCGCACAGAGGTGCAAGCAGCGGAGTAAGTCGCCCTTGCGGCGCCAAGCTCCGAGCAAGTGCCCAGACGGACAACTACGTGCCAGCCTGGGACGCCAGCTGCACGCAGTGGAAACGAAGGCCGACGACGCCGAAGGCTGACCCACTCGGCGCGCGGCCAACGGAACCACCACCGACTGCAGACGCTGGCCGAGAATCCAAAACACAGTGTCGCGCGGATATGGGAGGGCCACTGCAGCCCACAAAGTGCGACAGGGCGCGTGGAAGGGGGGGGCGCAGCTAACCGCCGCAAGAAGTACGTAACTGAAGGGCAGCTGCACACCGTCTGCGAGAACACATGCGTGGGGGCGCAGCTGACCGCCGCAAGAGTCACGCAGTGAAAAAAAGAGGGGGGGGGGGGGGGGCTGCACGGTGAAGCGCGGCATAGGCTGGAGTGACTGGTGGGGATACTTTTTGATTAGCGGCCCGCAAGGAAAAGTCCGGAGGGCGCGAGTACCGAGGCTGGGGCGCAGCGCAAGAGAATTAGCGCGAGGACGCGCGGAGTGCACATGCAAAGACCAATTAAGGCCACGGCAAGCGTAGGCCAGCGAGGAGTCGCCCTGTCGGCGCCAACTCCAGAAGAAACAGACACAAGCAGCCAGCCGCGAGGCACGCACAGCCTGCACCTGTGCAGCCGCAGAGGCCAAACCAGCCGAAGGCGGCGGGAGCGGCGGACGAACGGAAGCGCGAGCAAGCGAGGAGCCGCCCAAACGGCGCCCGCAAGCAGCGACCGGTGGCCAACCACACCACGCACGGGGCCTGTACCCGTGCAGCCGCAACGGCCGGTGCAGCTGTAGGCAGCAGGGGAAACACCTACAGACAGAGAGAACGGAGCATGTACCGACGAGACAGACAGAAGAAACCCTCACTCACGGAGCACACGACTGGTGGGGATACGCGTAGCGTCTAGAATATCATCATCAATGTCACCATGATAATCATCACCAACTCATCCTCCTTCTCCCTCCTCCTTCTCTACTTCCTCCTCCTCCTCCTCCTCCTCCTCCTCCTCCTCCTCCTCAGCATCAGCATCATCATTATGATCGTCAGCATCATCATCAGCATCACCAGCATCATCATCGTCAGCATCCTCCTCCTCCTCCTCATCATCATCATCAGCAGCATCAGCATCATCATCAGCAGCATCATCATCATGATCACCATGATCAGCATAATCATCATCATCACCACCACCACCATCATCATCAGCAGCATCATCGTACTCCTCTTCATCATCAGTATCCTCATCATCATCATCATCCTCACCCTCATCCTCCTAATCATCATCATCACCTCCTCCTCCTCCTCCACCTGCTCCTGCTCCTCCTCATCCACCTGTTCATGCTCCTGCTCCTGCTCCTGCTCCTGCTCCTCCTCCTCCTCCTCCTCCTCCTCCTGCTCCTCCTCCTCCTCATCCTCCTCCCTTGTCCTCCCTTGTCCCCCTCATCGTCGCCCACGCCCTCCTGGGCAAGGGGCACGGGGGAAGGCCCTGCCTCCGCCCTCGCGAGGCACGCTCGTCCGGCGCCTGCGTTCGACCGTCCGCGCGCGTCGTTTCTCCTCTGAGGCGAAGGGAATTGTTGTGTCAACACCTGGACCGATAAGGTGTCAGAGTGAACAGAGTGACAGAGTGTACACAAACACATACAGGTTAACTGCTACGTTCGGCGGGGAACATTTCTGCTACCACACGCCACTCGTCTTGGCGAAGCTGAGACGCGCCAGACAGCCTGGCGACAGAGCGGTGAGGGGGAAAGAAGGGAGGGAGGGAACCGACGAAAGGCTATGGAGTCCAGGGGTCCCCCGTTTAAACAGGTTCGTTCTTTGACCTGTACCATCATCTCACTTCGCTCACAACCTTCCCGCGCACGCACTGACAGGTTACCTGCTACGTTCGGTGGGGAACATTTGGCTACCACATGCCACTCGTCTTGGCGAAGCTGAGACGCACCAGACAGCCCAAAATCCCAACGGGTTCACTGGGAGGGCGAGGTGGGCCAAAGGAAGGCAGCCGCCTCATGGTCCCTGTGGCGGCTTAATAGACAGTTCACGATACAGTCAGCCAATTTCGGCGGGCACGATGATGCGAGAGATTTCCACGTGGCCCCCGAGGGGGCCTTACCCTCCAGGATAACATGGGGCTTCCCTGAAGCCGAGCAGACACCTCCAAAACTGTGACAACGCCGTTCACATTTTGAAGTATCTTGGGGGTCAACACCGAAGAACAAAAGACGGGTCCGCTTCCTCCAACGAGCCCCAAACTGACACTGGTCACATACACGAGAATGCATCCCATGCTGCTTGCAGAAAGTCTGGAGCTCCAAGGTGTGCCATACACGACTGCTAATCGGATGTTCAAAACAGAACGGCGCATCTGATCGCACGAGCGCTCTCATAATCTTCAAAGCTGCTGCAAAGGTCGAGCTGCCCTCCCCCTGCGTTTACTGCAGTCTGAGGCGTCTGGGATGCCCCAGGGAAAAATATTTGAGCGACTGGGCCGGCGGCCACTATCCGCGGCGGTACCCCAAGACGCACAAGGGGGCCCAAAACATGCCGCAATGACTTCCTTGAGGCTTATGGCGGCGCGAATTCGGGCGACCGCAACAGGCCTGGCGAGGTCCTCTCGGGGCCCATTGAGACTGTCGAAACCATGATAATTTAATCCACGCCTCAGCGCCGCCTTGCCCACTGAATCTGAACCCGAGAACAGGTCCAGAACATACTTACGCTGGCGGCAGTGCCGCCTCACAGGGTAATCGCCTCGGCACCTTTTCCGATCAGTATGTCCTCGAGACGTTGTTCGCACTCTCTCAGCGTGTCTTGCAATTGGGGCGGGAAGAGCGACCAGCTCCGACCCAACCGCGTCGTCTTCTCGCACCGCTGCCTCGCGGTGGCATGCCTCCACTGGCCTCTTTGTAGGATGCCCTGTTTTGCTCTGCACCGTCTCGCGTTGTCTATGCTTGGGCCCGAGTGGCGGGACTGGCATGGCACTATGTGCTCTTTCATCTGCAGATCTGACAGAGCATTCTTGAACATAGCCAGAAACTGCGGGCAGCTGAACTCCCAAACCTTTTCTTCTGGACCCCCTCGGGCGAGCTCTCGGAGGATGGGCGTGGCACACCGAAACCAACCGCTGTCTAGCCTCACCCCGACGCGGGCCAGGCCTGCCCTGCCCCGCTGCGGCCTGTCGTTCGGGAACAGCCGCAGGGACCACCAGCGGCACACTCCAGGCGCAGGCGGAATGATGTTGCCGCGCGTCAGGGTGAGCAGGCGGCTGGGCCTGAAGTAGCCCGACACCGTCGTGCGCAAGAACACGGCCATCTGCAGCGCATTCCTCACCACCATGCGCCAGGCGAGCCCGCACCAGAGGGCCAGCGGCCATGCGCGGCGGCTCCGCCCAGGCGCCAGTTTGCGCCAACCCCGGAGGCACCTCCAGGCTCGGGACATCTTGGCCCACCCCCTGCTCCGAGAACCCTGGGAACCTGAACATGAGGCCTGCCAGGACCTGATCCCCCTTTGCCGACCCCTGGCCTTCGAGGAACAGGTGGTTCATATACTCGACCATTGCATCGTCCACCTCGTTGGCTGACGTCAGAACTCGCATCGGCTGGCTGTCGCAGAAGTCCAGGAAGGCGTCGAGCTCCTGGGCGCAGCAGTTCCGCGCGGGCGCGGACACCGACCGCCTGTCCAGGAACGTCTGGCCCGCCCCCGCTGCGCTGTCCAATAGCGCCTCAGCCTTGCACGCACGTCTCCGCCGATTGGCCCTCCTGAGCAGCTCACTCTCCCGCCGCTCGCCTGCTGGCACGGCCTGCAGACCGTCGGAGGCGCTGCTGCCGTCGTCGTTGTCGACCCCGACTTGGCGCGGCCAGTCCTGGGGGAGGGCCAGGAGCTCCTGGTCGCGCTCGGGGAGCTTCGGCGCCGGTGGCAGCGCCACCAAGCTCAAGCGGGCTAGCCACTCCAGCGACCTCTGCTCTGCCGCGAGCCTCGCCAGGCGAGCCTCGCCAGGCGGCGAGGGCCCTGCGGGGGCTGGCGGCCCGCTTCGCGCGACGCCAGCAGCCGCGGCGGCGGCAGGCCAGGCGCGGCAGGGCTCGGCCTCTCCAGCAAGCGCGGCCTCTTGGCTGGAGCCGCAGGCTGGGTCGCCGGAGCCCCGCGTCGGACGCCTCGCCGAGACATGCAAGAACGAAGGCCCACTGGTGGATCGGGCCTGAGAACAGGTTTGAGCCAAAATGGGGCACGAAGACGTCAGTCCACCCTTCGAATACATGGGAAAAGCGCCCACAGGGATGCTTGGTGGCCCTTCCGACGGGGCCGCAGGTTGACCAGAGTCCTGCGGAGCTCTTGAAAGAAGGAATTTGGAAGGGAGCGCGAACCTCGGGGGGACCTTCAAACCTGGACTCCAAAGAGGGGGGGACATCGGGAAGTAGTGCACCAAGGGACTCTTCCGCCCCTTTCTGGTCAAAAACTCGAGACCCGCAATCCGCTGGATTCAGTTCGGACGGAACACATCTCACAGACACTTTCACATTTCTCGCGAGATAATAAGCATGAAACCTGCGAGCTTGGACAAGAAGGGAAAACTCTTTTGCACGACTCCTGTTGAAAGATAACACCACTGACATGTTATCCGACAATATCAGTTGGCGGCAGGCGGCGCCGAACACTGACTGGGCCACTCGGCGGACGCCCATCACCAGCGCCCCGGCCTTCTTGATAAGAATGCCCTCATCAAAACGCCAGCGCTGCACCTGCTTGGTCCGCCAGCGGGCGCTCGCCATCCCCGCCGCGGGCACCTCGGGGAAGCTCGGGTCGGGCCCCCACGCGCCAGCCAGCGGGTCGCCCTCAGCTGCCCCCGCCAGCCGCCACTCGCCACGCTCATCGCGCCAGAAGCCGGCCGCCTCCAGCGCCGTCTCACGGGCGCCGCGGCGGGCGACGGGAGCGCCGCCCGCAGCTCCCTCGGCCCCTGTCGCCACGGGCTCGCGGAAGCGAGCGCGCCCCTGCACGCGGCCCACCTCGGCCACCAGGGCGCGCGGCCAGCGGGCGGTCGAGACGGCCCGCCTCGAGGCTGCTGTCGGCGGCCACTACCAGGTCGTTCCACTGCAGCGTCCAGTCGCTCTCCGGGAAGATCAGAAGACCGCGGAACGTCTCCAGCTCCTGGCGCGCCTCGGGCCACAGGACACGCGGCTCGGCGCCGGACTTCCGCATGAAGGCGTACACGGTGTGGAACACGCCCAGGGTCCCGCGCGACAGCAGGCCCGCGAAGGTACAATGCCCCACCAGCACCTCCACCGCCCATCCAGTGAGGCGACGGCGGCGAAGCAAACCGTTGAGCGCCTGTCGAATCAGCCAGAAGCGTTTCTGAGTGACCCTCGCCCTCCAGCACGCCCCCGAGACCTCGGCGCCCAACGTCTCGGCGTCGGTGCCCGCCGAGCTGCCGTGCAGGAGCAAGCCCCGCTGGTCGAAGCCCTCGACGAGCTGGGCAACCGCATCGGTGACGAGGGGCTCCTCAGTGGACGCCACGCCTAGGTTGTCGACGTACACGTAGTGCGAGACATGGCCCTCGGCCGCGGTCGGGCCGAAGACAGCCGGCCCCCCTCGGTCGGTCAGCGGAGTCTCGAGCAACTGAGGACAGACGGCACGCGCCCGGTGCTCGTCGATGCGCTGAGCCGCCCACAAGCTCCATGTGAAGCCCATCGGGAAGACGGCCAGCCAAGGACTCACCAGATCGTGCCTCTCCAGTGTCCTACCTTCCCATAGCTGGCCCTCGGCGCCGAGTAGGTGCGCAAATACCTCGGGAAGGCAGAAGCACTCCGAGAGCCATCCAGGGAGTCGCAGCCTGTGGAAGCAGTCCTTGACATCGGCGAGCCCCAAGTGCAGGGAGTAACCACGCAGGAGCTGGTGGGCATCCTCACTCCAAGGGTCCAGATCATCAGGAAGAGCGGTCTCCACCCGGCTGAGGCCTTCGGCACTGAGGAGGACCACGCCGGGCGGCGACTCGAAAAGTAGGTCCGCAGGCCTGGCGTCCAGGATAAGCCGCAATCTCTGGCCGCCATCCGTCTCGACGAAAAAAGAGACCGACCTGGCAGCAAGGGCGTCTGGTCCAACCGATCAGGCCACGACAATGCAGGTCGGCAGTGAGCTGTCTGTAGGTCTTCGCGCTGCGCTTCAGCGCGGTGTCAAAATAGGGTGTCACTGAGGAGGGGGGGACCGTCGGCGCGCAGCATGCGCTCGGGTTGCTCCTTCAGGAAGCGCTGGACCTCGGCCGGGGCCACGTCCTCAAACGGCGGGCAGCCCTCCACTGTCTCGGGCAAGGAGACGAAGCCCTTCTTGAAGGGCGCGACACGGGTGAGGCACCCCGCCCCATCGTACGGCGCGTGCCCTCGCAGCAGCCGGCGAACGGCTGAGCCTTCACTGGGAACGTCAGGACCTGGGCACCGCCTCGAGGCCAACTCACGGATCCGCTCCAAAACTTCGAGCTGCATCGGGTCGGGCTCGAAATACAACGGGCCACTTCGGAAGCCCGCCAGCCAATTCAGAGCACCCACCGCCTCGTTACCCATCTTGAACACCAGCCGCTCGCGCCGCCGAAGGGCCAGGCTCCGCGTGGAGCCGGCCGCGGGCAGCTCAGGCAGGCGGGGCGAGCGGCTGCTTCCCCCGCAATCGCAGCGACGCGGGCCGCTTCGTCTCGCCGAAGAACGTGGCCCACTCCACCAGCGCATCGCCAGGGCCAGCGACCTCGGCCGGCGGCTCCGGCGCGATGCTGGGCAGGCGTGCCTCCGCCAGCGCGCGACCGCGCCTGATCGCCGCCCGCAGCTCCTCGGCCGCGAGGGCGGCACGGAAGCGGTGGATCGGCCGCGGCCAACCCACGGGAGCTCCGCCGCCGACAGCAATCAGCGCCGCTCCCTCCGGCCCCGTCTGAGGATCGGCCCCCGTGAAGTCCTCCTCGTACTCGTCGCCATCGGGAGTCTGCGCCGCCCATGTCCCCGGCGGCAGGCTTGGGAAGAGCAGCACTCGTTCGTGGTCGGCTCGGTCGGCGCTATATCTGACGACGAGCCGCTGCCCGGGTAGCAGGCGCCTCCACCACTCCCGCTCCACGTCTCGCGGGAGCAGCGCCATCCCGCCCGACACCCGCAGCCTGTGGGCTACGGCGACAGCAGCTCCGCGCTACGCGCCAGGCCTCCAGAGCCAGCGCCACCAGAACGCCTGGGATCGCCGCCAAGAGAAAGCCGAGGGGGTCGTCCTCGCCCCCCGCCGGGGCCGGCTCCAAAGCCGCGCAGACGGCAGGAGCTGCCTCACACGGCGGCGCCTCCGAGCACGGAGGGCAAGAGTCCGTACCCTCTGGCGGCAGCCACGCGGGCGGGCACACGCCCTCCGGCGCGCAAGGAAGCAGGCCAGGCGATGGCGGCGCTACTGGCAGGTAGAGCTCGGAGAGACGCAGGAGCCCCAGCGCGAGGACAGCCCAGTGCCCAGCTGGGACCTGGGCCATCTCGAACCGAAGAAGGGCTATGGAGTCCAGGGGTCCCCCGTTTAAACAGGTTCGTTCTTTGACCTGTACCATCAAGTCACTTCGCTCATAACCTCCCCGCGAACGCACTGACACACGAACACTCACAGCGCGGGGGGGTCACCGAAGAAGAGCCAGGGAGAGGGGCGTGGGCGCATCATGGCCCGAGGACGCGCGCAGACGAGGGGGGGCCAGGGAACGTCTTGAAAAAAAGGGACCATGAAATCTCGGCGAGGATTTACACATAACCACCGCGCGGTGGATCGATCTTCGAGGACCTCGCAGGCGGTGGACATGGATATGTTCGGGCCCCAGGGGGCCCAAACATGTCCAAATCCACCGCCCCATAAGGGTCCCAGGACTTCGGTTTACATTAACGCCTCTACAATTAGCCAGCTTTGCACTGAGAGCTCGGGGGGGCCTTCAAAGGGGGGCAGGCGGAGCTGGAGCGACAACCCTACAGAAAATCAAGAACGACGAGCACGCTCAACCACGGCACAGGACATCCGACGCAGCAGCAGGTGCGCCCAGGAGAGTGCCGCGAGCGCGCCTAGAGGGGGAGGTCCCCCCGCGAGGTGTTAGAAGGCGTGGCCGAGCCACCTTGGGCCCAAACCTCGAGCGGCGCCTGACCTGGCCTCCAGGCCAAACAGGGCCCGCAAGAAATTCGGAAACGCATCAGTCCCAGCCCCAATACGTCGAGACTGGCACACATGCCTAAACACCAGCCTTGCAACAAGATGAGGGAGGGAGGGATTGGGTGATTCATCTATGCTGTGCTCCAGCCCCCCTGTTAATATAAAACCCCGGTCCGAATGTCGTTCTGATCTTCACTTTGAGGGAAACGGGCGAGGACAGGGGACACGTCAACCTGCCTCCAGGCACGCACCGACTAAATCAAAAGATAGGGCCGATAGTAAAATCAACACACACACACACACACACGAGAGAGAGAGAGAGAGAGAGAGCGATGGACACTGGCCCGCCAAAAGGGCTGGGCGTTGCCACACACGCAGATCAACGAAACAGAAAGGTCAGGCCCAGCAATCATGATTCTCGTGCGGCGCTCGATTTGCGCCTGTGTCGAGTGCGAGAGGCAGTGCTAGGGCGACCTGTCGACAGCACCCGCCCCCCCTCGAAACTCGGGAGCTCGACCTCCTGGCCGCGCGCCCGCTCCAGCTCCTCCAGCAGATGCTTTGCTAGTGGGGCCTGGGCGGCGGGCGACTCCTTGATCCACGCAGTCAGCGCCTCAGCAGGCGCCGCCCAGAAGCCTACGCCTGCACGCACCTGCTCATCAGTCATCTTGCCCAGCTGGCTGATCAGCACGTGGGTCTTCGTGTAGCGCGCAAGCTCTGCTGTCGTCTGCCACCTGCCCTTGCGGCGGGCGGCCTCCAAGCAGCCGCCTCCTGCCACGAAGCTGGCTGCCCCCGAGCGCCGCATGGCACGCGGGGGGCCCATGCCAGCAAGCCCCTCGTCGTCCAGCGCATCGCGCCACCCACGCCCGAACTTGCCCTGCGAGACGGGGAAGACGAGGTCCCTACGGGCGCAGCCCCGCAGGAGGGCACGCACCACGGCCGCTGTCACTGGCCACGAGATCACCACGCCCTGGTTCGAGCCCGCCTTGACCTTCTCGCCTCTCTCGCGTCTGCCCAGGGTGATGGCCAGCTGGCCCCCGGGCCCCTCAGACACGTCCTCAGCCTTGAGCTGGCCCCAGTCCTGCTCCCTGAGCCAGCCGCCCAGCTGCGCGAGCACCGCCGCGCCCTCGATCAGGCGACCCGCGCGGAACATCCTGCCGATGACCAGGCCGACCGCCTCCATGGGGACAGGCGCGCCTTCGCACAGCTGCCCCAGCTTTTGCCGCGACTTCAGCGCCCTGGCCGATGTTGGGAGCCGGCCCCTGCGGTCCTGGAACACGTGCAACCGTTGAACAGCACGTTGGCTCGCCCAAAGCCCAGCTGCCGAACGTAGCACACGTCAGAGATGTAGTCCGCCAAGACCAGCTGGTTCCTCTTGACGTTGACCAAGAACTCGCGCACGCCCTTCTGGTAGACCGGGTTGGTCGCGTCGTCCACGGCGTGGATGACCAAGCGGTTCGCGTAGAGCAGCCTGTCACGCTGCGCCTCGTCCCAGGCCCGCGCTCCTTTCTTGACCGGCGGCGGCGGGGCACTCGCCCCCTTCGATCTGGTCAAGCGCGGGCTCGGGCTGCCTCGGCCCCCCACGGCCCCCCCTCGCGCCACCAGCACCCCGAAGGCTACAAATGTGCCGACCCAGCGGCGGTGCTTTGGTGAGCCTGCCGCTGACGCAAGAGCCGCTGGAGTTGCTGTGGGACGCCTCGGGCCACGTGCAGCTTGACCGTCTCCTCCGCCGCGCCGATGGGCAGGCCCCTCGGCGGCCCGTCCGCCAGGTTGAGCTCCGACGGGACCCATCGGTAGTAGCCTCTGATCCTGCAGACCATCTGGATGATGCCCGCGACGCGTGCGACTGCAGCAACGAAAAGTACCGGTACACCTCCTCGCCAAGCTGGTCATCTCTCTCTCACACTTGTGACGAAAGCGGTGGGCTTCTTCCAAGCCTCCCCAAACGCACAATAGTCCAGCTCCACTCTCCAGACGTCCATCTTCGATAGGACTTCCATGAGGGGCGGGAAGGCCTGGATGTAGCTGCCCGCTGGGTTCTCCAGCGCGAAGGGTATCGCCATGGCCCCGCAGATCTTCTGCACCTCCACCGCCACCAGACACAGCAGGTTCCCCTCCTCGAGCTTGGCCTGGCTCGCCCCGTCGAGGCCGGGGAAGCCCCAGATGTGCTCCGCTGATCGCAGAGGTGGGGTTCGTGCCTTCGAAAACGTAGCGCAAGGGGGCGCGATATGCACCCACCAGAACCAACCTTGGCGCACCCGTCTCAGCAACAACTCCAGGTTCTCGCTGACCAGCACGTCGTACTCGACCCCCTTCCGAGATGCCCCACGCCTCCCCCCAAGAGTCCGCGAGCTCCTTGATGGCATCCAGCAACCTCGACGAGCCCGAGAACAGCTCCAGCACCCCCGGGCGCCCCTCCCGTGGTCGTGAAGGTAGGTCCTCTTCGTCGCCGACTGCCTCCCCCTCTCTCTCCATCTCGGTGTAGGTCTCCTCCACCTGGGGCCCCCAGAGCCCCTCTGCCCCCCGAGCGGCCTCCGCGCGTGCTTCCTCGGGGTCGCAGTCGCAAGCCAGAGATCCATATCCACTCTCCGACGCGTCGGTCATGTAGGCTCGTGGCCACCACGGCGCCTCCAAATCCGACTCCACGTAGATCGAAAAGTTCACCACCGCCGAGAGCTCGCTCTTGACCGTCTCGGGTAACCTCCGCGGTACGATACACTCCTCCACCTCGCAACTTCTGATCCACCTGTCGGTCTCGCCCAATATGGCAAAGGCGGGCCTGAACACCATCATGGACCACGCCCAATGGCCCACCAAACTCGCCAGAACGGAGGGAAGAGCGGCGGCCTCCAGCAAGAGAGCCTCCGTCGCCAGGACCAGCTCCGCAAACTTCTTCGTCTGGACCCGTAGGACATACGGTCTCGACGCTGGAATCGCAAGCCCCACTCCCGCGCCGAGTCCCTCTCCCCAGGCCTCCTTGTGGATCGCGAGGCCGTTGTGGTTCAAGAGCTGCTTCACTTCCTCCTTGTCTTGCAGGATTTCCTCCTCCTCGCCAGGACCCTTCAGGGCAAAGCCGATGCAGTCGTCGATGCACAGCATTAGGATGAGCTTCACCGCCACCTCCACAGACGTCTCCCCCTCCACCGCCTCGGTCGCGCTCGAGTGAAGATCCCTCTGCTGCAACGAAGGTCGAGTGGCGGGTGTCAGACTGCGGAAGCTCGGGGTCGGCTTCCCATACGCAATGGTCGGCGCCCTCGAAATCTCGAAACTCGCCTCCAGACAAGCGCGTGCCAGAAAGACGGCCCATGCTGAGCCCATCACCAGGCTCGCTGCTCCAAGGCCAATCTCCGAGGGCTCGGGCCTCTTGAACTCTAGCCCCTTCTCCTGGCCATACTGGCGCAGCTCCTGAGGCGAGACACCCTCCACGACAAAGAACTCCGCCAGCTCCGATCCCCAGTGCATTCGATAGAACCAGTCCGGCACGTCGCCCTGGAAAGAGAAGAGCCGCCGCCCATGCAAGATCACCTCGTCTAGTTCCAGCAGGGCCAGGCCTGCGGGACTCCCAAGCGGCACCCACGGCGGCTCGTGAAAAAGAACGTCGACCTTCCTGCAATCCCAGATCAATCGGCTCTTCAGCACCTCCCCTGAGTCGGGGTCGACGTCTTTGGCCACCGTGAAAAGTCCCACCTGTTCCCGCGCCACCTTCACGTAGTCCAGCATACCCGCCTGGCACATGCGGGACAGCAGCTCCAGCTTCTCGGCCTTGCTCCTCAGCGCCGGGTCCGAGTAGCTCTTCGTGTTCTCGTACCGCTCCCAGTCCACCTCGCCCGCGCCCTTGATCATCAGCTTCTCGATCGAATCGGTGCAGTTGCCCGCACAGGCCGAGAGGTCCTGGACGCGAAGCGGCGTCGCACCTGGGCTGGGCAGCGGAACTTGCCCAGCTCGGAGAGGACACAGATCTCCCCCCTTGAATATCGTCACTTTCTTGCTGTCCTCCTTCTTCCTCACCGTCGTAAAATAGCCGCTGCCCGTCGTCTCCTCGAGGTGGCCAAGAGCCACCTTCCCGTCGTTGATGTTGCCCCAGCTCGCCCGATGTGCGCGCCGGCCCCAGATATCGCCAATGATCCTCTTCTGGAGCGAGCTGCTCGCCATCCACCTCTCCTTCGCCTCGCCCACCGTCCTGAGGGGGGCCGGCGGTAGCCAGCCATTCGCACAGCCCGCGGCCATGCTCTTGATCGCCGAGATCGCCCTCGCCACCCTCCTCCAGGCAACACGCAGGCTGACAGAACTCAGCCCCGCACTTGATCTCCTGGTAGTCATGGGAAAGGGGAGGTCTGGCAAGGTTCTCAGCGGGTCGCGCCCCCGAGGATCCATCGACGATGTCCAGGGATGGCTCCACCCGGTGACCTGCGCCACGACGCACTGGATGACCAGCTTGCGGTAGGGGAACCTCGAGGACGTCAAAGTAGACCCCCTCAGACTCGAAAATCTCCTGGGCGGAAAGCTCCTTCCAGGAAAGCTCGTAGAACACCCAACCCAGCAGGCCCACGATGAGCCCGATGAGGACGGCGGCGCGCGGCTGGCGAGCAGGGGTCGACGACCCACTCCAGCAACGTGGCGCAGTGCCTACAGCACGCCCTTGGCCAGTGGTTACCACGATCGCACCGGCCGCAACCTATTCGCCGTCTGCGCCGCCTCCCCCACCACCACCTTGACTCAGGTGCTTGTTCAGGGTCGCGCGGCGCTTCAGCTTCTCCAGCACCTCCTCGTCGGCCTTCAAGTTCTCGCTGCCCCGATCGCCGCCCAAGCGCAGGTACTCCTCGGCCAGGCTCCTGTCGACCTTGGACTTCCACTTGCCTCCATTCTGCGCTTTGGGGCGCTGCCAGTCTGCTCGGCACTGCACGCGCTCGTAGGCCTTCCAGATCGAGTAGAGCCGCGAGCACGTCAGCTCGGACGCCCGACTGTCGATCAGCGCGTCGTGCTCGCCCGAGCTCATCACGCGGTCCATCACCATGGCCAGCATATTCACCTCGTTCTCCACTGAGGCCGTCTGCAGCTCCTTGGCCCGCAACCACTCCTGCGTCTCAACGCGGGCGGTCCGCCCGCCACGGTAGAGCTTCGCCAGCACTGTGGGAGCAACCCTCGTCCTGACGCCGCCCACCCGGGCACCGACGGCGGGCCTGTACTGCTGCAGCACGCTCAGCAGGCTGCCCTTGGGGTTGGTCGCCTCCAGCTTCAGCTGCACGATCTGGTCCTTCAGCGGATCGTCGAAGACGCCACTGAGCTTCCCCCAAGAACCGCTGCTGGCACTGCTGCTGACTGGAGTCGGAGGCGACCCCGCTGTCGCTCTGGCAGGGCCCCTCTGGACCACACTCTCGTGCTCGTTCGGCTTCTTGATGAACGCGTCGATGTCACCGACGCTGGGCTCGCCCTCCTCCGCCCCCCCCCCCCCCCCCAGGAGGCACCCTCGCGCCGGGCCTCGGGAGGAGGCGGCGACTGGGGAGGTGGGGGGCGCAGGAGGGCGAGCGCCCGCCTCCTCGCGCATCTTGTCCTTCAAGTCGATCATGGCCGACGCCAACTCCGCCTGCCCTCTCGCCAGCTCGGTGAAGAGGGCCTTGGCGTCGGGCTCATCGTCGCTGTCCGTCACGTCGTGCCCGCCAATCACCGCCGCGCCGTCCTCGCCCCCGCTGTCACTGCCCGAGCTGTCACCTCGGTCCTCGCTAGGGCTACCCATGTACATCCACATCATATACCCACTCACAGCGAGGCCTCCGATGGTGCACGCGATCTTTTCCAGGTCCCCGTTGTCGCACATGTCGCTGATCAGCTCCACGAACGATTGGAAATCCTCGAAGGCCTGGAATGCTGCGCGCGCGCCAGGATACCCACTGCTCAGCCAGGACCCCAGCTCGAAGTAGCGCCACAGCCGCCAGCCGAGGAAAGCCATGGAGCCCCAGGCTCCTGCCGTACGGTAGCTCCAGCCCGCCACCATGATCGTGGATACTCCCTTGAACATCCAGCTCGCGGTCTGCGTCTTGGAGCTCGGCTTCTTCCTCTTCTTCAGCTCGACGGCCTTGACCTTATCCGACCTCGCCTCGGCGTCCTTAAGCTCCGAGCGGGCTATGAGACGCTCTGACGCGATCAAGGCCGCATCCCGTTGTTTCTCGTTCAGCCCCGGGTGCTCCGTCCGAACGATGCCCTGCTTCGGCTTGCTCAGCGCGAACATCTTGTCACGAACGTTCACGAACACCACTCTCTGCGTCGGGTCGACCGCCGTCCACACAGTGCTCGCCTCCTACTCGAGTGAGCAGGAGGAGCACCACCCCCGTCGGCTTCGTCTGCGACTGGAGGTAGAGCCTGTTCCAGCGCGCCCAAGGCGCCATGAAGCTCGCCCGCGAGCCCCTGAACAGCTTCCCAGGCCCACCTGCGCCGTGCTCCCCGAGGAGGGGTTCGCTGTCCGCCTCCGCCTCGTCCACCCCGTACGTCAGGAGGCCTGGCAGCAGCGCCTCCCACTCGCTGGCCAGGATGGCCAGCGCCAGGGCTCAGCTGACGGGCCCAGCACGCGCCGTGATGCCGGCGCCAGCGCTGCCCTCGGCTGCGCGCGCCGCCAGGCCAGCAGGCCCGATCGCCCGCCGCGCGGCGGGCACCTCGAACACCTTCAAGGCTGGTGTGCTCCCGGACTCGAGACCGCGGGGTCCTCCCCCGCCACTCAAACCTCTCGAGCCGAAACTGCAGCCATATAAGACAGTAAGGGGGTGACGACTTCGGCGGCTAGAAACATTGTCGATGCTACTGTAAAAGTGTGTTTGGAAAACGCGTATTCCCAAGGCAGGAAAGGCGGGGTTCAGCGCATCGCGGCCCGAGGACGCCCGCAGACGAAAAGGGGCCAGGGAACATCTCTTGAGAGAAGAAGGGAGGGGCCATGAGATCTGGGAAACCTCATAGCACAGGACATGACATCCGAGCGCGGTCCAGCTCTGCGGCGGCGCCCACAAGGGGGTGGCGCGAGGGGGGCGGCCTTCCAAGAAGGCGCGGGGTAAGGCCTCTGAGAAGGCAGGGGTCGATTTAGAAACCCTCCCGGCTTCTAACAGGCCTTCTGAGAAACCTACAGGCTTGAAGCGGCCATGGGGTCTGCGCTGGATGGATCCCGAGAAGATCAATCAAGAGAGAGGGATAAGACCAACTCCGCTCGAAATCGGAACCCAGACCCTCCCCGAGGTCCAAACGCACAAGTTTCTCGAGACGCGTCAAACCGCGGCGACGAGAAGCCCCCAGGAGCTCCCCAAAAAAAAACAAATTATCCTGGCGAAGGACCCAACCATGTGCAATTGTGGGTACCGCCATTGTGAATATCTTGTGGGTACCGCAATTGTGAATATCACCTTCGGTGAAGCTCCCTATGGGGCCACGAAGCGCTGCACTGGGCGGGGGGGTCGCATGCGGGCGGTAGCACTGGGGCCGTTGGTGGAGCTCCC
This sequence comes from Prorocentrum cordatum, assembly GCA_963575745.1. NCBI lineage: Eukaryota > Dinophyceae > Prorocentrales > Prorocentraceae > Prorocentrum > Prorocentrum cordatum. The sequence continues at coordinate 309,885 of CAUYUJ010004914.1, read as the reverse complement.
GATGGGGCTACGAAACGCTGTACTGGGTGGGTGAATTACGCTACCGAGGAACCCCACATACTAATATTATGGCTGGGGTGATGATAGCTGAAGTGAAGCATGTGGGAATAACGTTGGTGGCCGTTCCCTGCGCACCACCTATGGTGTCGAGAAAATGCCACGCCTGCTATGCCCTGGACGACCGTCGTGCATAGCGCCGCGGTGAGGGACCACCCCCTGCGCACCCCCTATGGTGTCGAGAAAGTGCCACGCCTGCTATGCCCTGGATGACCGTCGTGCACAGCGGCCGCGGTGAAGGACCAACCCCTGCGCACCCCCTATGGTGTCGAGAAAATGCCACGCTTGCTATGCCCTGGACGACCGTCGTGCATAGCGGCCGCGGTGAGGGACCAACCCCTGCGCACCCCCTATGGTGTCGAGAAAGTGCCACGCCTGCTATGCCCTGGACGACCGTCGTGCATAGCGGCCGCGCTGAGGGACCACCCCCTGCGCACCCCCAATGGTGTCGAGAAAATGCCACGCCTGCTATGCCCTGGACGACCGTCGTGCATAGCGGCCGCGCTGAGGGACCACCCCCTGCGCACCCCCTATGGTGTCGAGAATGCCACGCCTGCTATGCCCTGGACGACCGTCGTGCATAGCGGCCGCGGTGAGGGACCACCCCTGCGCACCCCCTATGGTGTCGAGAAAATGCCACGCCTGCTATGCCCTGGACGACCGTCGTGCATAGCGGCCGCGGTGAGGGACCACCCCCTGCGCACCCCCTATGGTGTCGAGAAAATGCCACGCCTGCTATGCCCTGGACCCGTCGTGCATAGCGGCCGCGGTGAGGGACCACCCCCTGCGCACCCCCGAGAAAATGCCACGCCTGCTATGCCCTAGATGACCGTCGTGCACAGCGGCCGCGGTGAGGGACCAACCCCTGCGCACCCCCTATGGTGTCGAGAAAATGCCACGCCTGCTATGCCCTGGATGACCGTCGTGCACAGCGGCCGCGGTGAAGGACCACCCCCTGCGCACCCCCTATGGTGTCGAGACAATGCCACGCCTGCTATGCCCTGGACGACCGTCGTGCATAGCGGCCGCGGTGAGGGACCCCCCCTGCGCACCCCCTATGGTGTCGAGAAAGCGATGCGGTCACGCCTGCCGTTCCCTGCGCGCTAGCCCTGCGTGCTCTGCTGTGCTGAGCTGTGCTGTGCTGTGCTGTGCCGAGCTGAGCTGAGCTGCGCTGTGCTGAGCTGAGCTGAGCTGTGCTGTGCTGTGCTGTGCTGAGCTGAGCTGAGCTGAGCTGTGCTGAGCTGTGCTGAGCAGTGCTGTGCTGTGCTGTGCTATGCTATGCCGCGCTGTGTGAGAAGGGGAAGAGGGAGGTCAGTGAGTGAGCGCGGGTGCGACGAGGCATGGAAGAAAACCAGAACCCCACTAAGCATGTGGGAAATAACGCCGAATTGGGTGTGTGGGACGCATGCGGGCTGTCCCACTGGGGGGTTCGGTGGAGCTCCCTATGGGGCCACGAAACACTTTACTGGATGGGTGAAAAAAACTCAAACTGGGTGTGTGGGACGCATGCGGGCGGTCACACTGGGGGCTTCGGTGGGGCTCCCTATGGGGCCACGGAACGCTGTACTGGGTGGGTGAACGCCGAATTAAAAATTCGGCACGCATGCGGACGGTGGCACTGGGGCCTTCGGTGGAGCTCCCTATAGGGCCACGAAGCGCTGTATTGGGTTGGTGAAAATGCGAAATTGAGCGCGTGGGACACATGCGGGCGGTCCCACTGGGGGGTTCGGTGGAACGCCCTATGGGGCCACGAAACGCTGTACCGGGTGGGTGAAAATGCCAAGTTGGGCTTTCAGAGCGCATGCGGCCGGACCCACAGGGGCCTTCGGTGGAGCTCCCTATGGGGCCACGAAGCACAGCAAAACACTGCACTGGGTGGGTGAAATGCCAAATTGAGCGTATGGGGCCACGAAACGCTGTACTGGGTGTGCGGGACGCATGCGGGCGGTCACACTGGAACCTTCGGTGGGGCCCCTTTTGGGGCCACGAAACGCTGCACTGGGTGGCTGAAACGCAAGGAGGACGAAGGAGGGGGCCACGAAACGCTGTACTGGGTGTGCGGGACGCACTCGTGCGGTCCCACTAGGACCGTCGGTGGGGCTTCCTTTGGGGCCACGAGAAGCTGTACTGGGTGGGCGGAGCGCAGGGAGGAGGAGAGAGGAGAGGGCCACCAAACGCTGTGCTGGGTGTGCGAGACGCATGCGGGCGGTCCCTCTGGGACCTTCGGTGGGGCTCCGTATGGGGCCACGAAACGCTGTACTGGGTGGGTGAAACGCAGGCAGGGAGGGGTCACGAAACGCTGTACTTGGTGTGCAGGACGCATGCGGGCGGTCACACTGGGACCGTCGGGTGGGGCTCCCTATGGGGCCACGAAACGATATACTGGGTGGGCGAAGCGCAAGGAGGAGGGTGCGGGACGCATGGGGGCGGTCCCACTGGGACCTCTGGTGGGGCTCCGTATGGGGCCACGAAACGCTGTACTGTGTGGGTGAAACGCAGGGAGGGAGGTAGAGAGGAGAGGAGAGGAGAGGAGAGGAGAGGAGAGGAGAGGAGAGGAGAGGAGAGGAGAGGAGAGGAGAGGAGAGGAGAGGAGAGGAGAGGAGAGGAGAGCAGAGGAGAGGAGAGGAGAGAAGAGGAGAGGAACGCGGGGCACCGTCTCTTCAAAACGAAGACCCAACACAAGATGGTTGCGAAAAAGGCCCCTATTCCCCTCCTTCCTGCAAGCAGGAACCAATGCTGGACCACCTCAGACCCCCGGCCGACTCCAACTCCAGGCCTTCATCCCTGGCTGGAGTTTCCCACAGCGTGCGTGCGGTAACCTTCTGGGTGTTTGGAGCGGTCTCTCGAGGTCACTGGCCAGCACGCCACAACGCATGGAGAGATACAAAGCAGCCCTGCAGCCATCTACGACACGCTGTGCTTTCAGTATCGGCGGCGTCTAAAAGGGGGGTTCACGAATCATGGCCGGCGGCACGTACGCGGACGACGACAGGCCAGGGCACGCATTGAGAGAAGAAGAGGGGGCCTAGTCATCACCCTCCTCTTGGAGGCCGCCGTCTCCAGGCTAATGCGTTTTCCCCGCTGACAGAACCCTTTGTGGGAAGTTTGCCCTTGCAGCCACGTAGAGCCAAACTGTTCAGTATCGCAAGTAGGGAAAGACATCGGGTTTGATAATTCGTTGTTTTGTTTTGCTCTTGAAGGCCCCCGCAACTACTCCAGGCCTTCATTCGCCCTCGCCCCCGAGCGCACGAGGGCACCCCGAAAGGCACGCCCACCGCCGCACCCCGTGGGCGCGAACGGCCAGCCACACCGCGCTTCGCACGGGCCATCCACGGGGCGGCACTTCACCCCTCCAATCCCCCCGCCCGACCCTCCCGCCCCTCAGCAAGGACCAATTTCGAATCGCGAAGCCGGATCGGAATCGGAATCGCGTCGAATAGTTTGGAATCTGTGTTCAAACCGGCGATTGCCGAATGGGATCAGAACTCGGAGACCCGAATTCGGATCTGAATCGAATCGGAACAAATGTTGTTCGAGTCAGATCGGAATTGAATCGGAATCGAAACGACCCAGCGAACAGGGAGTGGGGAGTGGGGACGCCACCGCGACCCCCTGACTGGGACACTCTTGCGGACTTCTGGGACGACGACGCTGACGACGACGACGACGACGACGACGACGACGGCGGGCAGCCTCCTGGGACCCCCCAAGGCGCCCCCCCTTTCCCCCGCCCGAACCCGCCGCCCATGCGCCCCCCCACCACTCCATCCAGACATGCTCGGGTCGCAACAAAAAAACAAACAAACAAACAAACAAAACACGCGACGGAAAATGTTAGCCGTTTTCGGCCTCTGGGGGCCCTTGCCGGGGCCCTGTGGCCGTCAAAAAATTAGCCTGGCGAAGGACCCAACCATGCGCAGTTGTGAATACCGTAATTATGAATCTCATCTTTGCCCGCGCCCCCTATGGGGCCACGAACCGAACGAGGGGCGCGCCGAGAGGCGTGGCGGGGCACCCGACGCGAGCGAAGACGATAGGTCTGCATGCGAGAGACTGAACGCGAGTGCGTATGATTGTGAATGAGTCTGCGTGCGAATCAATCCACGCTCATAAGCGTCGACGCCCATGTCGGCGCGCTCCTCCAGAGGATCGCGCCCGCTTCCTTCCCGTTATTATTGTTTTGTTTGTTCTCTCTCTCTTTCTCTCTCTTTCTCTCTTTCTCTCTTTTTTTTTTTTTTCTCTCTCTCTCTCTCTCTCTCTCTCTCTCTCTCTCTCTCTCTCTCTCTCTCTCTCTCTCTCTCTCTCTCTCTCTCTCTCTCTCTCTGCCCGCGCGCGCCCATGTCCGAGGCTGCGGGCGCGGCGCCACACGGGGCCCCGGCGACGCACGCCGGTCGCCCCGAAGGGGCCCCGGCGACGCGCGCGGGTCGTCCGCCGCGCGGAGCAGAGAGAGCTGGCTGGCTGATAGCGGGCAAGGCTGCGGCCGCCGGGCAGAGAGACGATGGGGGCAAGCGAGGCTCCGGGCAGAGCGCAGCGCGGAATTCCCGCGACGCGCGCGGGTTGCCCGCGGCGCGAAGCCAAACAGTCAGACCGTCGAGAGACGGCGAGGCTCGGGCGGGTCGCTTTTCAAGTCAAGCCTCGCGGATAAACTCGGAAGCCCAGCTCCCTGGCGAGGGCCGTCGCCTCCCTCCTGCGCCTCTTCGTGCGCGTAGCAAACTGCTCCAGCTGCCTTCGCAATCCCGCCAGCGGCCCTGCCGGGAAGAACTCGATGCGCGGCGCCCGCGTGAGCAGGAGGTCCTCGTGGCGCGTGGCGCGCGAGAGCAGCGCGTAGAGCTCCACCCGCCAGTCGTCGTCCTCCTTCCTGCCGTTCCCCACCTCGTGGCGGCCGCAGTCCAGGATCACGCCTGGGAGACGTCGGCCGAGGGGGCAGCGCGCTGGACAGCCGACGGCCCAGGGCGAGACTCCCCCAGACGGAGAGAAGGTTTCCAAAACGTGTGAGGGGCCACGAAACGTGTGAGGTGCGTGCCAAAATAAAGCGGCGCCGCCATGCGGGCAGCGCCGCTGGGGCCTTAGATGGAGCTCCCTCTGGGGCCACAACATGTGTGAGGGGTGTGCCAGACTGGGGCGGCGCCGCCATGCGGGCTGCGCCAGTGGGACCCTAGATGGGGCTTCCTATGGGGCCACGAAACATGTGAGGGGTGTGCCCAAATGGAGCGGCGGCGCCATGCGGGCTGCGCCACTGGGACCTTAAATGGAGCTCCCTATGGGGCCACGAATCGCGTGAGGGGTGTGCCAAAATAGAGCGGCGCCGCCATGCGGGCTGCGCCACTGGGACCTACGATGGAGCTCCCTATGGGGCAATGAAACGTGTGAGGGGTGTACAAAGATGGGGCGGCGCCGCCATGCGGGCTGCGCCACTGGGACTTCAGGTGTAGCTCCCTATGGGGCCACGAAACGTGTGAGGAGTGTGCCAAAATGGAGCGGCGCCGCCATGCGGGCTGCGCCACTGGGACCTTAGATGGAGCTCCCTATGGGGCCACGACACGTGTGAGGGGTGTACCAAAATCGGGCGGCGCCGCCATGCGGGCTGCGCCACTGGGACTCCAGGTGGAGCTCCCTATGGGACCACAAAACGTGTGAGGGGTGTATCAAAATGGGGCGTCGCCGCCATGCGGGCTGCGCCAGTGGGACCTTAGGTGGAACCCCCTATGGGGCCACGAAACGTGTGAGGAGTGTGCCGAAACAGAGACATGCGGAGAGCAAAGGCAAGGAGGGGGAGGAGGGAGGAGAAGGAGGAGGAGGAGGAGGAGGAGGAGGAGGAGGAGGAGGAGAGGAGGAAGGAGACGCGGGGCACCGTCTCTTCAAAACGAGGACCCAACACCACAGGATGGTTGGGAACAATTCAGAATGAAAAAATGGCCCCGGGGAAAGGGTCGGGACTTCTGGGAACCCCACTCTGAAGAAAACACTATATCACATGTCTGGACTCTCCCCTCCCTCATCCGCCCTCTGCGCCCCACCCTCCTCCCCCCACTCCATCCTCTCCCTCGTCCCCCCCCTCCCCCTGCCGCCCCCTCCGCCCCATCCCGTCCCCCTCCCCCTGCCGCCACTCCGTCCCCCCTCCCCGCTCCACTCCCCTCCCAGTTCCTCATCCGCCTCGGCCAGCCGCGCCCGACGCGTGTCCAACGCCCACCGGACGCCGAGTGTCGATCGCTGGAGCCGCAGGGAGACCAAACAGGCGGCCAGACCGCATCAGACACTCCAGGAGGGAGGAGAAGGGAAGGAAGAACGGTACTCAGCTTCCGCGTTGAATCGGCGAACGAGCTCGTCGAATGAGATGCTGTGGCGGTGCGACCCACTGAAAGGCCCTCGCCAGCTCTCACCCATCCCCAGCCTGACCCCGACCGATTGTCCGCAAATCCCCAATCTGGCACAGCCCGGGTAGTTCGAGCCCCCATCGCGTGCCTGGCCTGCGCTGGCGCGCAACATCACGACAGGGTCGCGATGCGCACTACTGCCCCAGAAAGCTACAGCAAAGGGCCTCGCCTGAGATTTTCTTGCCTTGAGCGAGCGGCTCGCCAGATCGGTACGCAGGAGGACCGTACACTACGGCAGCGGCAAATGGATCTACCCGCGCATCACCTTGTCGTCTATCTGCTCCCTTCGCGCACAGAAACCCACCAACTTCAAGAAGCCAGTTCCTATTGCGACGAACAGGAGACCCTCGTTGCAATCACAAGTCCAATCCTCATCGTCTGCCACTCCACCAGTACCCTCGAACACCCGCCACACCAGATCCGTAGAAGCTGGCTGTACACCACCACCAGCGCTGGCCAGGGCCATCCTGGCCAGGGACGGTGGCGGATCATAGCTGCATTCCGCGGTGTGGAAGGAGGGGAGGAGAGGGGACAGGGGGAGGATTGAACTGGCGGGTACACTGGGAGTCTCCGACATGAACACCAGGTAGACGCCCTGGTAGAACGTCTGAGCGCCCACGTCGCCAACGAAATTCTTCATTTCGCGCGCAGCCATGCCCTCGCAGGAAGCGTGGTAGTTCGCGTCGCTGAAGAGAGTGGGCGGATACGCGGACGCTGTGACAGGCCCCTGCCTTGAGGGGCAACGTCACGGAGGCACCAGCTCAGCGGGGGCACACAAACACGGAATCTGCGAGACATCGCCAGTATATCGACGACAGGCCCCCGATAGCGAATCCGCATGGTCAAGGGCGGGGCGGGTTATCGGGCTCCTATCGGCGATCAACGGGCCATGGGGGGTCGATGCCTCCCCCCCGAGCCCGTCGCCCCTTACCGTTACCCCTGACCGCCTGGCGGTCGCAGAAGCATGCAGGCCGTTGCCTTTCAGCTGGAGTGCGGACGCGTGGGTCACGTGGTCGGCGCGTCGCCTGGGAGGGCACCGAGCGGTTCCCGTGTGAGCGGGGGGGACAGACCAGAGAGCCGACCAAAGATCCGCAGCACGGAGACGACAAATATTGTCTCCTTCCCCCCCCCAGAAAAAAACAATCGTATGTCAACCCCTGGGCCGAACGGGCAACGGATGAGGAAAGGAGGAAAATAGGAGAGGACACACACACACACTTTTTGCGTCGGCGGCCAGGCAGGGGTCGTCTGCGCTGGTGGAATGAGCTCAACGGGGGGGCCGTGGTAGCGAATTGGCCATCATGCAAGAGAAGGGAAAAGGGACAGGGCGGGCGGCCGCAAAGGTGGGGGCGAGGCGAGGGCCACTCAGGGCGAACGGGCCACATCCCTGCGTGAGCAGGCTCGGCCACCCCTGCCAACGGGAACAGCAGCAGCTGCCAGGCTGCAGGGCCGGTGCAAACACGGGGGCGGAGCCGACGAAGACAGCACGTGGCCGACGAAGGTCGCGAGGTGCAGGGCTGGGGAGCCCCGCGCCGCCCAGATGGGAGGTACAGTACAAGGCGCGGACAGTAAAAGTGCATACAAGTGGACTGTATCCAGCAAAATGCTTGGTCAGAAAAAGGGGACAGGCGGCAAGACCAGGCCCAGGATCCCGAACGCGCGGTGGCTGGAGGCAGCAGCCCTGGCGCCATGGTGGCGCGCGGACGGAAGGAGAGCGAGCGGGGGAAGGGGGAGGGGGGGGCGGGGGAGAGGCGCCCCGCCTGCATGGAGGACCCCGCAGGCGGGACTACGGGGCAAGCGGCCCAGCGCCAGCACTGCAGTTGCCAGCGGTTGGCCCTGGCTGCGGCCGTGGAGGCCAAGCGCTGTCGGGGCGGGCAGCGCCGGGCCGGTCTGGGGGCACCTGATCGGCGCAGCTACCTGCGTCCAATCTGTGGCCGAAGGCTCACGGCGTGCCACGCGCTGTCGGGGTGGACAGTGCATGCCCGGTCTGGGGGCAGCGCGATGGCGCTGTCTCCTGCGATTGCGAGCACAAGGACGACGGGGCATGGCTTCAATACTGTGGCCGCAGGCTGACGGGGGCCACGCGCGGTCGGGGTGGACCGCGCATGGCGTGTCTACGGGGCAACGCGACGGCGCTGCACCCTGCAAGTGGAGCACGAAAGATTACGTGGCATGGCAGAAGAAGCAGAGGAGAAAAGCAGCGTCGCGCCGGCCAGGGTCGCGGGCGCCGCCGCCACGCAAAGCGCAAAATCTGTTCCAGGCCGCCCCAAGTTCACCACCCGTTCGCTGCATCCTCCTGACCCAGGCCATAAGGACCCCCTTCGAGTTGAGGAAGTCGAGCAGGACGCGCGCTGGGGCACTGCTAGGACGCGCCCGCCCCTTGCCCTGCTTCCCATAGTCCGAGGCGAACGAATCCCAGAGGGCGCGGGCGGGCGCGAGGTGTCTTCGACGAGGGGCGGGAGCTCGCGCCGCGCAGGCAGAAGCGCCCCCCCTCGGCAGAGCGGCGATGGAGCAGCCCGCGGTGCTGAAACCGCCAGCGCCCGTCGTCACTTGGGAGGAGCAAGGAGCCGACGCCTGTCGGAGACGACCCTGTCGCCGGCAACCGCCGCTGACTCGGCGGGTTGCGTGGACGGACGCCGCGCACCGCCTCGACTGGATTGCGCCGCTGGGCCCCGCCGCTCACGACGGCGCTGCCGGGTTCCGCTTTCCAGCCGCGGCGACGAGGGACATCCGAGACACGCGTCAGTGCCCGGACCCCCCTTCCTCCGCCCCCGCGTTCTCCGACCCCCCGAGCCCAGCCGCGGCGACGAAGGCTCTCCAGATCTGGAGACGCGGCGACGAGGAGCGCAACTTACCGCTGCGCAAGACGGCGCGATGGAACCGCGCTCGCCCGACGGGCATCGTCGAACACGGGGCGGGGGGCGCCGTGCCGCGGAGAACCCGGGCTCCCAAAGGGCGGCGGGAGACCCACTGGGCCTCTGGGCCTGGCGTCTGGGCCCCCGTCGGGGTCGCGCTGGGCCGGCGTCGTCCGCTCTGTCTGCCGCCTGGGCGCGCAGCGTCTGCCATGCGCGCCCGCTGCGCAGGTCCGTCTCCGCCTCCTGTCCACGCGCGCCGTCGTCGGCAACCGCCTCGGGCCCGCCCAAGGCGAGCACCTGAGTCTGCGTCGGCGCCCGCGCCTCCGGCGGCTCCGCCCCGGGGGAAGCCGCCCTGGCCTCCGCCGTCGCCGTCGGCGTCAACGTCGGCGTCGACGTCGACGTCGGCGTCGGCATCGGCGTCGGCGTCGGCGACGGGGTCGGCGTCGGCGTCGCCGTCGGGGTCGGCGCTGGCGTCGGCGTCGGCGTCAGCATCGGCGCGGGCGTCGTCGTCGCCGCCGTCGTCGCCCTTGGCGACAGCGTCGGCGTCGGCGTCGGCGTCGGGGTCGGCATCAGCATCGGCGTCGACGTCGGCGTCGGCGTCGGCATCGGGTCAGCGTCGGCGTCGGCGTCGGCGTCGGCGTCGCCGCGCCCGCCCTCGCCCCCCCGACCTCCCCCGACCGCGCCGAACGCGCAACTAATTGCCCCAGGGGTCCTACAGTTGCACGATCACCGTTTGAAAGATCTCGACGATGGCGATGCGTGGTTTTCTAAATTTGCTAGATGACATTGATAGACATGATAATAAGCCCAAGCCCCTTATGCATGATAATGGAAAGTGGAAGGCAAAGCGCGAAGAGCCGTGATAACGCATCGTCGCAGAACATCCGACAGCCCGCCATGTCACGAGACGGGTAGACATAGACTAGCAGTTGTGCCCGCATGGGCGCTAGCAAACATGGCAACGACAAGTGTTTCCGCCCATTTCGGCGCACCCCTCGCTCGGATCGCGCGCGGGGGCAGCGGACTGGCGGACAACTTGACTGGAAAGAATCGGCAGGGGACAAGTCCGCGCTGCGTTAGAAATCATGCCAGCCCTTCCCAGACGCCGCGGTGAGAGCTGACATAGCAAAGGGCCCAGAGCGCACACCATCCCACACCGCATCCCGACCACGACGCGCATTGAAGTTCCCACCCCACACCTGCATTACCCTCTCCTCCCGCAATGCGTCGTGTCGCAAACGCAATGAACTCCTCCACGCCACCAGCTCCTACGCGGACACCCCTGTCGGAGCGCACATCGAGCACGCCGCGAGATTGTCACAGCCTGGGAACAATAAGTTGCACCAGAATCTGTCACAGCCGCACCCCCACTTCTCACCTGCCGCCTCATAATCCCCCCTCCCTACGCGGTTAAGTAGGATAGCACTCTTCCATTACCCCTGTGCGACCCTACCTAGAAGTTGGAGCCCCTAGGAAAGCAGCATTAGTTGCTATGCTATGCAATGTTATGCCATGCTATGCTGCGCTATGCTCTGCTATGCTATAATATGATGCACTGTGTTATGATGTGATGTGCTGTGCTGCGCTAGGCTATGCGATGCTATGATATACTATGATGCGATATGCGATGCTACTCTATGTTATGATATGCTGTGCTCTGCTATGCTAAAGCTCAGCGAAGCTAAGATGAAGGTAAGCTAAGCTAAGATGAACCTGAGCTAGGATGAAGCTATGCTAAGCTAGGATGAGATAAGCTGAGTTAAGATGAGATAAGCAACGCTAAGCTAAGGGGAAGTAACTGGGGGGAACCGCGGGGCGGACACTGGGGGAACCCCCCGGGGCGGGGCGCTTTCCACCGCCCGGCCCCTTTGAGCCCAGAGAGCAAGAACCCTTCTAGGCAGAGCCTAGGTATGGAACAAAAACATTATAATTCGCCAAGGCGCTCGCTAAGATAGGCAACCGACCACTCACGCTCCCGAGCCACGAGCACAAGGTGACGCAGTTTGTCTCGGTGGGCCACCAACCTCCAATTAAGCCCCCGGACATTCTGACATGCAAAAACAAGCTTGGGCTCAAAAAGCGGCTTTTCGCTGCCTCGCCAGAGATGCCTTCTACGGTTCGCCTTCCTGCCGGTGCCCCAAAAGCACCGCGCGCTCTGATCGGCCACAATCGCGCGCTTGAATCCCGAAGCCCGCTGCCGAGGCACTAGAGGGAGACCTATATGACCCGATGATGTGGATTCGGCATCGCCCCTCTGAAACAAATGCCGAACCCAGAATGCAGCCTCCGGGGCCGCCATCGCCGCGATTGGGCCGGAAACAACGAGCACGTCGACGGGAAGCGCGCTCCGCCAGCCCCCCTGGATGAGGACGCGGCGATTCGAGCATGGGAAAAACATCCCGATGAGCGCCACCGTGGCGGCGGTGGCGGCGGAAGGGAACGTTGGCTGGGGGGCCCCCCTTCGCCCCCCCATGCCCCCCGCCGCCAGGAGAGGAGGCCCACTCCCTGAGAGATGGTGCCAGACCATCTCCCAGCGCAAGGGGAGTGGGCCCCACGTCGTCAGGGTGCAAGACCCCCACTCCCTGGGGGGCGGCGCAAGACCACCTCCCGGCGCAGTGGAGCGACCAGAAGGCGACGACGCCCCAGCGGACAGACCGCCCGAGCACATTCCCCACTGGGGCTGTTTTCCTTTCAGTCACCTGCGTTTAGACTGGGCCAGAGTAGCCCTCTGCGCGCGCATTGGCGGCGCCTCCCCGCCCGCCCCCCCCCGCCCTTGCCGCCCGCCTGTCGGTCGGCGCTCTACTCCGCGGAGGTCGGGGGACCACGCCTGCGCGGCGCCCCGGAGAGGCACCTCAGGATCAAGAGGTCCAGACCGAGGCGCCTCACTTCGCCTGCCGGAACCCCGGCGACCAGGCGGGATCCAGCCTCACGCCGCCCGCTGCGCGGGGGGAGATTCTAAGAATCCAACCGCCCCCGCACATACATGGGCAGCAAGCCGTGCCCGCCCGCCCCACTCATAGTAGTCCGGGCCAACGCATAGCGGTGAGGAGCACATGAAGGGGCGCACCTGGGACGCGTTCCACAAAGCGCACCCCCGCCGCACCAAGCTCAGGTCAGCGCGAGGCGACGGGAGAAGCCTGGGCCGGGGGGAACCCGAGCGAACCCCTATCTGCGGGTTGGCCGCCCCCAGGCGCCATCGCAGCACTGCGCGCGCACTCGACCGAACACCCCCCGGGCACCCAGAGAGCGTCGCCCCCCGGCTCAACAGGGAGGTTTGGACACTTCGAACCTATTTCGGCGCCGTACCCCGCAGTCTCTTACCCCGAGACGCATACTGCTCCCGTCCGACTCGGCGGTCTATGGACGCGCCGGCGCGGTTGGCGGCCACGCCCGGCACCGCGGCCCCGGGAGCAGGGCGCAGGTCGGTGAAAACTACGGGCGCGCCCCCCGACTCCATAGCCAAGGCTGGACGTGGCATTTGTTTCCGAGGGTCCGAAACGCTGCATGGAGCAACCCAGACACGAGACCCGAGACCCTGCATGCACCAACCAACACGCATGCCACGCCGCGCAAACACGCACGCACACAAATACACGCCAGGCACATGCAACACTCAAACGCTCGCACGCGCGCGCAAAGACACTCTACCCGTCTGTTGCCAATATTCGTAGTTCCGCCGTGCCGAGCGCCACCGTGTTGGCGTTGGTGTTGGCGTTGGTGTTGGCGGGCGCGCGGGCCTCGAGGGCCTGCCCGCGCCCTCCCAACCAGGCAGAGAGGCGACCCCCACCACCCGGGCAGCAAGCCGAACCTCGAGGATGGAGAGGGCGGGGGGGGGACAGGCGAGGGAGGCAGACGAGAGCGTGAGTCGGGCGTCATGCGTGCACAACCCACGCTCGTTGCAGCGGACACCACAACACACGACCACCCACACGGGCGCCACACCGCGACACCCACAAACACGCAGGCACACACGGACACCGCACCACCAACACACAAACACACACACACACACACACACACACACACACACACACACACACACACACACACACACACACAGAAACACCCACGTCACCGCCCACTGGGACGGCAGGTCACCCTGGGAAGCGCCTCTGCTGGCTCCGGGGCGCCCAGGAACCCCAGGACGCCGTCACCCCGCGCGCCCCCCGACGAACCCCACCCCCTGGCTGCGCCATCCCCGAGCCTAGCTCCGCCCCCGCCCGCGCGGCCAATAGGCGGGGGGCACCGCCGCTTGGCCTATTGGCCCCGCTGTCCAGGATGCCCAAGACCCCAGGACGTCGGTGCCCCACGCGCCCCCCCCAACGACCCCCGATCTCTGGAAACGGACTAAAAAGGGCGCGCACTCCCCGAGCCTAGCTCCGCCCCCGCCCTCGCCCGCGGAGGGGAGGGGGGGGGGGCGTTTGTTCGACGGCCCTCCAGTCCGGGAAGCCCAAAACACTAGGACGCGGGTACCCTGGGCGCCCCCGCAAGTCCCCTACGCCCCGAAGGGGCGCCGGAATCTCGGCGCCGACCCTGGGCCTAGCTCGGCCCCCGCCCGCGCCCTCAGGAAGGGGTGGAAGTCGCCGGCCGGCCGGTAGCTCCCATCGCTCGTGCGTGACGGACGCCAGCAATTCCTCGCGCCGCGCGCGGCTAGGCGCGGGTAACTAGTCTCTGATTGCTCTGTGTCCTAACCTATACCCCGCAGCGGGGCGGCCACGTCGCACGGTGGCCCCGTGCGCACGGGACCCCCCCCCGCCCAGCGCAGACCTCGCCCCTCCGCCCCCTCCCCCACCCCCCTTCCGATCAGACCCCGCGCCGCTTCAAATGCCCCCAAGCCCGCTCACTGCCGGCGCCGGCGTTTCTGCTCCCGCTCAGCGGGCGCAGTCGCCTCGAAAAGCAAGACCTCGAGCTCCGAAGGGCGCTGGCCCAAGGCGAGAGCCTGGCGACATGGGTGGCCACCCGTGATCCTCATGGCCGCGTCGAAGCCCTTCATCGCCTTCCACGCCCCAATGGCGGGCTCTGGGAATGCGAACCGGATCTCGAAGTTCCCATCAAACTGGCGGCCGCCCGCGCCGCCGCCCGCGCTTCCCTTTTTCGGGTTCGCGCGAACGTTTTGAATGCCCCCGGGCGTGGCCAAGGCGGCCTCGGAGGTCTGGAGGTGGGGCAAAGCCGCCTGCACGATCGGGCCCTGGGACGTGCCGACGCTGGAGAAGTCCTCGGGGAGGCCCATCTGACGGGCCAAATCTACCACGAGTTTCTCGCCAAACTCCTTTTTGAACTCGCCCCACTCGTCCCCCGGCTCGTCCAAAACCTTTTCCTTAAACAACGCCTGGACCGAGGGCGCGTTGGACACGGCGATGTCCCGATGCTTGTTCGAAGTCTTCCGCTACCGCGCCCAGCCGCTTCACCTGGCGCTTGATTTCCTCCACGTCCGAGATCACGGCATCCAGGCGCTTCGGCGCCATGGGGGGGGGCCGAGCTCGGCTGGCGGCGCGCGGTCGGTCGCCTGAGCCGTGATTCACACGACGGATAAAAAAGGGCCCCCGCGCCACGTGGATTGCACCGCCGTCGGCTTGTTCCCCCTCCCTGTTTGCACCCCATGGCTTGCAACCGGGGACAGAGTGCTGGCGACTGTCTTGGGTTGGGCTGGAACAATGAGAGGCCTCCTGGCTGTGCTGAACTGCCTCGCCGGTCGGAGGATGGACGAAACACCGAGGACTTGGACTGGCACCTACCCTGGTAGACGGGTGACAGGCGCCGCAACCGCGGACGCGGCGGCCTCGTGAGGCAACGGGCGCAAGACCCCGCGCCGTCAGGGTGCAAGACCCCCGCCCATGAGGAACGGTGCAAAACCGAACCCCGTCGCAAAGGGCGGCCGCGCGGCGACGACGGTTCTCGCTCGGCCCCCTACCGCACGCAAAGCCACCACGACAGACGAGAAAGTGGACGGGCACCTGCCCCAGTAGATGGGGGAATGGCGCGTCTACCGCGGCCGCGGCCTCGCGAGGCAACGGGCGCAAGACCCCGCGTCGTCAGGGCGCAAGACCCCCGGCCATGAGGAACGGTGCAAGACCGAACCCCGTCGCAGAGGGAGGCCGCGTGGCGACAACGGTCCTCGCTCGGCTCAGTACCACTCGCGATACCACTACGACATACGAGGAATGGGACAGGCACCTACCCAAACGGGACGGGCTACAGGCGCAGCTACCGCGGACGCGGCCTCGTGAGGCGACGGGCGCAAGACCCCGCGCCGTCAGGGTGCAAGACCCCCGCCCAGGAGGAACGGTGCAAGACTTATGATGTCGGGTCCCCTGGTGAGGCGCCCATGTTGGGAAAACACCAAGAAAGGTTCAAACTAGGTTCAAAAAAGGTGTCGGCACGTTCGCAAAAGAAGCTATATATAGATATTATCTATGTTGAAATATTTATATATAATATATGTTTATATATATAAATAATAATAATAATAACAATAATAATAATAATAATAATAATATATTTGTTTTTTTTATTTTTTTTATTTTTTTTTTTTTTTTAAAAAAAAAAAAAAAAAAAAAAAAAAAAAAAAAAAAAAAAAAAAAAAAAAAAAAAAAAAAAAAAAAAAAAAAAAAAAAAAAAAAAAAAAAACGAATGCAGGTCGGGGGAGGGTCGGGCGCGGACAGGCGCGCAAAAAGAAACATCGCATGCGACGGCGCAACAGCAGCGCGCCCAACACATCGTGGATCAGCCAGGCTACAATGTGGGCTCGAAGACACAACCCTGACAGAGAATGAACGACGCCGTTTATCTTGCAGCACCAGGGGTCAAACGCACCACGCTGAATAATTTGGATATTGGCACGGCCCGCGGGTCGGGTTTTACAAAACAACGCGACGCGCCGCTGAACTGGAACAGCAGCGGTGCCCATCGACGGAGCGGCACGACAGCTCCCCGCGGACCCCACGCGGGCGCGAAGACCAAATTCAGAAGACACCGCAAGCCAACACGTTTAACCTGACACGACCCCTAGGCCCGAAATGACAAAAAGAATGACAAGGACATGGGATGGCAAAACTGAATTTGGACGCGGAGAAAACGCGGTGGCAGGAACCATCCACGAACGGCCATGGCGTGGATGCGGGGGCGAGGGCGCCTTGACCTGAGGGTTTTCCTTGGGAGGAGGGGCGCCAAGGGGGAGGCGTGGCATGCGAGGCTCCAGGGGTCGAGACGCGGGGCGGGTTTCCAGGATATGATTCAGCAGGTGCCAGGGATCGCGATGACAACGACGGAAACGGAGCCTGGCAATGAGGGGGGGAGGGGAGGGAACAGATTGACATCCCAAAGGGATCATTGCATCGCACAGGGCATACAAGTAGCGCAGGGGAACATAAGAGGGACCATGATAGGATAAGGCAACGACCTTAGAGCAACATGCCGACGGCCCTGCTGCAACGCATTGCGGTATA
This sequence comes from Prorocentrum cordatum, assembly GCA_963575745.1. Classification (NCBI taxonomy): domain Eukaryota; class Dinophyceae; order Prorocentrales; family Prorocentraceae; genus Prorocentrum; species Prorocentrum cordatum. Next base: position 293,154 of record CAUYUJ010004914.1, on the reverse strand, counting down.
CACTACGATCACATGTTTACGATGTCTGTTATACGTTGCGATGCGTTTTTGTTGTCTCTTGATAACCGTGATCATTGGTGCAGCGCCCCAAGATTTCTGGTCGATGGCTCTATCGCCTCCCCCCCCCCCAGCCCCCTGTAACATGCGGGCAGCCCGAGTACTCGCCAAGTGACCGCGGCGGCGACGACTACATAGGCGACGAGGATGGGTGGTCGCTGACGGAAGGCAGCGGCGATCGGGGGGCGGGGCCATTGAGCGCGGGGAGGGCGAAGGGAAATGCGCGTGCGTGGGGGGGGGGGTGCACCTGGTAGGACGAACCAAGGCAGGATCGCCGCGGTGTTGAAGGGGGAGGGGAAAGAGCGGCGAACAACGGCAGAATCAAAAAAAAACAAAAATTATGCGAACGGAGTTCCCCACATAAAGATGTTACGGGGTTCCATTGCTTCTTGTCTGCGCTCTGGTGGGGCCTCCCTGGAGGGGTGGGAGGGGCACGAAACCTGATGAATAATATGGTGTGCGAATACCCTGCCCGCTCTGGTGGTGCCTCCCTGGAGGGGTGGGAGGGGCACGAAACCTGATAAATAATATGGTGCACGGATACCCTGCCCGCTCTGGTGGGGCCTCCCTGGAGGGGTGGGAGGGGCACGACACCGGATAAATAACATGGTGCGCGAATACCCTGCCCGCTCTGGTGGGGCCTCCCTGGAGGGGCGGGAACGTCACGAAACCTAATGATAAAATATGGCGTGCGAATACCCTGCCCGCTCTGGCGGGGCCTCCCTGGAGTGGCGGGAGGGGCACGAAACCTGATAAATAATATGGTGTGCGAATGCCCTGCCCGCTCTGGTGGGGCCTCCCTGGAGTGGTGGGAGGGAAATGAAACCTGATAAATCATATGGTGTGCGAATACCCTGCCCGCTCTGGCGGGGCCCCCCTGGAATGTTGGGAGGGGCGCGAAACCTGATAAATAACATGGTGTGCGGATACCCTGCCCGCTCTGGCGGGGCCTCCCTGGAGGGGTGGAGGGGCACGAAACCTGATACATAATATGGTGTGCGAATAATCTGCCCGCTCAGGCGGGGCTCCCCTGGAGGGGTGGGATGGGCACGAAACCATATAAATAACATGGTGTGCGAATACCCTGCTCGCTCAGGCGGGGCCTCCCTGGAGGGGTGGGAGGGGCACGAAACCTGATAAATAACATGGTGTGCGAATACCTTGCTTGCTCAGGCTGGGCCTCCCTGGAGGGGAGGGAGAGGCACGAAAACTTATAAATAACATGGTGTGCGAATACCCTGCTCGCTCAGGCGGGGCCTCCCTGGAGGGGTGGGATGGGCAGGATACCTGATAAATAACATGGTGTGCGAGCACCCTTCCCGCTCTGGCGGGGCCTCCCTGGAGGGGTGGGAAGGGCACGAAACCTGATAAATAGCATGGTGTGCGAATACCCTGCTCGCTCAGGCGGGGCCTCCCTGGAGGGATGGGCGGGGCAGGAAACCAGATAAATATCATGGTGTGCGAATACCCTGCTCGCTCATGCGGGGCCTCCCTGGAGGGGTGGGAGGGGCACGAAACCTGATAAATAACATGGTGTGCGAATACCCTGCTCGCTCAGGCGGGGCCTCCCTGGAGAGGTGGGAGGGGCACGAAACCTGATAAATAATATGGTGTGCAAATACCCTGCCCGCTCAGGCGGGGCCCCCCTGGAGGGGTGGGAGGGGCACGAAACCTCATAAATAACATGGTGTGCGGATACCCTGCTCGCTCAGGCGGGGCCCCTCTGGAGGGGTGGGAGGGGCACGAAACCTGTTAAATAACATGGTGTGCGAATACCCCGCCCGCTCAGGCGGGCCCTCCCTGGAGGGGTGGGAGGGGCACGAAACCTGATAAATAACATGGTGTGCGGATACCCTGCTCGCTCAGGCTGGGCCTCCCTGGAGGGGTGGGAAGGGCACGACACCGGATAAATAACATGACGTGCGAATACCCTGCCCGCTCTGGTGGGGCCTCCCTGGAGGGGCGGGAACGGCACGAAACCTCATAAATAACATGGTATGCGAATACCCTGCTCGCTCAGGCGGGGCCTCCCTGGAGAGGTGGGAGGGGCACGAAACCTGATAAATAACACGGTGTGCGAATGCCCTGATCGCTAAGGCGGGGCCTCCCTGGAGGGGTGGGAGTGGCGCGAAACCTGATAAATAACATGGTGTGCGAATACCCTGCTCGCTCAGGCGGGGCCTCCCTGGAGGGGTGGGAGGGGCACGAATACTGATAAATAACATGGTGTGCGGATACCCTGCTCGCTCAGGCTGGGCCTCCTTGGAATGGTGGGAAGGGCACGACACCGGATAAATAACATGGTGTGCGAATACCCTGCCCGCTCTGGTGGGGCCTCCCTGGAGGGGCGGGAACGGCACGAAACCTCATAAATAACATGTTGTGCGAATACCCTGCTCGCTCAGGCGGGGCCTCCCTGGAGAGGTGGGAGGGGCACGAAACCTGATAAATAACACGGTGTGCGAATGCCCTGATCGCTCTGGCGGGGCCTCCCTGGAGGGGTGGGAGGGGCGCGAAACCTGATAAATAACATGGTGTGCGAATACCCTGCTCGCTCAGGCGGGGCCTCCCTGGAAGGGGTGGGAGGGGCACGAAACCTGATACATAACATGGTGTGAGGAAAGGCATGGTATGGTATGGGATGGTGGATGCATGATATGGTATGGAAAGATATGATATGGAATAACATGATATTGATATGGTATGACACAGTATGGGGTGGTGGAGGAAGCGGGAGGAGGAGGAGGAGGAGAGGATGTTCTGGGAAAACAAGAACCCCACTCATGATGTGGGGAAAAACCATACATGCCACACCAGTGGCTCAGAAGGGGCACGCGGTAACTCTGGAGGACGGGCGAGAGCTAATGCCGAAGATGATGACGGGAGCAACGAGAAGGTAAAGGAAGTGCAAAGTGGCTGGGTGCGTATGTGAAGGGTGTAGTGGGACATCCTCGTCATCATCTTCTTCACCCAACTCCTCATTATCCTCATCCCTCTGGCCAGGCTCAACGCTTCCTGCCATCATCAAACAATCGCCTGAGACCTGACCAGTTATTCCTGAAGCCGCTGGCGGTCGTCCCACATACACCGCCAACGCCCCAAAACAGTGCGCATGGCTGGCGATGCGCGTGAAAAACGCAACTGCCACAGGCCAGCCAGGCACCACGGACGGCGCCCTCGATGAAGGGGCACCGTCAGAACTTCAGCTTCATGGCGATTGCCTCCTTCACCTGTTTGCCGAGGAGGCTCGGCAACGCCTTGGCGTAGTCCTCGTGCTTCGCCTTGAACGCCTTCACCTCCGCCTGGACCCGCGAGCGCAGCGAAGCTGCCGTCTTCTCCGACTTGAAATGGTGCCTCAAGCACCCCTGGAACTTCGTCGTGTCGAGCTTGCAGAGCTCCTGCTTTGCGAGGTCCACCAACTCGGCCTTCTGCTCGATCCCACCAGCGTCCGCATGCGTCTGGTGCAGCGCAAGAGCCTTCAAGGCAATCCGAATGCGCTGCACTGCTGGTTGCCCCCATCCAACAGCCGAGGATCGCCCCAAGGAGGGCGATGGAAACGAGGTCGGCCCTGGGGGTTCCAATGGGAAACCGACGACTGCGACGAGAGCGACCTGCCAAGGATTGCCAGCGGCTGGCACGACAAGATAAGCAAAAAAAAAAAAAAATGCCCACCCTTCGAAAGACACGCCACAGCTGGATGGTGGCATCAGCAACGCAACACATCTAGATCCGGCCCGCCCTGGCCAAGCCATCCGTCGCTGCGACCACGTCATCGGGGTTCTGCGCGAGCACGGTCCTCCCCGCATGCTTCATGAAGTCGCCCCAGGTCTCCCCTTCGAAGTACTCGATCCAGTACTTCTCACCCATGCCACCGCTGATGGTCTTGGCCCCCTTGATCTTGCCGTTGAGGTTCACGCAGGCACCCTGCGCGCACTCGCCATGCATAGCTCTCAGGAACGTCTGCGCGTCTTCCAGCACGTCCCCCACGACGGCAGTGAGGCCCCCGCCCTCAGCACCACCCTTCTGTAACTCGTGGAGCTGCGCAGTAGCCCTGGTGAAAGACACGACCAACTCGACATTGGAATCCGTTGCAATCGCATGCGTTGCAGGGCCGCGGGCCAACAAGTCCTGATGGATCGTCTTGGCAGCGAGCGTTTTCCCCAGAGCGGCAGTCTTGACCGCGAGGCCGCCAAGGCTCGTGCCGCACTGATTGGCCAGCCCTGCAGCAACAACCACTGTTTCATGAAGCCTCGCGTCGCCCACCCTGCCACCCCCGATCTCCGTGGATAGGCAATGCACGATGGTGTTGGCGAGTCTGACAGCAATGGAGGCGAGGGGATGCTCAGCGGTGATGCGAATCTCCGTCATGAGCTTGATTACGGCGCTGCAGTCGGTCAGTGCGAACGCCTGCAACCAATCCGACTCTCGGTCATCATCGTGCGGCCGTGCCAGCTTCTCGAGCTTGTCGCGCACATCGTCCAATTGAGCGTCCCTGGTCAGGTCCTGCAACTTCGCACCCACGGAAAGCATTGCCTGGCTAAGGGGCTCGACCATCGGGAACAAGATGGTGGCCTCGGAGAGCACTTCCTGCCATTTCTGGAGCACCGCGCGGTCAACGTGCTATGGCGGCGCGGCAGGGTCCACGATAATAGCATGCTTCGCCTCGACGAGCTTGTGATAAGCCTCCAGCATGTCGGTAGTAGCCATCGGGGGGGAGCTTCTCCTTGAACAGGCCCATGTTTCGGCACATCCTCCGCATCAGCGGGACAAACTCACAAGGATCGTCGGTCATAGTGGTGAGCAGGGTCGCGGCCTCCTTGTATGAAGAATCCAGCTTGTCGATGTCCTTCAAAGCCTTGATGTACTCCGTCATCCTGGTGTTCCAGTGGCACGTGGTCTCGACCGCTGCGGCCACCAAACACAGAGACGATCTCGACGTTTTGCCGTAGTGCGCGTGCAAGGCCTGCATGTGTTCCTACGCGCGAGCAGTGCAATCGAGCAAGACACATCGCACCCAGGTGGTCGCAGCTGCACCCCCCGCCCGAAACACACAAACGCACTGGCGGGCGCCACATTCACTTACATGGTGACCTGGGCTGTCATACGTTTCCATTAAAAAAGCCTCGGCAAACCAGCACCAAAACCCAGGCGCTCCCCAGAAAGGCCGGCTGGCCTGGACTTCGGGGTGGCCATGCTTAAAACATGAGCTGCGAGCAACTTAGCTTGCGATGTGTCGTTTGCACTGCAGTCCTTTGACTCCGAGTGAAGACCATTCGACCCCATGGCAACGAGGCTGTGCCCGATCGTGAACCACTCGTCCAGCGCAGCAGCGATCACGTTGTCTGCCTCCAAGAGATCTACGTCGCGCTACGCCTCGCAGCAGTGAGTGGCCAAGCCAACCACCTCGTCCACACTGTCGGGCCCGCCGCGGATCAGGGGGATGAGCACCTTCTCGAAGACGACCTTGTTGAAGAGCTAGACCTTGGAGACCAGCTTCTCGCCGCAGGTCGCCACGCGGGGGTCGTTCGGGTCGAACGCCGCCGTCTGAGCATCACTCCGCCATGGCGTGCATATATCAACCACAGAGCTCCAGTTCTTCGAGCCGATTGCGCCCTGAAGCCACTTTGTCACCAGCGCGGTCTGGACTGCCTCGGGCCACATCACGTTCTCCTGGATCGTCTTGTCGATGTGGGGCTGGAGCTCGCTGAGGGGCGTGCTCTTGATGCGGTCGGGGGTCAGGTTCTCCGCGGACTCTGCCAGCTTGATGACATTGCTGAGCAGCGCGACCTCCATGGATTCCTCGCCCCCACCTGCCCTCATTCTGCCGAGTGCCTTCCGAGCTCCAGACAGGGTGCGCCCGTCCAACTTGCCCGCCATGGTGCTGGTCAAGTTGGTCCTGCCCTTCCATTTCTCGAGTACTCCTCGGGGTCTCACACTGCAGGCCAAATCATAAAAAACAAACCCAAAGAAACATAGCTTTCGGCACAACAAGGCACCGCACCAAACTCTCGTCTGAACGGTTTGGCTCATCTAAGCAGGCATTAGCCCCACGCTGCGTGCTTCCAGAACAGGAGGGACCGATCTGATGCATGCAGGCTACACCCGAGCCAAGCACCGCCAGAATGAGGCCACACAAACTGACCTAACTACTGAATGGCACCCCATGGTTTAGAACAATGGAGTGGTGTGTATTAGCCGAATGGGTCCTGGAGAAGTCGCATCACCATGAGCCAAGGCAGTGATCCCCGTGACGCAGCTACCGCGACTGACGAGCGACTCGGCAACGCTGCGGGAGTCGTCGGCATCAGAGGAGTCTCCGTCAGAGGCCGTGGCGGCAAGGAGGCTGGCCGTGAGCGCCCCTCTCCCGTCCTTAGGGGTCCCTGGAGATAGCGAAGCCGTCGGCAAGTTCGCCCCAGCCGAGCCCAAGGCACCACTGTCGCGGGGCGCAGGCGACGCACTGCAAGCTGCAGAGCGGGAAGTGTCCTCATCCCCGCTGCCGTCATCATAAGCGCAGCCGCCGCCATCACCACGGCCATCACCATTCTGCTCGGGCGCACTGGCCTTGGGGGACTGCTTGTCCCTCTGGAGCTTGCCAATGAACTCCTCAATCGTCTGCGCGTGCATATTCTCGTTCCTCGCCAATAACTGGCGCGCACCTGCGTCACCAGCCAGCTTGCCGTTGAAGTGCTGGAGGTAGATGTTGCCTTGCGACTCGAAGTAATTGTTCGCTGAAGTCATGTGGGCGGTCTCCTTGGTCACGCTGACCTCCATGGTGACCTCCAACTTGCGGAAGGGCTGGGCGTCGTCCCTGAAGCACATCACCGACTCGCCCTTTGAAGGGTCAGACTCCGATGGCATGGTGACTGTCGGGAGGTGGCCAACCGCGGATTCCGGCAAGTCTTTCCTCCGATGTGCTGCCTGCCTGAGCTCCTTCGCATTGACGCAAACGAAAGACCTGGACACCCTGAGCGTGCACGTCACATCTGATGACACAGAGACGTCCTCGATCCCTTTCGCGCTGCCCGATGCCTTGGCAGCCCGAGCACTCGAGACCAAGCCCTGGATGTTCGCGTCGGAGGCGTTCTTTTCGCACAACTCCTCCCACGACCAATTCATGAAGCCCTCGTCGTGCAAGTCGCTGCACTCCTGGCACCTGTCACCGAGCGGGATCTGATGACCGCCCGCCGACGGCCTGTAGCGCGCCCACGGCTTGTCCTGTCGAGAAAGCGAAGACAAGACGACTTAGGCACGACGTGCCCGATGCCCCCCGCAAGCACTCGACGCCGAAACTGCATCCAACACGATCCTGTAACATAGAATCAACAGGGAGGATGGGACCAGGGAGCCAAGACCCACATGCGACATAGCCGAGATAAACACCCCAGGGACATTGACAAAGGGACCAGGGCTGACACCACCGTTGCTTATCAATCTGGATCCTTGGGCTTCTGCGCGCACAGCCCGCACTTGCAGGAGTCTCCACTCTGCCGACGTTTCTTCGGAGGGGCTGGCGGCGGTGGGGCTTCGAAGTCGTCTCCGCCAGCTGCACCTGTGCCCTTGGGGCCGCCAGCGCCACTGCGCTTTCTGGTGGCCTTTACTGGGGCAGCGCTGCCGCCTGCGGCCCCCGACATGCGCGACCCTGCCAGGAGACGAACTGGGCTGCCACTGAGCAGCTCGAGAAATAGAAGCAGTGCTCGCACTGCTGAAATGACATTCGAGCCCGAGCAATGAGGCGACAATGATGCTGGGGTGGCCCCCAGGGCACGACCAGGGGGGCAGCGCGAGGATGTCACAATAGAAACGCCAGCTTCGCAACGTCAAACTGCAGCGCCGACAGTCTGACAGGCACCGACTGCGACGTGAGACGGCGAAGGCAGGCCCGCAACCCACGCACACTGCGCGTTGTCTTGGGCCTCGGGGCATCCCTTCGGTATTCGGCGCTGCACATTGTCTCGCGGGTATCAGGATAGTGCCTTACTGGTGTCATTATGACAGTGCCTGTTGACGAACATGATTAATGTACTCTTTCCTCCCCCCCCCCCCCCCCCCCCCCCTCCTCGTTATCATCGCCCATCCCCCCCCCGTCACCCACCCTCCCACTTGGGCCCCATCCCCCATCCCCCCCTGCGGCTAGGAACACAAAGCGAATAACGCCTCTGGAAGATTCTGGAATTGGAACGACTAGAACTCATCAAGGACAGAGAGATGGAAGACGCCAACGCTTGTTATCTGAACAGCGGGGGCGCCTTCTGTCGCCAGGCGCCAGCGCAGCACAGCAGGAGAACAGTGACAGACAGACAGACAGACAGACAGAAGCCGCACGCCCACTGGCGCGTCGGCAGGCGCTACATGATACATGAATTCAAACGTTCGGAGAGGGGGGAGAGGAACACAAAGCGAATAACGCCTCTGGAAGATTCTGGAATTGGAACGACTAGAACTCATCAAGGACAGAGAGATGGAAGACGCCAACGCTTGTTATCTGAACAGCGGGGGCGCCTTCTGTCGCCAGGCGCCAGCGCAGCACAGCAGGAGAACAGTGACAGACAGACAGACAGACAGACAGAAGCCGCACGCCCACTGGCGCGTCGGCAGGCGCTACATGATACATGAATTCAAACGTTCGGAGAGGGGGGAGAACGCACGAAGGAAGGGAGGGACGCGCGACGAGCGGGGACGGGAGGCGAGGCGGAGCGAGAGAGGGAGGGGCGAGCGACAAGGGGGGGACGACCGAGGAAAACGCGAGGGGTGGAGAAATGCGCGCGCGCTGCAGCCCGCCCGTTAGGACGCGCATGCCACGTTCACGTGCTCCCTCCAGATATGCTCGTCTCGAATGAGATGTTCCCATCGGCGACCTTCTCCGGCAGCTCGAACGACGTGCGGATGTAAATGTTTAGCCCATTCCAATCTTGGCCGTCCACACTTGCGAACGTACCGGTCTGTCTGGTGCTGCCACGTGCCGGGGGTGAAGACTGAGCCCCTCAGCGGGTCGCCCATCTGTGCCCTTGCTACTTTGCCGAACATCAACAATTGATGGCGCAGGAGACATCTCGAGAGTGGCGCCTGGCCCGTTCGTTGACGGATTGCGTCATTTGACACATGCGAAACCATTGGGTGCTTGACGCCACACAGCCTTCGGAGCATCCTGCAATGCGCTCCGTCGAGTTGGCGCCTCTCCGCCGCGTTGAGGCACACCGTGCTCAGGCTGTAGAGAAGCTTAGGGACCACTGTTGCGTTGAACAGCTGCAACTTGCGCGTTTCGCCAATGCTTGTGTGACCCCACACCTTCCGGAGATTCGAAAAAGATGAGAAAGCAGCCCCGAGTCGTCTGGCAAGTTCTCCTCCCACCCTCCCATCGTTGCTGATGGTGGCGCCGAGATAAGACAACGTCTGGGCGGCTTCGATGACGTCGCCAGCTGGCGTCTTGACGTCGCCGTCGCACCGGATACGCAGGATTGCAGTGCGTCGCCTGAGAACAGTGGCGTCGCCTGATTGAAAGGAACTGCATCCTCTCAGCTCGATGCGACAGATTCGCTTCACTAGTTCCGCCCCGCATCACCCTCATCCATCGCGCCCCAGGCGAGAACCCGCAAAGTGCCACCAGCCCGTTCGGGCACAGGTGGTCTAGAGCGGTTCTCTTTATAGTTGTGAACTTGGAGGCTCTGCTGGAGCCCTCTTGGTGCCCTCTCGGAGCGCCCGTGGAGCCCTCTTGGGGCCGTCTTGGAGCTCCCTTGGAGCCCTCTTGGGGCCCCCTTGGGGCTCCAAGAGAGCACAGTTTTCTACTACCAGACAGGCGCCCGCTGACAGTGGAAACTTTAGCTCTCTTGGAGCCATCTTGGAGCCCTCTTGGAGCCCTCTTGGAGCCCTCTTGGAACTCTCTTGGGCCCTTCTTGGGGCTCCAAGCGAGCTGCCTAAACTGGCCCCAACCGGTTCATAACAGAACCCCTTTTTGTGATTATGTGGGGTGGGGGGGGGGCTCTCGTGGGCACCTCTTGGAGCCTTCTTGGAGCCTTCTTGGGGCCCTCGCGTAACTGTCATGGAGCCCTCTTGGGGCTCCAAGGGGGCTACCTACACGGCCCCCAACAGAATCAGAATGGGGCCCCTTTTTTTGATTAGGTTGGCGTGCCTCCTGGGCACCTCTTGGAGCCCTCTCGGGGCCCTCTTGGAGCGTTCTTGGAGCCCCCTGGGGGCCCTCTTGGGGGTTGCAGACGACTTCAAGCGGACCCCAAGATGACCCGAGGAGAACCCCGAACGGGCTCCAAGGGGGCTCCAGGACAGGCTGAAGGGGGGCCCGAAGTTCTGAAACTGGAGGCTCTGTTGGAGCAGGCAAACGGGCGCGGCACAACCTGCCCGCGCGCACCTCTCCGAGACCCCAGCCCCCAAAGACCCATATACATCGTCTCTGGATGGGCTGGCGGGGATGCGCGAAGCGCGAACCAGTTCTCCCCCTCTCCAAGACGGTTCCCCAAGGAAACTGCCTACGTCGGCAGGCTCGCAGGCCAGCTGGACAGGTAACGGTAACTGACATAGCGACGAACACAGACCACATAAACTTGACAGCTGTCCAGAACGCACAAGGGCGCGCTAGCCCAAATTGGTAACCTCAACCAGGACCCACACACCATGTCAGTCAGCTGTTCAGCCGCGAGCCCTCCAAACAGCGTCCTCACTCACTGCTGCTGCTGCTGGTGGAGCTGGCATAGAGGAGTTCGCCGTCCTGACCCTCGCTCTCGGGCACCTGCTCGGGCTGGGCCTCGGGGTTCTTGAAGTTGATGCGCCTCATGTCGGGGTGGACACTGGCCTTCACGAGGAGGTGCGCTGGCTTCGGCTTCACGTGGCACCCCCTGCTCTTGATCTGAGATGCGATTACTTTATACAGGCGCCCAGGACTCCCGGGACATCCCATTCGGGTGCGCAGGGGTGCTATATAACTTGGCCCCCTCCTCAGTTATCAATCCCCCTCTGCGGGCGGGCAGGGCGATTAGGAGCGAGGGTGGGGAGGAGGAGGAGGACGACGACGAGGAGGAGGAGGAGGTGGAGGGGGGGAGATGACGGGGAAGAGGAGGAGAAGGAGGAGAAGGAGGAGGAGGAAGAGGCCGCTGCATGCGCGTGTGCTGTTAGGATGGTTGTGGGGCATCCTTCCTCCTTCCTCCCTCCTTTATATATATAACTCAACCCCCTTATATGCGAACTGGTACCTCCCTCCTCCCTCCCTGGCCCCCAAAGCAGAAAAAATGCGGTCCACGACCACGTTGCCAGGGCTCTCGGGCTTCTTCTTGGCCCTGAGCGCGACCACCCCAGGGACAGTGACGATGCCCTTCGTCGCCAACTCCTGCAGCACAACGTCCACCATGGACGCCAAGACTACGGCGACCATGACACCAGGGACCTGGAGGAGGGGTGCAACCGCGATTTACACGACGTACGCCTCATGTAAATTACACAACACAGCATAGCGGCTATGCTGTGTTGTGTAATTTACATGGGGCGTGCGATGGCACATTGTGGACGCATTCATGCGCCCACCTTCTTGGACGGGAACGACGTGTCGGTCTGCGAGCTGACTGCAGCATAGAACTTGGACTTGTTGAGTGGCTTCTCCACGAAGCGGCGAGGCCGTGGTGGAGCTGCCTCCGCAGCGGCTGCTGCCGCGCCAGCGCCCGCCTCTGGGTCCGCGACCTCCGCGGCCGGCCCCGCGGAACCACTCGCCATCAAGCCGTGGCGCTGGGATAGATATGAAAGGCTGTCGGGAAACGACTCCTGACAAATATGAACGACTGTCGGGCGACGCCTGGGCCTGAGCGCACACGGCGCTGAGACCTTTGAGCCGCAATCCCAGAGTGGCGCGCCCCTGAGCGCAAAGCCTGGAGGCGGGGCCTGGATCCAGGACTGTTCGGGCACGATGGCCCCAACCCCCAGAGTCAAAGGGCACGGCGCGGTGCGCCATGGAGGCGCCGCAGAATTCAGGCCCTCCCCCCAAACCAAATTTGCATCGTGACCCCCTACGCTCGCGCCCCAGGGATGCGGCACCGAAACGGTCACAAAGTTATGTCACTAACTTAAACACAGACAGCCCCTCTGTTCGGATGGGGGGGGGGTACTTAGGGCACGCGGCAGAGGCAGCGTGCGCATAAGCACGTGATCGGCTATATGTTGTCAACGGCACACGTGGCAGTGACACCCGACGAGCCCAACCTACATCTGATCACCGTCTGAGTTACTTTTGAGTTACTTTTGAGCTACTTTTGAGTTACTTTTGAGTTACATTTGAGTTATGTTTGAGTTACTTTTGAATTACTTTTTGAGTTACTTTTGAGTTACTGTTGACTTGCGTTTGGTTGGAGACGCTGTGTCCGAACATTGGTATCGGGCTCAACGCTGTGGCCAGGACTGGGCGCAGACTAACTTCGAATACGTACTTCGAGGCCCAAGCAAGGTCAGTGACCTACTTTGCCAATCGAGCACCGCCCCACCCGACCTACTTTTTTGTTATATGTATCGCATATGGAGAATCGAAAAATAGGTCCAGTGACACATGGCGGGTCGCAGGGTAGGTGCCAAAGTAACTCTGGGACCAACTCGGTGGCTCAGAAAACCTTTCGAACCTATCGTGCCCCCCTGCAGCCCCTCCCCTCATAGCTTGCATCCGCATTGACATCATACTGCTCCTCACCACCCTGAGCGTCGTCTTCTCCGTCCGCTACTCCTCCCGCTGCCCCCTCAACAAAGCTACATGCACCGCCTGCGAAACCCTCCTCCTCTCCCAAGCAGCACTGCCACCTTAACAGTTTTCCCGTGCGCCCCCCCCCTTGGCGACTCCAAAACACAAGTGTTTCCATTAGCCCAGAACCGTGGTGTCAGCGCCAGATGCATTCCAGGTTCCGCCGCTACCAGACGACACACGAAATTAATGAACACCCACGGCGTTCGACGCAACAAGGGAGGGCGCACGGGAAACCCACAGGCGCGTTGCCTCATGCGCTGGCATGGCTGGGACGCGGAGGTTGGCGAAGCCAGGCTATGGCTCGACGGGGCGACTGGGAGACAACGCCATTGCATGCAAAGGTGGACGGCGAAAGCCGATGCAAAATTGACGGCTGACAAGATAAGCATAGCGAAAAACATATTGCACACTCTGTGTGCGCCGCTGTCGTGACCCAATGACTCTGTCTGGCATGGATGTGACTGATGCGGAGATGTTTGCAGAAAGTCTGCCCACGGCCGAATGCCACCGCGACGCTGCATCCCTCGGTCAGCCTCGCATGCTGAGACTGGGCGTGCCAACCAAAGATCTGATCGACCGCCCGAATGGCCCGTGTCAAAAAGAGGCCAGCGCATGCAAACCATGCGCATATATACACACGAGTGCCGACAATGACAGGGGCTAGAATGTCAAAACCGCAGCTTGGCGCATCAACCGCCCCCGTAGGTCGAGCAACAGCTGCTGAGCAGGGGCGACGCTGCAGAAACATCGCCTCTCACCCTTTCCTCCCCCATGGATCAAGACTATCGTTACCCTCTCCCCAACCCCTCCCCCTGCCCATCCACCTGTCTCGGCTGAGGCACGAACCAATGGTTCAGTCGTAGCTTAGCTCGCGAAGAACCACGCTTGCGCTCTGAAGCACCTGGCCAAGCACTTCGATGGGAGCGGGAAGCGGCGCACCCAACTGGCTCGGCCAGCAGCGCCGCTCGAGAGCAGCAGCGGTCTCAAGATCGCTGTGGTCGCAGGCTGCTGGCCCGCCGAACCCTGGCCTTAGGATCCACTTGCGCTTCCTGGTATGTGGCTGCGGTGCGGTGGCCAAGTCGATCGGATCTGTGGGCGCCTTGGCTGGCGTGTCAAGGCTGCGAAGGTCGACTTCTGATAACTTCGTGGGCGTCTATGCCCCGACCAAGGGGCCCTGAACGAGCGAGCGCGGCAAAGGCGCTGCCGCTGCGGGCGAATCGACGGGAAGGCTGTCTGAAATGTCAATAACCTCCGAGCTCGCAGCACGCTTGGTCGGGCGAGAAGGCGCTGGCAGCGCGCCTAACATGATAGCCGAAAAATTCGACGAGGCAGCCCCTGCGGGGACGCGGGCCTCAAGACCAGACGCCGCAGGTGACCCCCCTCGGGGTCGCCGATGGCGATGGCAGGCCCCTTCGGCGATCCGCCGAGATCACCGACCTCGCCCGCGCGAGGGGCACTTCAAACGGCGCCTCGCCCTCGCGAGGCGCAGCGGGCATGCGTGTAAAGGTCGCGCAACTGGCGTCTGCAAGCAGCTGGTCAACCTTTTTATGAGGATTCGATGGCATCATAGTCGATGGCAGAGAGGAACACTGGATTCACGTTGGCACGCTGCTCGTCAACGCCGCTGCCTGACGACGCAGGCCCCCTGGCGGCCTTGGCAGCGCGATCGCCCTCATCGGAGCTCTCAGAAGCGCACTCTGTTTGCGTCGGGGTGACATACTTTGATCCCAGAATGAGCAGCGCACACGGAATCGAAATGTCCACCCTCTTCTCGAAGCCCATGGGCTTCTGCGGGTCCGAGAGCACCAAGTTCAAGCTGCCTGTAAGCTCAAACTCCATCACTTTCTAGAACAATATCGGTACAATTGGTATGTGGTGTGCTACTCTCAACCTGATTGGCCCACGTGGCTGCAAGGTGCGCGCGGCATGGTCGTGACACGGTTGGCGTGCGTATTTACGTGCTGTCCAGTGCGCATGGTATACCAGCACGCTGTGCGTTTGACTTGTTTCCCCAGGCGTGCGAATGTTGCTCATGTTGTGTTGTGTTGTGCGTGCGTCTGTTCTCTTGGTGCGTGCCCACGGATCGCAAAACGCTCTGCTGAACATTTCACTAGCGTTACATGTGGCGTGTGACGTGGGCTTGCTAGGAAGCGCTCGGGACTCGGCGAGGGAGGGAGGGGGGGGGCCGGAGCTGGATGGAAATGAGAAGGGCGGCCATGAGGATGAGGAGGAAGCTGTTGGCTCGAGGCAAGATGGCAGTGCATGCGCGGCTGCAGGAGCAGTCCACGCCGAGGCAATGCACGCGAACGCTGCGTGCTGGACCGCCCTCAGGCGGCACTCGAACTGGCGGGCGCGCCAGCACAAGACAGGAGTTGGCGACCTCGAACACATGAAACCTAAAAGCCCGCCACGAGTCCGACCAAATCTGCGGGCCCATTCCCCTCATCATCGGCAGGGGGTCGCTCAAATGTCAAAGGGAGTCTCCCTGCTGCAGTCGCCTAAAGACCTTCGCGAGCCAAGGTTCGTTTGTCAAAATCCAGGTGAACAAAATGTTCGACACTGACGTGGCTTGCTTTGTCACCGTGGCGGTGGCCGCCACACAGCCATGCTGACAAGAAGCCGCACGGCCGACCGCCCTTCATCTGCCCTCCCGCAACTCTCTTGAACCTCGCAGTTCGCGCGAGGACGCAGCCGCGTCGGGAACAGACAGCTTCGAAACTATTCTTTGACCTGTAGTATGTAATCTTCCCAGAGCCTACAAAGACCGTTGCCTCAACAGGCGCCGCTGCCCCTCGCACGGGCGGGAGCGGCGCTGGCGGCGGCGCAGGCAGCGCGTCGTCGCCGCCGCCTGGCGGGTCAGGCGGCGGCGGCCCTGGCGGCGGCGGCATAGGGGGCCCCGCTGAGCCAGCTGCCCCCGAGGCATAGGCGCCGCCCGCCTCGCCGCTGCCACCCCCGAGGCCGCCAGAGCTCGAAGCGGCGCCTGGCTCTGCGGCTTCGTCGACGGCGACGGGCACCGTCGCCGGGAACATATCCATCAGCTCGCCCAGCTTACTGAGAGGCTCGTCCTGACCCTCATCGGCGACCATGCCCTCGTCTTTGCTGAGGTCCTCCGCCTGGCCGGCGCTGCCGTCGGTTGTCGCATCATTCGGGCCAGCCGCCACTGAAGACCAATCAGGAGCATCGCCAACAACTGTTGCACCTCTCCGTTTCCGCAACGGCGGCCACGCGTGGCAGACAGGGCTGGCGCGCTCGACTGAGACGATGTCGGGTGACAACGCTGGCAAAATCGACCTGGCATCCGAATTCAGGTAGAAATCGACCGACCACGTGCAGTCCAAATCCATGAGGCTGAAGACCGTCATCTCCTGGAGGAAGTCGCACGTAGCCTTTCAGAGGCAACGGCAAGCGACGATGGAGACGACCGACGCCGACGAGCGAGAATGGGCGAGAGAGGCAGGCACGGCATGAGAGCGAGGCACATGCGCCAGAACAACACCCACACTTGTGCCAAGACAGGCACCATCAAGCACGTCAGCTAGCAAATAGAAGTGACGGAGGTCGGTGGCAGGAAGGCACGAGCAGATAGCGGGGCAGCCTGCAGCTTGATCTTGCGCCCATGCTCGGTCTGGCCAGCCGCCAGTCGCAGTCGGCTGAAAGTCGGCCTGAAGGGCTTCAGGTACTGCGCGGCGATATGGAACCACAGCTCCTGGCGAGGACCAACGTGGGGTTCTCGCAAGGCACCTTCAAAACGACAGACGATGAATCCATCGACCAGCAACCTTCTCATTTGGGACTTCGGTGGGCAAGTGGCGTTCAAATGGATCAAAAACTTGTTGCGGAACTGCCACCTGCGGGCCCCACCCCCTGAACAGATGCATGCCCCTGCCATCATGCAGGGGGTCTCGAGCGCGAGCTGCTCCCCGACGGGCATGCAATCGTCCTTCATGATTGTTCGATGCCGTTGTGCCCACTGTTGTTCAAGATATGGCCCTAAGTTGCACTTGCTCGAAGCCTCTGCCCAAGCGACTGCGCATCTCGCATGTTGTTCCACGGGAGGGCGCACGAAGAAGCAACTGCCGCGGCCCTCCCACGGCACGGGGACAAAAGCATAGTGTGCTAAGGAAGGGAGCTGCCTTTTGAGATCGCCTACCAGCTCGTTGCCGACTCCTGATTCGAACTTAGACAGTGTGTCGCGCATATCCTTCTCCTGCCGAGCTAGGAACTGCCTCTGCTGAACGCACAACTCTTTGGCAACGCCAACCAGTGTGGATACGTCCAGGATCGAAGATGACCCTGGGGCGAAACTCACCAAGTCTGAACGTGATGTTTGGCTCCGAAGCGCACGTGCCTGTCTCAGTGACTTTTGCCTTGCTGCTGCACGCTGTTTGTTGTTCATTCCGAATGATGCCCCCGTCTTCATGCCCGTGCAAGGTAGCTTGGCCGAGAGCGTGGCGCAATGGCCTTCGGAGACAAGCCTGGACCACTCCTCGCCCCCATCTCGCTTGATATCCTGGCACTGGGCGCTCAGCTGTCGGACGTCGCACCCCTTCATCCCACCTGCCCCAGTGGCCACGAAACTCACGTGAGCCCTCCTGGCGCCGCCTGGCCTCGCGTGCTTCGCCGCCGACTGAGACTGCGAGATGGGCGCGAACGTCCTGCCCGCCCCGACCCTGGGTTTCAAACGCGCGGATTGCAACTGGAGTCCTGGAGCCTGGATGAGGAACGACAGGACCGACAGGCAAGTCACGACGACGGCTCAAAGAGAAGGATGGGGCGGAGGAGGATGGGTTGAAGGAACAGGGGGAAGCGAGGGCATCGAGAGCATGAAGGCAAGAGGAAGCCCATGCGGGGGCATCGCGCACCCTATGCCCCCCTGAAGTTTCCCCAAAGTCCTGCGCACTCTGGGCGCGCATGGCGGCCTCGCTCCGCTGCTCGCCGCGGCCGGCCACCGCGCTCCGGAGCGCCCGAGCCTGCTGCATCAACCACTCGGCCGAAGCATCCTCGATGTTAAGGGTGCGGGCGCGGGTCGACCTCTGAACAAACTGGCGCCGAACGGCAGCGCGCTTTGCCTCAAAACAAGCGATGTCAACCTGGATGAGCACGGCGAGGGTGAGGAGTACCTCCCAGAGGCCCTGGCCGACCAACCCAGGGAACCGCGAGCAAAGACTCTGCCCCCACGGCCCGGGCACGCAGTCAGGATGGGCATTCAAAGAATGAGCCCTGTCGCTGTCGACGAGAAGACCAAAGACTTGGAAGCTGAATAAACGGTGCCTCGAGGCGCGCAGCTGCTCCACAAGGGCGCCTTCTCTCGCAGTCAGGCGGAACGCCAGGCAATTGAACTCCTCGGCGAAGCACCTGTCGGGAAACGAAGCCCAGTGGTGTTCCCCGAGCCACATCGCATTGAGCTCCTTGAAGAAGTCCTTCTCCAAGATCTGCTCGCACGCACAAAGGACCCTGTAGTCCCTGACGCCCAGCCCAGGCAAACCTTCCATCGCCAGCGACCTTGCCACGGCTGCTCTCTGACTCAACTCCCACCGCAAGCCCGCCATGCCCAGCTGCTCGCGGAGCAGGCGCACAACGGGGTCGAGGGCGCACCTCAACAACATGAGGTCTGGCAGAGGATCGGCTCCAAGCCACTTGAGCGTCATCTGCCTGTTCTTGGCGTTCTTAGCTGCGAGATTGTCCTCAGATGACGCCTGGTTGCCGTCGACGTGGGCAGCTGCCTGCGCGTGAACTGGGTCCGCGTCGGCAGGGCCAACCCCTCCGCCCTCCTCAGGCAGGCCCCCCCCTCCGCCAGCGTCGCCGCCCTCCAGAGCAAGAACGCCGACGGCGCCGTCAACTCCCACATCTCCGCGGGGCTCGCCCTCGAAGTCCCTGCCAAGAGTTCGACAGAACAAAGGATACGTCGCAGAAGCAAGCCCGTGCACTGCCTCGAGCCACCCCCAAAAGTCAACGGCGATCTCTGACCCTGTCCATCGATGTCTCGGCCACACCGTCGGCTTCGCACTCAGGAGGGCGAAGCTGAGGCCATTCTCGACGATACTTGCAACTGCGACCATGTCGGCAGCCGCCACGCCTGTCAAGCACACCTCCACGTGTTTCGTGTTCCGCCAGTCGCCGCGCGGCAAACAAGCTGCCACGACCCTCTTCACCTCCTGGTCAGGGCCCGTGCTGAAAAAGAAAAAAAAAAAAAAATCCTGATCGATCCTTTGTAGTGAACGGCATCCTCCGACAAACCTTCTGGCACAATTTTGATCCTAGACTTGATCACGTACCTGAAACACCGTCGGAAATGGTTCAAGTGGCTACTCAGCTGCAACGACAAAGACGCGTTGAACACAGAGGAGATTGTGCGCGGCATGAGACTCTCGAATGTCTTGCTGCGGATGCCTGCCGTCACGTGCACCTCACAAAATAGATGCAACGATTCCCATCCAGCTCGGTCAGACGCGATACTCTTCTCAGTCACGACATTCGTGGCCGCGGCGTCAGAACAACAGAAACGCATATTATGCTTAAACTCCTCGCTGTGCTTAGACACCGCACAACTCCGCAAGACCGCCGTCTTGCTGACTGGTGCCGCAGTCGACTCCATGGGCTGGAGAGGGCACGGCGTGTTCATGTACAAGCGAACTGGCACGCCCCCGATGTTCACGAGCAGCCACGCCGCCTGGTTAATCTGCATCAGCTTCGTGACCATGGCAGCGCTCTTCTCGTGACTGGCGAGCAGACACTGGCAGGCGCTTGTCCCAACTCGTCACGGTGATGCCTTTCGTAACAGGCACCCGCTGAACGATACTGCGCTCGAGAACAAAGACAGGCTGGTCCGAAGTAACATTCACATTGTCGCCCAACTCCATCGCTACCCGCGTTGCCCACGAGGGTGGGCGGCCTCCACGAACAGATGGCCCGGCATCCCGCTGCGGTGCTGCAAGGGCCTCCTCAAGCCAGCAGCGCACCCCCCGCGCGCGCGGGGCCCTGATCTCTCGGCTCAGCAGCGAGGCTCGATTGGGCTGCCACCGCAGCCCACGGATCGCCTGGCACAACGACTTCATCGGAGGTCCCTGGATCAATCGGCTCTGCCGCCACGGCGGCCCATGACATAACTAGCGCTAGCAAGCGCATCCTGCCCAAAAAACATGGAAGGCCGCGCCTCCCGCAGTCGAGCGACTCGAGCCAAAAGGCGCGCAGAGGCGGAGGACATGGATGGAGGGCGGTTTCGGGCGAGGTGGGGCGCCCCTAGGATAACGGTTGCGCAACGTGGCCTTGGGTTGCTTGCTTTGGGGGGCGGGGGTCATCAGTGCGCCCGCCGCTGCCAGACGCTGTCGCGGGAAATCCCACCAGCCCTGCACGGCGTAGGATGTCAAAATGCGTTTCTCTCCCAGCTCCAATTCTTGCCCTTCAGGCAGGGGTTTACCCCTCCCCCTGCCCTTCCCCTGGACCTGGACGGAGGGGAAGGGCGGCGAGCGGTAAGAGGGTTCAAGATCGACCCCCTGGGCATTTAAAATCTGGCACCTCTCACGCGGATCGCTGCCCCCAGGGGGATGGGATGTAGGACCCCTCTCCTATATTATATGCTCCCCGAGGTGGTTCCAAGAGACGTTTTGGACCCTCCTCTTGGGCCCCGCGAGCAGGCGGGCGGGCGCAACCTGCTCGCGCGCGCCTCTCCGAGGCCGCCCCCAGAGACCGCCAAGATGCCCATCAGACACCCCAAGGGTCCTCAGATGACCCCACAAGAAACACCCCAAGACACTTCGAGAAGAATACGGCCCTGTCAGCCCTCATCCTTTTCTCGTTCCTCCTTCGTCTCCTCCCCCAGTGCCAGCATGCCGCTCCTCCCTCCTCCCTCCTCTTTCCGACCCCGTCCTTCACCGCAGCATTATCCGATTCACTCCTCCTCATTATCTTGCTTTTCTCCCCCTCTCCTCCCCCTCCCCCTCCTCATCATCATATTCCTCCTCGCCCTCCTGTTCCTCATCCGCCTCCTACCCTCCCTCATGCTCCTCCACTTGCTCCCCTCTCCTCTTATCCCGCATCTCGTCATATTCCTCCTCGCGGCGTCGTTCGCCCTCTTGTTCTTGGCATGCCCCCACGCTTCCCTGATTAATTTTTTCAAATCCCCATAAGCATCGTTTCTGGATGGGCTGGTGGGGATGCGACAAGCGACAACAATACGGAACGTGGCGTACCTGGGGGGATGGGCATTCCTGGGGAGAGGGGGCGTCTTCGGCGTGGCGCAAAATTTCACCATGGCGAACGAGTCGGGTTTCACGGCAAGGCGGAGTTTCGAGACGAACCAAGCTGGGGCTGCAAACTACTTTCTGTCGAAGAACCACTGCCAGACAACATAAGGAAAGTTGTCGGGCGAAACGAGGTTTCGCTCGGCCCTTGGATTCGATCGGGACGCGTGGCGCTGCACCTCAATATGTTGGGGTTCCCCCCCTCTCCTTCCACGCTTATCCCCTCCCCCGCGTTCACTGACCACCCCTCTTCAACTCCTCAACCCGAGGCCTTCTCTCCCTCCCGACTCCCAGCTCTGTCCGCCCCTCCTCCCACTTTGAAGATGCTGCAATTCGATTTGCGCACCCCACCGCCCACGCCCCTTAAACCCTCATGTTTTCGTCGCGTCGAAACTTCTCTCGCGCAATTGAACTGCCAGTTTCGAGCGCCCCCCGCAAACCCCGCAGAAAGGGGCATAAGGCATACGTCAATGAACGTTGGCTTCTATTGCTGCGTACCGCGGTTGGGAAATGGTGGCCCCTTTTACTTGCGGCGCTTTGATAAAGAGCCAATGCCAGATTTCAGAAGACACGGGCACGCCAACGCTAATGAGGAACGCGAGCGCGGCAAGCGAAAGGGCCGATGTGGCAACGGCGGTTAGAGCAACAGCGCAGCGAGGCCGAATCTCGAGACGATTGCGACCGACAGACTTACTTTGCGGCATCGTTCCGTCGCGCCAGGGCCCCAACACTTAATTTCAGCGGATGGTGCGAGCGCCCCCAGTGTTATTTTCAACGATCCACGCAAACTTATTTCCAACCTACTTTCCACCTATTCCTGACTTTCCTTCGTGGGAGCCCCTTAGCAGGGGCTCCGCCATCATGATGCAAGACCGAACCCCGTCGCAAAGGGCGGCCGCGTGGCGACGACGGCCCTCACTCGGCTTGCGACCACCACTACAAGCAAAGGAGTGGACGAGCACCTACCCCTGTGGACGGGTGAGCGGCGCAGCCACCGTGGACGCGGCCTCGCGAGGCAACGGGTGCAAGACCCCGCGTCGTCAGGGCGCAAGACCCCCGCCGATGAGGAACGGTGCAAGACCGAACCCCGTCGCAAAGGGCGGCCGCGTGTCGACGACGGCCCTCACTCGGCTCAGTACCACTCGCGATACCACTACGACATACGAGGGATGGGACGGGTACCTACCTCAAAGGGACGGGCTAAAGGCGCAGCGACCGCGAACGCGGCCTCGTGAGGCAACGGGCGCAAGACCCCGCGCCGTCGGGGTGCAAGACCCTCGCCCAGGAGGAACGGTGCAAGACCGAACCCCGTCGCAAAGGGCGGCCGCGTGGCGACGACGGTCCTCACTCGGCTCACTACCACACCCAGTGCAGCCACGACATATGGAAACGGGGCTACCTGCGCACCCACTTCGGGGCCAGATCGGCCACCCGACCTGCGGGACGCCGGCGGACGGGCGCCCTCGCGCTGGGCGCCGCGGCAAGTTTGCGCGCGACCCTGGGCGCCCACGGAACCTCTGGGCCCCCTGTCGGCGCCTGCCCCGCCTCCCCTGGGGGCCCGGCCGCGGCGGCGGCAGGGGCTGCCGCGGGGATCGCTGGGCCTGCCGGCTGCGCAGCTGCCGGGCCTGCCGGCGGCCCTGCAACCCCAGACCCCAGGCACAGCGGCCCCCTGGCAGTACATCTCGTGATGAACCAGTGTCCTCGGGAGTTTCACCCCACCGGGCACGTCTTCTACCACCTTACCACACTTGCGACACGTGCAATTGGCGGCTGTGGAGCCCCGGCAAACCTTTTCGTGAATCGAGCGCGTGCCCTCTGGCAACAATTTGCCGCACTTTCTACACTTGTCGTTTCCCAGGAGGATCACCCATTGCGCCGGAGGGCGCTGACATTTCTGGAAATGATTGCGCATCGGGCATGCTGGCATCACTTCCCGCACTTTTTACACGTATCGAGATTCTCCAGCGGCCCGTGCGCCTCTGGGGCAAACCCAGGCTGCGGTGCCGGGATCGACCATCTGCGCGAGTCCGCCCCGCTGCGACCCTCGGCGCCAGCGCCCGCGCACCGATCCGCCAATTCATTTCCATAGTCCCCTGAATGGCCGTACACATGCCGCCATGACACCACGCGCCGCTCCTCCGCCTGCCGCGCCAATTCCCTCACCTGCACCACCAGTTCCTCATTGGCCTTCGGTGCCCAGATGCCCTGAGACACGTTGGCCGCGCACTGCGAGTCATACAGGAGCGCCACTGGCGTGTCTCCAGCGTCCGGCGCCTCCCTCAGCAACCACATCATGGCCTCACCGATCGCCGACAGCTCCCCGGTGTTGTTCGCATTCTCTCTCGCGCCGATCCACATTGGGTCCCAAGCCTCCGTGGCCACGGGGGCGCGCAGCTGAAAGTCTGGCACGTTCCCCTCTACTGGGTCTCTGAACACCACCACCACCACCCAGCCCGCAACCTCGACCGCTCGGCCGGCCGCTTGTGCTACCTGCCCCGATCCGCCCGTGCACATCAGCCAACCCACTGGTGGCGGGAGGTCGGGCCCGTGACGCGCCTGCCAGGTGCCGGATTGGGCCAGGGAGCGTTGGGCCTGGCGCGCTTGCCTCGCTGGGCACGCGCGTGCCCGCGGTTCATCACGATTCGGGAAATATACGTAGCACTCGGGGCACCGATGCACTGAGCGCGCCGTGATCAGGTCCGGGTCGCAGACACCATGTTCCGCATCTTAATGAAAGCGCACTGAATTTGCCGTGGCAAAGGCAAGGCCACACGCAGGGCACGTCAGCAGGTTCGCGCCAGCAGCCGCCCTGCGCTTGGCCAAGGCGTAGCCTGCCCCGATAGGCCGGATCACTGGCACCGGCTGCCCTGGGGCCCACCGGACCAACATGCGTTCCTGATCGACCGAGAGGGCCAGGGCCCCCCCCCACCTTGGCCACCGCTCGTTTCCAGCCTTCTCCTGTCTTGAGCTAGTCGGAACCAGTCCAACTTTGACATTCCTGCATGATCCAAGACCCGATCAAACGACTTGACCTGCGCGGTGCCGACCCGTCTGCCGACTCGGCCCCACCCAGCCGAACACCACCTGCTTGGGTCGTCGGCGCACCGGCATGCGCGCGACATGTCCGAGCCAGGCGAAACTCTGACGTGCAATGGTGTCCACCATGGTCTCCCAACCGGCCGCGGCGTATAATTGCGCGTCGGTGACGTGGAACTCTTGGAGCCGAAACGAATCCATGCCCATCGCCTTGCGCACCGCGTAGTGCGCCACGCGCTGCACCGCCTGGACCTGGCGCTGGGTCCACGCCCGGGACCTGCAAAACGCCAGGACTGTCGGCACCGTAGCCGCTTTCATGATAGTCAGTCGCGCGTGGCGCTGCAACCCGCTACGGTCGCCACGTCCGAACTTACCCTCCGACTTCCATGCCTTGCACACCTCGCCGATATTGCACCGCGCCCCGCTGGTTCTGTGCGCCATGCCCCGGTCATGCTTGCCGCCCTCGGACACCATGCCCCCCTCGTGGCGGACACAGGGAACCTCGCCAGGTCCGCGGACGTCATACGGCATGCGGCCTCGGGCGCTAACTCGCAAGCGCTCACTCGCTCCTCCCAGCCCATGAGCGTCTGCACGAAGATCCCCTCCGCCCTGTGCACTTCCTCTACTTCGCCGCACAGGCCGGCGTCGTCGGCATACCCGAGGCCGCCGATGACTTCGCTGGACACACCAGGGCGCGTCGCGCCGTCATCCCTGAGGCGTTTCACCGTACTGCGTTTCACGGGGTCCTCATTAACGCGGAAGTGCCAGCGGATCCCGGCATCCACGTCCTGCTCCTGCGCCGCTTGCTCGCGACGTGCCCTAAAATCCTCCATCACCGCGTCGCGGTGAATGTGAAGAGCGGACGGGGAGGACGGACATCCCTCCCTCAGACCGCGATCGGGAAGCCATGGCAGCGACTGGCCGCCTGCAACGTGCGCAGCGCACTCCGTGCCTTCGCGCAGGGCCTGGCACACCTTGACCACCCGTGCATCGCAGCCCCGCCGTCGAAGCAGCGCCCAGAGTCCGCCCTTGCACACGCGCGGAAAAGCCTTTTCGATGTCGAAGAAACTGAATCGACATTCCTCACCCCCGCCGCGCTCGCCTCGGCAGATCCCCCCCGCCAAGCGGCGGCTGCCCTGCAGGGCGTCGTCTACGCCCCGACGGACACGAAAGCCACACTGCGGCTCGTCCAAGAGCCCTTCCGCCCATCTGCCCAGTCGCGCGGCCACGACCCGCGCCAGGAGCTTGGACCCCACACTAAGGAGCGTGATCCCCCGGCAGGTACTCTTGTCGCTCCGGCTGCCCTTCCCCTTCCACAAAGGCACGACCAACCCCAGCTTCCAGGCGGCCGGCCAGCCCCTGCCCTCTTCCCCGGGCGGAGCGTCTGCAGCACGACGCCACGTCTCTTTAACCACCCGGAACACCGCACGTTTGAAGCGCCTGCTGCAAAACTTCAAGGCTTCCACGGGGAACTCGACCACCCCAGGCTTCTTCCCGAGTTTCATCTGCCCGAAACAACGGTCAAGTTCCAGATCACTGGGCGCGCGGCCGAGCCATGCCGCTGGTCTCGGCGTCTTCTTGACGTTTTGCCACACCCGTTCGTGGACCGCCCCCCGCCCCTCTGACACCTGGCGAAAGTGCGTCGCCCAGGCCTGTCTCTCGGCCTCGAGATCGCCCACTGTCAGTCTGCCCCCGTCGCGCCGCCTGGCCTCGGGGCGGCCCCACAGACCTCTAAACAGCTCGCACGAGCGTGCCCGGTCTCCCCGGGCGGCCACCTCCGTGGCTAAGGCCCCTAGCTCCCCCCACGAGTCCCGCTCCCATTGCCGGAGACGCCTGCGCTTCGCCGCTCTTCGACTATCGGCGCGTTCTCTCTCAACCGCCTCTGTGCCAGGCCTCGGCCCCAACCGCGCGGCTCGGTCGTGGCCCCGCGCCTGGGCAATGTCCCCGTCGAGCGCCGCCACATCACCCTCTTTCCCGACTAGCCACGGGCAGCGCGCCCAGCGCGGAGCGCCCCCCAGTGCTTCGAGCCCCGACGCGTGCGAAAGCACCACTAGATCCCCCCAGCACGCCTCCTCGCCGGCATTGTCGACGGCTTCATACGTTAGACGGGCGAACTCCGCGCGTCGACGTTTCGTCTCCTCTGTTGTCCCGCGCAAGCTGGTCCAGGCAGGGCGCTCGGAGGCGCATGGGGCGCTCCGCGGACCGCCTCCAGTCTCGAGCCCCCCGACAAGTCAGCTCTACCGGCTCGTGGTCAATGCATTCACCCCAATTCCACGCGCCGGGGGGCCAGGTCGGGCGGCCTCTCACATGCAAGACCCGCGAGTCCGTTACGAACCACCGGTTTCTTCGCGGTACCAGAACATGGTCAATCATGCGTCGCGTACCACTTTTGGGGCGCTGCCAGGTCCAAGCCTCCTCATGTCCCCATAGAGCCCCAGTCACCACCAGCTGCCGTTCCACACAGAACAACATGAATCGGCGACTCACCTCAGCACCTTCTGCGTGGGCCGCGGGCCCGTCACTCTGTCGAATTATCCTTCCGCTGGGCGGAAAGCTGTAGCATTCATGTCCCCTCCGACTATCACGCGGCAGTCGCCCGGCGCCGCGGCCGTCAGTGTGCCTAAACGCTCCCAGAACCGCGCCCTCTCCTCCGCAGCCTCTGGCTCGGCCGTGGGAGCGCGTGCCGCGGACAGATACCACCCCTGGCGGCGGCCATTCCGGCCAAGGAACACCGAGATTCTGCGGCAACTCCGACCTGCGCGCACCCGGCCCGCCGACTACTGGACTGCCTCGGTCGCCCGCCAACGCCGGGCCCATTCCGCGTCCAGCGCAATCGCCATTTTGCCCTGTGTGACCACCGTCCAGGTTTGGCGGGCCGCGCGGTACTCATAGACCCCCGCCTGTGGGCACGCGACATCGCTCAGCAGGACGGCGTTCCACTTGCGAGTCTCGAACACGCGGAACAGGCATTCGCGCTTGACCCACGGGTCGGTACGAGAGCACCTCCCTCCGAAGCCCCGTACGTTCCAACAGCCCACCCTGACCCGCCGAGCCCCCGGCCGCGACGGACGGGCGACGGTGCGGCCCTTGGCCAACCGGGCGCGCAAGGAGATCCGCCCTCGCCGCGGCGTGGCCCCACTGTCGAGGGTCCTTTTGTGCAGCCGTCTGAATATGTATACCCCCCTTGAATCGCACAGCGTCCGAAAGGCGTCGTAGCCTACGCAGGCGGCGCCGGGTCTTCACGTGATGGCGACGCGCGCGCTTGGTGGAGACGCGAGGTGCCCCCCCCCCTTGCCTCCCGCACACGCAACCGCGCACGCAAACGCCGCGCCGACCCCCGTTGATCAGGCGGGAGCCAGCCTTACACTGCTCAGCGCACAAGGGAAGATCCGGAGACTTTAACCGCCCCTGCACGACGGGAACAGCGAGTCGCGCCCACCCGCCCCCAGCGGGACTTGAGCCGAAACGACAGCGTGGGGCAGCGAGCGCGCGATGCGATCCGCACGCCCAACACGCAACCACGCCGTCACAGAACGCGGGCGCAAAGGGGGCGACGCGGGGGGGGCCGGGCCGCGGCGAGCCCAGTCACCCCCAGCATCAGGGGTTGGCCGTCTCGAGCGGGGCGGGCGCACCTCGAAGACGCGAAACCCCAGACCGCCCCGGCCACTCGAGACATTGCCCTCGGCCCGGCCAGGCGGCTTGGGCGCTGACGGGCCTGACTGCGACGCACAAGACGGATCGCCTGCTCTCGTCCGACTCGGGGGTCTATGGACGCGCCGTCGTGGTTGGCTATGCCACACACGGCACCCCGGCACCGAGAGCGGGGGGCGCAGGCCGGTGAGGACTACGATCGCGCCACCAGGGTTGGACGCGTCACACCGCAACGTCAACCACCGTGCGGCATACAAACCAAGGCGCCGGGCAGATCCCGAGCCCCCCGCCTCTGGGCCCCCTCGCCCCGAGCTCGACGCCAAATGAGCCACCCATGACCCATCGCACATCATCAGCAATCACAATCACAAGACACCCCACTCCCCCTCCCCCGCCCCTTCCAAATCCCCAGACAATCCGCCGCCCAGCGCCGACGCCACATGACAGGCATTCTCGTTCCGCCGGCAGTGGTCTCTGGGAGCGCAGCACGGAGGATACGTCTCGCCAGCGGTTCCGTGGGGTGCATACGTCTCGCCAGCACCTCGGGAGCCTCGGGCGGTGGTCTCTGGGAGCGCAGCACGGAGAGAGGGGGTCGGATCGCCATGCATCTGAGCTCACACGCCTTCACGCTCTCACGCCTTACCCTCCCTCTCCGCCCGCACCACACATCATCACGCATCATCGCACACCCACCCCCTTCCTTTTTCTACATCCCACTCGATACGGCGCGGTGTGGATGTAAGACGGCCCCGTGTGCAATGAGGCCCTGGGAACCGCAAGGCAAGCGAGCACCCCCCGGAAGACGCGTCGGCCAGAGGGGCAAGCCGGAGAGGGAGAGAAGGGGGCGAGAGGGGAGGGGGGAGGGAAGAGGGAAGGAGGGGGGGGGAGGCAGGGGAGAGGAAGGAAGGAGGGGAGGGGTGGCCGCTACGTCCTCCCCCCATGCCCAGATCCTCCACCTGAATATGTCGTAGTCCCGCCATGCCAGGCGACCGTTGACGATCTCGGCCGCCATCTCCTTCTGCCTCTCCCCAACGTCGCTGGGCGCCAGCACCTGGAAACCGAGGTCACCCGTCGCAGTATCGGAGCCAGCGGACTGGTTATGGGACAGCTCGTTGGAGACGCAGCACGCCACGGTCTGCGCCCAGCCCGCCGCAGGAATCTCGGAGGTCGCCTCGAGGTCGCTCGGATGGTCGGCGAACTTCCGGCCGGCGGACGGCACCCTGACGGCGCGTCGGTGATCTCTGCGGCGACGTAGCTCGTCGTCGCCAGTGTGGACGCACGTCCGCCGTTCATCGCAGTCGAGCGCGGGCGGGCGGAGTTCTCCGCGCCGCCGCCAGCGGCGAGGCCAGCGGGACCCCGGCCAACCCGGCCCCGCACCCCCAGCTCACTTTCGAGGGCGCGCAATGGAGAGCCCGCGCGGCGCGCCCAATCGCCCGCCGCAGCGGGCGGCGGCGGCCCCGGCGACGCGCTCGGCCCAGCGAGCGGATAGCGCGTCGCTCCGCCTCGCGGCGCAGGAGGCCAGGAAGAGATCGGGACGCTGGCGCGCCCCCAGCCTCGCTGGACGCCAGCGCCTCGAAGCCGAAGTCGCCCGCTGCGGCGGCAGAGCCAGCGGACAGGTCCTGGGCAGCTCGCCGCAGACGCCGCACGCCACGATCTGCGCCCAGCCCGCCGCGGGAGCCCGGCCGCCCTGGGCGGGCCCGCAGGCCCCAGAGGAGGCGGCAGCCGCCACCGCCACACCAGCGGCGGCCGCAGCGGCGGCAGCGGCGGCCGCCGCGGCGGCGTCGGCCGCGGCGGGCCCCAGCGCGGCCGCACAAACCACGGCCGCGGCCGCTCGGGCCGAGCTGCCGGCGGCGGCGGCGGCGGCGGCCACCGCGCCGGCGGCGGCCAGCGGCAGCAGCGGCAGCGGCGACGGGCGGAAGCCGCGACAGGCCCGCTCGGCGGCGGCGGCCGCCGCAGCCGCGGCAGCGCCAGCCGCAGCGGTGGCGGCAGCCGAAGCGGGCGGCGGCGGCAGCCGCCGCCGAGTCCAGGGCGGCCGCGCGCGCGACGGCGGCCGCAGCACCTACCGAGCAGCCGCCAGCCACGGCGGCGGCAGCGGCAGCGCCGACCGAGGCAGCCGCGGCAGCGGCGGCGGGCGAGGCCGACACGCGGCGCGCGGCCACCGCGCCGCAGGCGCCACCTGCGGCGCCAGGGGCGACAGCAGGGCCCGCAGCGACGGCAGCAGCGCAAGCGCCGGCGGCAGCGGCTGCAGGGCAAGCCCCGGCAGGGCTGGCGGGGCCGGCAGGCGGCGCCAGCCCCAGGGGCGGCGCGCCGCACTAGGCGGCCGCGCGCCGCTGGCGGCGGCGGCGGGCCGACCACGACACCGCCGCGCAGCGACTGCGGCGGCGCCGGCCAGCGGGCGTAGCCACCGCGCGCCCAGCCCAGCACGGCACCGGAGGCGGCGGGGGCTGGGACGGAGCCCCCCACCCCAACTACCCCCCAGGCAGGCGAGCTGGAGGCAGGGGCCGCCCCCGGCCCGGCGAGCGGCTGGCTCGGCACTTGAGCCAGAGCGGCCCTGAGCCAGCGGGACACACACACACACACACACATACCCCCGACCTCGACTGCCATCACCGCTACGACCAGCCACCAACGGCGCCGCGCGCCGCCCGCCGCCCCGCACCGCGCGCGGCATGCAGCGACGTGCGCGGCGCGAGCCGCGCCGCGCACGCGGACAAAAGGATGCCCACGAGATGCGCCCAGCCAACCAAGCGCCCTGGCTTTGTAGCTTCTGGCTGCCCGGGGAAGCGCCCTGGCACGGACTTTCGGGCTGCCCGGGGAAGCGCCCTGGCACGTACCTTCTGGCTGCCCAGGGAAGCGCTCTGGCAGGTGCATTCTGGCTGCCCAGGGAAGCACTCTGGAAGAGTACTCTTCAATGCCTGCAGCCCTTTCTTCTCCTGAGTACGAATCACTCGGCCCGCAGCCAACGCACGACCATGGTTGAGCACCTAACGACGAACCGGTAGGTTAAGACGAACAGCGGATGTCGGCTAGTGTTTCCGACCGACCTTGCTCCCAACGATGACCACAAACTTCGTGATCCGAATGGACCAAGACCCAAGCATCTCCCGCGAACGCACTCACGGCATCTTCCAGAAATCGAACATCACCAGGCGAAGACGACACGAACTGGATCGACACGTCGTCGACAAGTGCCCTCGGGACAATGCGTGGAGATCGCGCCGAGACTTCTCAAGGCTCCAAACGCTAGAAGATCCAGCACGCCCACCGCATGGTTCCACCTTGCAAGAATGCCTTGACGCGAACAAAGTTTCACCGAGAGGCTGTCGAAGGCTCGAGGACGTCGCGGCTGCCTGCGCAGATCAGATCCACTAACACCCAAGGCAAACTCCCGGGGAAACGTGAAGCTTCTGTTTCCTTGGGCAGCTGTTCCGAAGCAACCATCTTGCAAAATTCGGCCATGTCTAGTAGCACGGAAATGAAGATATCTCCGACGAGCGCAGCTGTTTCAGTGGCCAGGTTGCGAGCTACAGCACAGTCACAGGAACGTCGACCACACCGAGTACCCGAAGACTCGCGGCAATCATTCTGCGCACGCCAGTCGAAGGTGGCGGGCCCAGGCACCATGCACCGAATTCGACGGAGCAGCGAAACGATGTGCAGATATGTCGGCGGTGCCCGGTGCGGAGCGAAACCCCCCCCGGTAATCTCTCCTGGGGGGGTTCGAGCTGGCGCCATTCCCGGCGCGAGCCTGCACGAAACCCCCCGGTAAACACGACCTTCTCTGGTAGGCTGCACGAAACCCCCCGGTAAGGACGCAACCCCTCCGTAAGCGGCGCGCTCCCAGCACGCGCGAAACCCAGCCCCGACGCGCGAATCTTACCAGGACGGGCCGGAACACGGCGGCGGCATTGCATCCCAGGGCCGTGCCGGAACACGGCGGCACTGTTCTTCTCTACGCGGCCGCGCGGTCGACCCCCCACAGCGGCTCTCGGGAGTTGCGCCGCAGCCTCTCGCATTGTGGCCACGAGCCACAATACGAGAGGCTGCGGCGGAACAAAGGCGAGCAGACGCGAATAGAGAACACAAGGCGAGCACACGCCACGCTTCGACAGGGAGCCACCCTTCCCAATCGCCCCCCTGCCCCCCCCCCCCAACCCACCCCCCACTCCCAACCCCCCACTCCCACAGGGGGGGGGGGGCCCAGGTAGACGCAGCGCGGCCTGCACGAACCCCCCCGGTAAAGCGGCAAGGGGGGGGTGTTCTAAGCCGCTGGCGGCACCCGGCGCGGGCTGCACGAAACCCCCCGGTAGTGCACGAAACCCCCCGGCAGTGCCGCGGGGGGGGGTCGTGCCACGGCGCACCGCCGACATATATATATATATATATATATATATATACATATATATATATACATATATATATTATACATATACATAAAATAAACAAAACAAAGTAGGCGAGCCCCGCCCTTGGGCTTGACAAGTCTAATCATGTCACGGCGCGCTCGCTCTCTGGGCCAAGCAAGGTGAAGCTCGCAAAAATAAAAAGGCTCAACTGGGGTTTGAAAAGCCAAGGGCACGTGCATCAAAGCTCCGGGAAGGGCCACCCTGCGCCAGGGACGACTCACTTGACGGAAGCGCGGACCAGGAAGCAGACGCATGCAGGTTCTAACGAGCAGCAGCCATGGACCAACCGCACCTCCTCCGTTCATGCTCTGCGCTGGCCCGCTGGCGAGGAGCATCTCGCGCCTGGGAATGCAAACCTCCAGGATGGCCTTGACCCTGGAGAACCCACGAGCTCTCGAAGCCCCTGACAGAGGAGCGCCACGAGCCCACTGCCTCCAAGCTCGGGCGGCAGCGATCTCCGCCCTGGAGATCGCCGCCTTGGCCGGGACATAGATGCCGGCGAGTGCGCCGGCACGACCAGGACGTGCCAGAACGGGGAAGCCGCGGAGCAAGATATCACGCGCATCCTGATCGACGCCGACCAAGGCCTTTCTGCAGCGCGCCACCTCGGGCATGAACCTCTAGAAATCTGGGGAAGGCAATGAGAATATTGCGCGATTGCAACGGCGACTGGGAACAGATGACACATATGTCCAGCATCATCTGAATCGGTCCACTGTTTCCGAGATGCTCGACCCATCCAAGAACTACCGCCCAATCGCATGCTTCGGCGCCCTTACAAGTTCGCCTCTTAGAGAGCCCAGACAAGTTTCCCCCACCGGACCTCCGACGGCCCACCAGGGCCAAAGCCGACCCCGGCCGAAGTCCTGACATAGCCCCATCAGGCAGCCAGATATCTCTCCACCCCCTTCGAGAACGAGGTCCCAGAAGTCCGCGACCTTTTCAGCAGATGCAACCAGCGGGGCCGCAACCTCCAGCGCGGCCTCCCAGGGGAACACCGAAGGCGTGGCAAGGAAGGCAGGAAAAGCCGCGGGGCCTAGGCGACGCGGGCACACGCGGGGCCCCCCCTTCCCAGCCTTCAGAACGCGCTGCGCTGGGAGGTGGGGAAAATTCGCGGCATCTTCACGCACGACAAAAGGGGATCTAAGCTTGGCGAAGCCAGCAGCTACCGATAGAGAAATCCATACAGGCGCCCGGCGAAGCCTGCTTGAACGTTGAAGCATCAGAGGCCAGCGCCATCCCACTGGCAGCAGCAAGCCAGTCGGACTGACTCAGGGCCTCCAGAACCACGTCGTAATCTGCGACAAGCACCTGCGGCAGCTGCAGCCCGTTGAGCACGGAGTGGACTCAATCGGCTCCAGACCAATTCGGCATTGCAAGTCAGAAACCATCGCCATCCTGAAGTAGCACGGAAAAACGGCACCACAAAGCACTAACGACGAACACGCGCCGTCACCAGACGTGCAGGGGCCAGCTCATGGCCCTCACGTCATAGCGGTGACCTGACCAAAATGCGAATGCGGCGCCAGGGCCGCCGCCCTCGTCCACAAGGCAGGACCCCCAAGCCCGCGCCAGCCTGCACAGCCAACTCGAGACTGCCTTTTCGCCGAACTTCTCGCGTGGAAGGCGACGCGCGCGGGCCAACGCAGCATGCGCCTGAGACTCCGCGAGAAAACCTGACCTGACAAGAACGGGAAGCGAATGTTCGAACGTTCGTTGCAGGTGTGGCATCACATGGGAACGTCAAAACTGGAACGCTTGTGCGAACAGGAGGGGACTGCGCGGTGCCCGAGTCAAGGATCCCTCGAAAATATACGACGCTCGCGCTCCCGAGGCGCAGATCCCTCGTAAAGTACACGCGATACGCGCCTCCGAGGCCACGACCCATTGCAAAGTACTCTGGGTTCATGCCTCGGCGACCAGGACCCACTGAATAGCAGCCAGATTCACGCCCTGGAACCGCTATTACTTGTATCGTGCGCAAGCGGTCAGTTACCACGCGGCCCCCGCGTCCACCTTCAAGATCCCGAGCTATCCGCCGTCCCCTTGGGGTTCGGTCCGGCTGGCTTGCAGGGGGGGGATCTGGTCAAACGGACTAGATCCCTCACCCCTCCCAGGAATTCCCAGGATGCCTCCGGCCGTCTCCGGCCACTCCAAGATGCTCCAATACGGCCCATTATATTTTGAATACGACCGGCGATAACCCCAAGACGGTCCAAGAGGCCTGTAACATGAAGCCCTCTTGGATCCCTCTGGCGCCGTTTTCGGGCCCTCTTGAGCTGTCTCGGGGCTGTGTAACCCGAATTCGGGATAAGGAGATGGAACATCTAGTGACCCTCGGTCCATCCCGCCACCGTGCCGGGGTATTGAGAATGAGACGAAGTGAAAGTTCGTTGGACTCTCTTGGGAGGCTTCTCGCGGGCCGTTTCGAGTCCTCTTGCGGCCTCTTGGGGGCCTTGGGGGGCGTTTTGGGGGCCTCTCGGGGGCCTTTTGGGACCGCTTGGGCGCCTCCTGGGGCCTCCTCGGGCTGTCTTTGGGCGGGGTGCTCCGATTTTCGATTCGGGCTCACCCTCTTGGGCCCCTCTTGGGGCCCTCGTGGGCCTTCTTGGGAGCCTCTTGGGCCGTCTTGGCGCCCTCTTCGGCCGTCTTGGGCGCCTCTTGAAAGTCTCTTGGGCCGTCGCGGGTCGGTCTTGGGGGACTCTTGGACCGTCTTCGACGTCGTGAAGACGAGAAAGTCGTATATACTAAAAATATACGTTTTCCGATCGGAATTTGACGATTTGGCCCTCTTGGGGGTGCTCTTGGAGGCCTCTGGGGCCGTCATGCGGGCCCCCTGGAGCCGTCCTGTGGCCTTCTGGGGACCCTCTTGGGCGCTCCAAGAGCGATCTGAACACAAAGGCGGCCTGGAGCCAACGCCAACTCCATTTTTTAGAGGATGTCCCGAGCGAAACGGCCAACTTAGAAAAATATACGACGCTCGCGCTCCCGAGGCGACGGACGAGTGACGACGACGACGGCGGCGGCGGCTGCGGCGGCGGCGGCGGAGGAGGACGAACAGGAGAATGAGGAGGGGCGGGAGGATGCTGGGAGAGGGGGGGAAGGAGGGAGACAAAGGGGAAGAGGAGGCAAGGAGGACGAATGGGGGGAAGGCGACGCTTCTCGGCGCTCCTTGCGAATCGCTGTCGGTGTGTAGGGGGCGTGTGGGCGCAGCCTTCGGGTTGCGTGGGGGTTCGTGCAGAGCAGTAAGGACGGTCGAAGCCACGCTGGGAGCCGTGTGGGAAACTCTGTGAGGTTTCTGAATGTTTTTTCTGGACGCTGGCGCGTCCGTAGATTGGGTTCTTGGGGTCTCCGGGCGCGTGGTGGAGGCCTCTCGGGGCGCCTTTGGGCCCATGTGCGTTCAGATTCCAATCCGGCACCGCATCTTTGAGGATGGCTGGAGCAAAACGGCCTTTTGGTTTGCCGCGCTGGTCTGGCGTGCTGGTCGACCCAGTATGCCGTCTCGGCGCGTGATGGACCTTGTGGGCCGTCTGGGGCTCTTCGGGTTTTCTGGGGGTCTCTCGGGAGCCTCTTGAAAGTTTGTTGGTTATCTTTCTGGAACTTCTCTGGAATGTCGTGGGCCCCTTGGATTGTCCTGGCGCTTCTGGAGGGTATGCGGTTACTCCCTTGGGCCATCTTGGCGCTCTCTGGGGCCGTCTTGGGGCTCTCGTGGGCGATATGGGAGTTTCTTCTGGCACTCTTGGTGCCGTTTGGGCGCCTCTCAGGCGTTCTTGTGCGCAAAGGTGTGGACGGTTGATTCGTGTTCTTGTCGTTGCTGACGTCGTCTTCTTTGTCGATGTATTTTCTTGCGTAGTGGCTTCCGTCTTCATCATTATTTCCCTCGTCCTCGTGATCGTATTTCTCGTCGTCGTCGTTGCTTTGTCGATGTCGATTGCAGGACTGGCGGGAGGAAGTCATGCGCTATGCGAACACATCGTGGCGTCGGAACACTGCACGGCAGCAACGGCATGCTCGTAGGCACGCCTCCGAAGGGAATGAAAGTGCAGTGGCAGATCGCTTTGCGATCAGTTCGCCAAGCGGTTACATTCTGCGTACTCGTGGAGTAGAAATGGTGGTACGTCTGCGGCTGTCCAGAAAGACGTCTGTGTCTCCGTGCATGCGGGCGCGTGGGAGCCGGCACGATGTGCAGCACGTAGTTCAGCACCTCTGAAATGAAAGGGCTCTTCCCACCACAAGGAAATCCAGAAAGGGTAATCGTCGCGCTGGCTACACGTGTTGTATAAGCAGGTTGTCGCCTGGTTCGGGGGGTCCGAAATGTGACGAGGGCCAAGGGAGTCTGGGCTTCCCGCGCAGCAGCAGGTGAGTCTCGAACCGTTGGGCGCAAGAGTCCGAGGGTTCAAGGAGGGCTGCCCGGAGGGGGTAGCCAAGACGTCCCTGGCCCAGGTCGATTTGGGATCCCCAGGCCTGTGCCGGTAAATTGTTCCGGAACACGAAGACGCCGATGTCGAGGGCCTCGCTGAGGCTGTTGACGTCTGTTTGTGTGCCCCAATGAATATTTCCAGGTTGGGCCATGCAAGCGGCAATGCTTTCTCGAAGGTGCTGCAGTCGCGCCGTGCCGTCTGGTATAGTGATCAGGCTTTCGTCGCGGTCGCCTCCTCCAAGTCGCGCAGCTGTCACGGCCACCCGGGCAACGGCACTCCCGTCGGATCTTTCCTCGAACGCGAGGACGCTCTCCACGTGCGCGAAGCAATCCAGAGAGGACTGGCGAAGAACATCGAGCGGAACCCATAGGTCTTCATGCATCCCCGTGCGGTGCTGCATACAGGCGGACACCATGAAGTCAAGTACTTGCTCCGGGGTCCAGCGCAGGTATATCCGAGCGGACAGATGTCGGAGTGCTCGCATGACGGCATCCTTGCCCTGGAGGAAAACTTGCGAAGACACGGTCTTCAATATGTGGCGCGCAGGTGGGCCACCAGCGACAACCATGCGAGCCAGCACTCCGGCAATGCTGTAGAAGAGGCAGTCTCCGCGGCCGCCGAACTCGACGCTGTGCACGGACATCGTGGAACCAATGGAAGACCCAATAGTTGCAACGCGGGTGCACAGTGCGTCTGAGACGGCATGGGCGGCACCATGTGCCCACTGCAGCAGGGAGCGCGAGTTGGACGCAGGTGATAGCAAGAAGAAGGGGCACCGCTCGTAGTCGACGCAGCACTCCGGCGCGCCGCACTCGCCGCACGGGCGGGCGGATGCAGTCGACGGCACTATCGACGTAGCTGTTGCGCTTGGAGCTCGCGTTCGTGTCGTCGGGGGTGCCGCGCCGAAGAGAGCGTCGGCCATCGGTGCTGGGTGCCCGGACTGCGCCTGATGGCCAGCGCGTGCATCGATTGCCTTCCCTGGCACAGAGTCCTGCGCTCGGGGCGGCGGCGGCACCTGCGCCGCGGTACTCTCCGTCAGCCGCGGCTTCTTCAGCGGGGGCAGCGCAGACAGGGACATCGCTTGCTCCGCCGCGCCGCCGCCGGCGCTCCACGTGTCTCCATCCTGCGGCAGCAGCGTTGGCGGCGGTGTCTTCCCGCGCGTTCGCCGAAGCACACTGCGGCCCTCCTCGGGGCGCGAGGGCGGCGGCGAAGCTGTCGCGCGCTGCTGGCGTCTGGCAGGGCGGTTAGCTCGGAAGGAAGCTACCCGGGATGCCTGGCGCGACGCGCCATCGCTCGCGAGGACGTGATCCATCAGGTCGTCGGGCAACGCATCTCCTGTCATGTCCCGCAAAGTGCGGATGAGGTCACCGAGCGACGACGTCTCCATTTCGGCCAGCCTGGTAATCTCGTCTAGCAGGAACTTCGGCGGCTTTCGGGAAAGTTCTCGCCTGGTGGCCGGGCGTAGAATGAAAAGGCTCTCCACGGAGACAGCGCGCGAGAGCATCACGTAGCACGCAAGCCAATGCGTATCTGCGTCCATGGAAGGCGGCTTCTTCATGTCAGCCACCACGGCTACGTATGTACCCCCCCGAGCGCCGTACACAATAATCGTATCTGCTGGCAACAAACGGTAAGTGGTGCGGCGTACTGAGAAATGCTCCTCTTCCCACGCTGCGCGCAAATACCCGCACGTCGGTCTCATTTGAAACAAGCCGCGCCGGTCAGTGCACGTGGGGAGGTCCGCAGCCAAGTCGGCCGCCGGGAGTTCCCAGTCGCCGCCGTCAGCCTGCAGCCATAGGGAAACGGGCATGAACTGTACGTGCACGACGTTCTCGTCCATTGGGTCCGACTGGAACGGCTCTCCGTCGGCGAAGACAATGTGGCGGAGCGTGCAGACGCAGCCCTTCATGAGGCCCAGCCGCACGCAGTCTTTCGAGCACATAGTCAGGCGCATTCCGATGTACAGGGGCAAAAGACTCGGCAAGTCCTGCGTATCTTTCGGGCTCACCTTCTGCAGGAGGTCTCGATGGACCTGTTCTGTCATTTTTTGAGCGTCGGCGGGGTCCACTGGCTCGTCGCGGGCTTGGACGACGTAGAGGCGGCGGCCCGTCCGCAGTGCTTGCTGCTTAGCGTTCTGCATGGATCGGTAGACGCGAATCTTGTGCCTGTGGACGATGTATGTCCAGGGGTTCGTGGAGAAGGGCGACGCGGGATCGCGCGGGCGGGCGTCATCTGAAGATAAGATGCGACTGGTGTACAAGGACCACATCGCGTCCGATATGTTGCCTGCACGCATCTCCGCCAGCAGCTGGCTGAGTGTGCCAGGGGCGCGGACGTTCACTTCCAGCGTCACCACTTTCCGGACGCGGCGCCACAGCTGCAGTCCTTGCACCGTCTCCACGTGCTTCGACCTCTTCTTGTCCGCGTTATGTTCCTGGTCGTACTCGCCCTTCTCATTCAGGACGTCGACCTCGTCCAGGTCCGTGGCGAGGCTCCTGTTGTCGCCCGTGGGGTCGACTGGTGGGAGCTGCATGAAGTCCCCGGACAACGTCATGCCCAAGCCACCCCAAGCCTGGGTGGAGTTCTTGGCCGCCTTCAATCGAACCTCCGCCTGGAAGAGCTGGGCTGCTGCGACCATGGACACCTCGTCAATGAAGCACGCGAGGGCGCCTTCCCAGCGGCTCCGGTGGCTCTCCAAGACAGTGCGGGTGAGGCGACCTTTCTTACTGGACACGGTCACGTTGCCAAACGGTAGCTTGCACAGTGCGTGCAGCGTGTCCCCTCTCAGAAGCCTTGCCGCCGAGTTCGACGGCGCACATTTCTGCACCGTGTCTGGGCCGTTGAAGTAGCAGATGATTGCCTCGACGACTCTCAGAACCGCCGTCTTCCCAGTGCCTCCGGGGCCCATGAGTGCGAGTTGAAACCCGTCTGCCAAAGACGGTCGCCCTGTGACAGTCGGCCCAGAGGGCTCGTCGAACCCCCACGCGCGGTTCATGACGTCTTGTAGCCATGCAGCGTTCCAAAGCAGCGCGCGCGCCTGTTTGACGTTGATCTCGGGCATGTCGACCACGTTCAGTACGCCCGCCCGCAAGAGGTGGAAGCAAGCGTCGAGCACTGCAGTCCGCGTACGCGGAGGTACAAGCGGGAACGCCGAGCTGCGGCCGTCTGCCATGACCGTCTGGAGTCGATGCTGCAGGGCATCCTGCGTCTCCTGAGTGGACTTCTGCGGCTTCGTACTCGTCTCGGCCTTCCAGGCGTCAATCATCTTGAAGAAATCCGCTTGCCGGTCCGCAGCCGCCAGAGATGCGGCCGGGCGCAATCGCACGGCATCCTCGAATACTGGTGCACGAGAGGCCACGTCCGGCGCTCGGAGCCGGGCGGAGTTCTCTCGCATGAACTCGACAATGTACTTCGCTTCTGCGGCGGTGCTTCTCTGCCATGCCGCTGGAGCAATCACGTCGTCCATTTCCACGCCCGCGGGGAAAATGCCGCAGAGGAGGCTGGCCGGGTCGGGTGCTCGGTGTCGTCGGGCTGGCGCGTCGTTGCCCGTGTTGTCGTCGTCCAAGGGAATGTCGGGCGGGTTTGCATCGTCGTCGCCGTCGTCGTCGGACTCCAGCAGAGTGTCCGGGTCGTTCGCGGCGGCCTGGGCTGCTTCGTCACGGGCGGCGTTCCACGGTGGGAGAAATGGCATCTGCACGCTTGACGGCACGGCTTCACTGATGGCTTGCCTCCTGGAGGATGCGAAGTCGTAGTTGCGAATGCTCTCCAGTATTCTGTGCGCCCACCACTCTGGGGTTAGAGGGGGCGTCTCCGCGGTGCACTTTCGAGCCACCTCTCGGGTCGACATTTCCCATGCGCGGAAGTCGTGCACGACGGCTGCCTGACATGCTTTCTCTCCATGCGGCCACGGTGTCGACGTGATGCGGGTGGCGAAATCTGACAGGGCCCGGAAGGGCCTGAACAGAACCATTACATTCAACGCATAGAGGAACCACTCGTCCAGGTGGTCGTCGCTGGCAGGCCGGCCAGGCAATTTGCCGTAGAGGATGGGCACCTTCCACGGCTTTGTCAAACGCAATGAGATGTAGTACGCGTACCTGTAAAGTACTTCCCCATTGGGCTCTGCGTCCGTCGAAGCCCCTCGGAGCGGCACTCCGTCGTAAGTAGCGCTGGTCACTGGCGCGGCCGTGTACTGCCGGCGGCTACCGTCCCTGACCCACCGAAGAGATTCCGGCGGGGGTTCTTGCCAACGGGCAACTTGGCGTCGCAGCTCGCGAAGAAGAAGTAGAAGGGAAATTGTTCCAGTTCTTGCGGCCTGTGCACGTAGTCCAACTCGCCGATGTGGAGTTTGGCTGGTGTCAACTTCGTAGTATATGGTCGCGGTTGGCTGTGGTCTGTCTGGGCAGGTTCACGGCGAGCTGTCTGGGACATGGTGGCACGAATGATCGCGAGGAGCTTCCCGAAGAAGACAGGGACAAACGTGTGGCTGCTGTGCGCGATGGGCTTGCCTAACAGGTAACTGATCATCTCGGGGAACCCCTTGTGCATCCGGTTGTTAGTCGCGGCCACCAGCGTGTGCAACAATTTGCGTGCCTTCTCCTGGTCATCGACCATGTCCGTCGCGGCTGCCAGCTGTGCCGCGCGTTCTTTCCTCTCGAGCGATGCGGCCAATGTCATTTTCAGGCCGTCTGCGTGCGGCTGCGACTTCGCTGAGTACGCCGAGGCGTAATATTCGTGGTCCCCCATAGCTTCGGCCATCGCTGCTTTCACTTGGGCAGCGCGGCTCTCATTCGGGAGGTCGGCATCGTTCGCGGGGAGCTCGCAGAAACGCAGCAGGACCGCCAAGTCATGGTTGCACTGCGGGCCCAGCATGATGGCGGGGTTCAGCCGGAAGTGGAACGGATGCGTTGTTTCCAGCGCTGGGAGCCCCACGTGTGGCGGGTAACGCAGGATCGGCAGCTCGCCAGTGCCGTCCCATCGAGCGTGTAGTTCCAAGCCATGCTGACGTTTGGCAATATCTTTCCCCGTCTTCGCGTCGGTCTGGCAAGCCCAATGCCAATAGTGCATGCGGCAGAATCCTTTCTTGCCGAGTCGCCCTTTGTAACAAACTGCCGGCCGACATACGTGATTGCCAGTTTTCCTGTGGGTCGTCTGGTCCAAGGGTTCCGTTTCAAGGGGGCGGCAGCCAGCTCAGAGAAGTCCACGAAACACACACTCGTGGGTGTAATGGGGGATTCTGTTTCCGCCGCACCCCCAGAGGTGCCAAGAAACGTTTCGGGGGATTGGCAGTGCTCGGAAGACGGAAAGCTTCGTGGGGAGAATCCATTGAGCTGCTGTTGCTACCGCCGCCAAGAAACGGAACCCTACGAGCAGGCGAGAGGTCCTGGTCCGCGAGAAGATTTCCTGCACGGCCTTCACAGCCCACTTCCCGCTGTCGACGTTGCGGTCGGAGGAGAAGGACGTCGGGAAGAACGGGAACTCGGCGACGTCGCCGGCGCACGCAGCGGGTCCTTGCGGGTTGACGGAGAGGGAGGCCAGCTCATGTCCAGTGAAAAGGGGTAGTGCAATGCACGCATACATGTATGCATACATATGTGTGTACGGGCATGTACATATACACATGTATATATATATAGGTACACATACATATACATATGTGTCTGTTGGGGGTAAATGCACTGCAACCAGAAAGAATGGCATTGCATTGTAAATACGGTATCACACGCACAGGTCCATCTAAACGTTTGCGGCCTAAAACGCATTGCGCGAAGCAAATCTCTAGCGCCCCAGGGGAGCTGTTGGACTAAATGTATTGCACCACCCCCTGGGAGCTTTTAGCTGGCTACCCTTTTCCATCGACTCGTTCCTTGCAGGCCCCGCCCCTGCCACTGGGCGGCGTTGCTGGCGGCCGTGCGAACGCTCCCGATCTTCTCCCGCTGCGATTTCGTCAACGGCAGCAACGGCAACTGTTGAAGGGCGGCTTGTCCGAGAGGGTCCTTCGCGTAGTGAGCGAATGCTTCCGTGCTGCGGAACGTGATAGATGCGACGTAGTGCCAGGCAAGTCGGAACGTGTTCTGCAGGTGGTCGCCCTGGAAGAGGTCGTCAGGGTGAGAGAATCCCACGAGCTGAATGAGCATGTGGATGTGCAGCGCTTTGCGCATCTGTTCTTCCACAACGCCTAGGTACGCCCGAACGTGCCCGACGATGCCGGGCAAATTCTTCGCGGCGATCCCGTCGCAGTTGAGCTGGTCGGGCGCATCCGCGCAATTGAACAATGCGCGCATGACGAGCCGCACGGTCCAGTGGAAGACGCGCGTGGCAATGAGCGGGTCCTTGGCCACAGCTCGGTGAAGGCGCCGCGGGTCCTCCCGGTTGAAGTCGGCCATCCACTGGGTTGCTTCGTCGTCGGTCATGTCCAGGGAGAACTTGCGGGACAAGGTCGCGTCGTCCTGGGCCAACAGCACAGTGAGGGGGCTCCGAATGTCGCGCGGGTTCAGGGTGAAGAAGAGCGATGCGCATCCAGACCATATTCGCAGAGCCCGGAATCGCCAGATGAATCCTTCTCGTTCCTCGGCGGATCCGCGGACACGTCGGAGCACGAGGTGCATCCGGTGAGCGGCGTTGCGCACGACGGGATCGAGCCCTTGCTGTCGAAGCAGATCCCGGAGATTGGCCGCGTCCCCAGCGGCCGCAGCGGAAGAGACGAGGCCTTCAGCAGTGAGTTGCGCGAGCGCAGTGGTTTGCGCCGATGTCATGCCAGTGATGCCGTCGCTGGCCGTGGACTTCACGTGGGCCTCGACGCTGGCCATCTGGTCGCGCCGCAGGAAAGTGTTGAACAGCGTGGCCACGAACTCCACGTCGCGGCGCCAGCAAACAGTGTCGGCTCGAGTGAGCAACGTCTTCGCCCACGTCGCTGCGGGCAGGCGAGCGGGGCGCTGGGAGCACGTTTCCTGGCAATCCCCGCGGGGGAAGAGGCGGACGAAGCATGCCGCCCAGAAGTTCTCGGCCCGCGAGGACAGGAACTGGTCTCCGTGGGCGATCTGCACCGCAGCCGCGTCGTCCTTCTCTTGCGCCGCCCACTTGTCCAACTCCTTCCGGACAGAGTCGTGGGACATCCGTTGCATTGCCTCGACTGCTTTGGCGAGTGCCTCATTGTGCCGCATCTTCTTCTGCGCGCGAGCGGACGAGTCGTGGTCCTCCGACAACTTATGAATC
This sequence comes from Prorocentrum cordatum, assembly GCA_963575745.1. Lineage (NCBI taxonomy): Eukaryota > Dinophyceae > Prorocentrales > Prorocentraceae > Prorocentrum > Prorocentrum cordatum. The sequence continues at coordinate 249,407 of CAUYUJ010004914.1, read as the reverse complement.
TCATCCTGGAGACGCGATGCGATGTCGAAATTCTCCACGACCCGTGTCCACAAGCGGAGTGCTGGTACGTCGTCCATGCCTCCGTTCACTACGGCAGCGTTACCATCTTCAGCGGTTCCAGTCGGGTCTGGTTCGCGGGCGCCACTGTCGGTGCAGTCAGCTGGGCCCTCCGACGCCACCGAAGCCTTTGCTGCAGAAGCCGCAGTTGCTGCGGAGAGTACCTCCCGCGGAACGCCGGAGGAGCTTCCAATGCTGCTGGCGTAGGCACTGAGCAGGGCCTCCAGGGCGGCGTGCAATGTGCCCGAGCGCCAGATCTCGTGATGCCTGGTGGCGAACATGAACATCCAATTGTTGAGGGAGAGCCACCGGAACGCCGCGCGCAAGCGGAGCACGGAGACCTGGAGGTCGGGGTGTCGGTGTAGATCGTCAAACGTCCCGCCCACGAACTGGATCACCATGGTCTGTGCAAGGGCCGCAGGTAGCATGCCTATGGCAGTCAGTGCGGTCTCGGGGCTCTGCGGGTAAGCCACCACGTTCTTCTGGTGGTACGCGGGGGCCTCCGAAGTGGCCGTAGGAGCGTAGGACGCCTTGCTCAGGAACACGCGTTTGATGCTGACATACACTTTGGCGAGGTTGATGACTTTGCACTCGGCGTACGTGAGGTCCACGAACTCACGGGGGTCGGCGCCTCTCCACATTCCGTTCGCCAGAGCAGCTGGCGGCACTCGAACTCGAGGGCGGCGATCCTCACGGGGGCCAGTAAGTTCCCGCAGAGCGGACGCGCAATGCTTGCACATGTTCGCCGTGATGCCGGAGGCGGCGCCCTGGCAGTCTGCGCTGGACCTCGAAATGCCCGGGCGGTACAGCAGCCAAAGCCTGTCGGGGTGGCCGGGCGCAGCAGTGGAGTCCGCCGCAAGGTCGGTGCGCACGACCGCCGCCCAGCGCTGAACCCTCTCTTGCCAGCTTCGAGCAGCCTCGGGCGTAGTGAAGCCCAGGGAACTTTCCTCTCCCTTCAACAGAGCTGCGACGTTGAGCTCTGCTTCTCGCAGCCGCTCACTCTTGCAGAAGATCAGTTCCATGTGCCGGTCGACGTTGAAGACGTTGTCCAGCTGCGTGTGCCAAGCGTCCTTGTGCGCAGTCCAGACGTCGGCGGGCCAATGCAGCCAGTCGGGGCACGCGTCGTCTGAGGGGTCCGGTAGGTACGTCGTCTGGAGCTTGCATCGGCGCTTGTCCCGTGCGCAGACTGCGCAAGGTGCCATGGCAAAATTGGCATCGGTGAGCTCCGCCTTGAACGCAGCCAGACGTGCCCGCACAATTTGAGGACTGATGGGCGTTGGCCACTCTGTGAGGGATCGTTGAAGTACCACGTTCCTGTAGGAGTCCAGTACCTCACACTCGGCGTCGAGCACGTCGCGGTGCATCTCCATGAGGTGCGCGGGAAGGTCCTCGGGCCGTACGTGGGCGAGACACAGGCGGCAGTGATCGGGGTGTACGTAATCGGGTGTGGCCGAGTATGCTGGTAACGCCTCCTGCGAGTGGGTCTTGTGCAGAAACAATTGAAAAGCTGGTTCTTTGCCGGTCCACGATTGGGCGGGCGGCAACGATTCCACGTACGATTCACTTTCGACTTGCACCAGCTTTGCGAGCATGGCGGGGGACTGTCCTGCGAAGCACATCTTGCAACAGTGCATGTAAATCCGATCGGTCCTCGCGGGCGTCTTGCCGCAGATGATGCAGAGCGTCCCTGACGCGGTCCAGCACGCGTCGCACAAGGCCTGCGAATCTTGGAAGTGTGTGGAGCAGAGGGTGCACGAACGGACAGAACGAGGGCAGTCCATGGTTGCGCACGGTCGGTGAGAAACCACCAATGTCTCACCGGTGATGGGATCTGCTTCCCGGTAACAGTACCCGCACACAGGCTCAACAAAATGGCGGCGGCACAGGCCGGATTGTCTCTCTTCGTCGCTGGAATGCACGGGGCACCACAGAGCGAGAGTGGTGCACAAGGAACAGCTCGGCAACGTGGCGTTTGGAGCAGGTAGTTGCCGACAGATTTCACACGCGCGAACGGTTGCGCATGCGATGCACGATCGTGCGGTGTAGAACTTTGTGTGCGCGGGTGTCGTACTGCAATATCTGCACAAGCGGCCATCAGCAATCCAGCACTTCCCGCAGGTCTCATTGGGACTGGACGCCGCACAAGATGAACACAGTGGGAAAGTGGAGCGGCATGAGGATGTAGCGCATGGCGCTCTGCTCATCGACGCACTCGGCAGCGTTGCGCGGCACATCGTGCAAGAAGTCTGGGTCGAAGCGCATGCGTGGCACAAGCCTGAAGCGCGCTCGTCAGCAGTCGTGTGCGTGGGACAGCCCATGGCACAAGCAAGTGCATGGGCGTGGGTTTTTTTTCGTGCGCGTCACACATGCGGAGCATCTCAGGGGGCAGTCCTCCGAGTTGTACCAGTTGCACTCGCCCACATGGCAGGCCCTTTGGCGCTCACATGGTTTGCACATGATCTTGCGCACAAGTTCCCGTGACTCTCCGCAGAAGTTGCATATCGACTTTCGCGCTTGCTGCTTCTGGGCGTACTTTTGGGGGAACAAGTTGCGGTAGCACACTTTGCAGTACCCGTCGTACCCCGTTTGTGCGAACGGTGTGTTCTTCTTGGCACCGTGGGTTCCTCGGCACAGCATGCGGCCCTGCGACATGGTGGCCGAAGCGCTGGGGGTGCACGTGCAGCCCTGGCGCCCCGCGGCGCCTCCAGGGGAGGTGCCTCCGACGTTGGCGGGCGGCGCGGTCGCGGTGGTTTGAGCCGAAAGCGTACGTGATAAGGCATGTTGCGGAACTTGTGTATTCGGTGGGTGGCTCCAGTATGCCATTCCAATGAACGCCGGCACTGTCTTGGCCCTGGAGGGAGTGCGAGACCTCGGACACGTGAGGGTTGTCAAAACGGGCCCAGAAGGCCGAAGATGCCCCAAGACGACCGAAGGGAGGGGTAGAACAACATAAGGTTCTAGCGTCAAAGTAAAATCTAATCAAGAAGAATCGTCGGACAAATCCCCGAACAAGCCAGACAACCCCTTCAGGACTCATGCTATGCGCGAGTGGCGAAGGTTAAACCTTCGTACGCGGCATCTGTGATGCTGGATGTGGGCGGATGTCTGAGAGGAAACTCACTGGACCACTTCAGGCCAGAGCATCTCTGAGCCCAGAGTTGCGAGGATGTCTCAGGCGACACTGGTTGCACCTTCATGTGCATGGCATGTGGGTCCATAGTTGGAAGCATGTCTCGTTTGACTGTCCGGGCCATCTTGGGTGAGGGTATCTCCGAGCTCAGAGATGCGAGGCTGTCGCGTGCCCGACTGGGCAGACTATCTCTCGCGAGGCATATTTGAACCCAGTTGCGGCACGTCGGAAGCGAAACTGGCCAGCGCACTTCGTGCGCGCAGTCTCTGAACCCATAGTGGGATGTCTCAGGCGAGACTGGGTGGATCAGCTGAGGTCGAGGCAACTTGGAACTACATGGGGGGGTACTTCAAGTGAAAGTGTCTGCACGGCTGTTTGCGAAGCATGTCTGAGCTGTAAGTTGGGAGGATATGTCAGGCGAGACTGGGTGGGCCACCCCAGGTCGAGGCATATCTGAGCTTATAGTTGCGAGGATGTCTGAGGCGAAACTGGCCAAACCACGTCGTGCGAAGCATCTCTGAGCCCGAAATTGCGAGGATGTCTCAGGCGAGACCGGGTGGACCACCTCATGTCGAAGTACTTGAGCTCAGAGTTTCGAGGAAGTACTTGAGCTCAGAGTTTCGAGGATGTCTGAAGCGAAATGGCGGGACGACGCTGTGCACAGCATCTCTGATTCAAATGTTGGGGGGATGCCTCTGACGAGACTGGGTGGAACACCTCAGGTCGAGGCATTTCTTAACCAAGAGTTGCGTGGATGTCTCAGGCGAAACTGGCCAGAACACTTTGTGTTCTGATCGAGGCATTTCTGCGACCAGAGTTGCGAGGACAACTCTGGCGAGACTGGCTGGACCTCGACGCGCATGGTCTCTCTGAGCACATAGTTGAAAGCATGTGGCTTTTGGGACTGGCCGGATCGGTCCGGGTAGGGGCACCTTCGAAGGCAGAATTGCGAGGATGTCGCATGCCTGACTGGCGTCTCTGAGCGGCATCGCTGAACCGAGAGAAGGGGAATTGTTCAAGCGAGACCGGCAGAACAACGCAGGGCGAAGCATGCTGAATCCAAGGGTGCGGGGACGTTTCAGGCGAGACTGCCTGGAGCCGCCGCCGCACAATCGTCGTTATCGTCCTCGTCGTCGTCGTCGTCGTCGTTGTCGTCGCCGCCGCCGCCGCCGCCGCCGCCGCCGCCGTCGGCGTTACCGCTGTTTTTTTCGTCGTCGTAGTCGTCGTCGTCGTCGTCGTCGTCGTGTCGTCGTCGTCGTCGTTGTGCTCGTCGTCGTCGTCGTCGTTGTCGTCGTCGCCGCCCCGTGTTCCTCTTTCGTCCTCCGTCTTCGCCGCCGCCGCCGCCGCCGTCGTCGTCCTCACCCCCGTCCCGGTTCCCACCATCCTTTTTCTGCATCCTCCACGCTCTCCATCTGTTTGCCGGCCGAGCCGAGCCGGCCGACCGCGTCGGGGGCGAGGGACGGGAAATGGCGGAAGAGGGGGGAGAGGAGGGAAAAGAAGGGGGGGGGCAAGAGTACGCAGCGGTGGCAGCGGCAGGGTGGCAGAGGCGACGGGGAGACGACGAATAGCCCAAGTAATCCGCGCAAGAACGACGGTGTCGCACTCCATGTGGGAATGCGTCCGGAGGACGAGGCGGCGGACGGGGGGGAATCATTTTGTGCCATCGTGCCAGAGGTACACCAGAGAACTGCCGACGCAGAGGCACATGCGCGAGAGTAGCCGGAGGCACCGCGGACCGGAAAGAGGGGGGCAGAATGGAACGAAGGGAGACGAAGGGTGCAGTGGCAAAAATCGCCCAATCCCCTCCGTGGGGCCGATCTAGCTTGATTCTGGACGTGGACAAAACTGTGCAAGCTGGGCGAGCAGCGCTCGATGGCGAAAAAGTTGCCATGCGTGCTCTGACGTAGAGGGAGGGGCGTGGGTGGACGAGGAACGGAGAGGACGCCGTGGGAATGTCGGACGTTTGTTGGAAGGGGAAAGAGGGAATGCGCGGAAAAAGGGCATTGCGTTGTCGGGGAGGAGGAAAGGGGGTGGAAAGCAGGAAGACTGGGGCAAACGGGGGGAGCAGGGAGGGGTGGGGTTCAAGTGAGATGGAGCATGGCGAAGAGAAAGATGAGGAACGGTGTCTGTGTACGATCTGGAAGCGGAATCTGCCGAGGAGGTGTCTTGGGTCGGCAAGAGTGGCGGCGCCCGCAAACTGCGAAGAGATTGCATATAGCGGGGCGCAGCTTGGATGGAAAAGTGGCGCCTTAGAGCCGGTCGGGACGACACTACATGGGCGTCGCGGGCTCACCGAACGTAGTATGCATGCGCTTAGCGATCATGCCCTGCAGATCTGGGTCGAAGTCGTCCAGCTTCCTCTTGAGGGTGTGGGGGGGCGTCTTGAGGAGCTGCATCGTGGCCTGCATCTCGGCCGTCCAGGGGTCGAAGGACATGCCAGTGGGCTGTTTCCACATGTCCGCGACGGTGAGGACCTTCGCGGCCACGTCGATGTGGGTCACGCGCACGAGAGCTACCTCCTTCCGCGGGAGCGCGTAGTATGCCAAACGGCTTGCGGGAGCAGACGTCACAGTTTCCCACTGCTGGTCCATGTGGTCGCCGCACGCCTCCGTGACGAAGTTGCGAATAGCGAAGCCGTCGGCGGCGGGCTCCGTCTTGGGCTCTTTGGCGCCGACGATGAGCGCGAGGATGCCGCTGGCAAGACGTCGTCCACCTTCTCCTGGGAGCGCGATGCTGATGAGGCCCGTGGGGGACTGGGACGCCCAGGTCAACTGCACGGGCACTAGGCGCGCGTCGCTCGGGGGGACGAGGTTGGGCTCAGGCACGTCGAAGTGCCGGCACTTGGCGGCCACGACGCTCAGCGAAGGCACGGTGCTCCCCGCGGGTGTGTCGAACCGCACGCGGAGGCGCGCTCTTGTGAACGCGAGACTGCCAGAGGTCGCCTGCTGGAGGAATTCGTCCTTGTCCTTCGTGTCCGTGAGTGTGAGTGCGACGCTCTCAGGCATGTCGGCAGTGACGGTGTTGGCAAAGTCCGTGATGTCCACCTTGGCCCAGATGCGAGTCTTGTCCTTGGTGAGGAGGTCCGCGGCGTCTGCGCTTTGCAGGGAGACCAGGGCGCCGGTGATCTCAAAGAGCGTGTGGGATAACGCGCGCTTGAAGTGCGTGGCGCACTCCAGGATGCCAGTGTGGGCGCTGCATGCCGCCCCGTCCTCCCAGTTGCCGCTGCTTTCCCACTTGTATAAGCATTCTTTTTTTTCGGCAAGAAGGGCTTGCACATTGCTGTCTCCAAGCGCGTGGGCAATGGGCCGGGCGCCGGACGCCGGCACCGCGAGCGTCTCCTTCCGGGCGGTCAAGTGGCGGCCGCCGGAGCTCTCCACCACGAGGTATACATTGTATACGTAGAGTGGCTTGAACGTGTCGATGTCCCCTGCCAGATGCCGGGTGTCGTCTCGGAAAATGAGCGGTATCTCTATGCCTGATGCATTCGACAGGGTCACCTTGACGTTGGACTTGCCCTCCGTCGCGCTTGTGGAGCCCGACACATTGGTAGCGACGGCTGTGACGTCGACGAGCTGGCTGGTTTCCAACTCGAGTAAGTCGAAGGTGGTCATCGGCGGCTCCGCTTCTGAAGGGAGGGTGTTGGCAGCGGCGCCGGTGATGAGCTTGGACACGAGCGGCTTGTGACCCAAGTTGAGGACGAATGCGTGGGGGCAGGACTGGAACTGCGGCTTCTTCACTAGCATCTTCATCTTGGTGAACTCGTGCACGCCGTCCTTCTTGTACTTGTTCGTGAGCGCCGCGACTGCCTTACCGCGCTGTTGCGGCGTGCCGAACAGAACGGCTTCGCCCTTCGTGTACAGTCCGGATTGTGACACCAGCGTGCAGGAGAACACGTGCATGTTCTTGTCCGGAATCTCCTTGCTGGCGGGAAAGAGGACGCGGGCTTGCAAGGTCTTGCAGGCCGCGTTCGTGTTGTTCAGCTGCTCCAGGGGGTCCGACATCGCGCCGCCGCGTGAAAGCGCGGGGGGGGGCAAGAGCGAACCAGCAAGGGAGGTGAGTCACACGGCTCGAGCAGCAATGGCGTCGGACAGGGCGACTCGAAGAGGCGTTTGGGAGCAACTGAACCGCGCGGCGGCCTCCGCCCTCGGCGTGGCAACGAGGCAGCTGGAAAGTGAGGTGGCGTTGGTTGCGGGGATGGCAGGTGCGGCGGCATCGGCGGAGTCCGCCGCTGCGGCCGTTGGGGCGGGTGTGTCGTCTCGTGTGTATGTCGTGGCGTGGGCAGCACTGTTGTAGTCGGCATGGTGTCGCGACGGCTTTGGAACGTGGTGTGTGGGTGCCAGTACGTTGCAGGATGGAGGAGGGAGAAGCAAGGAAGAGAAGGTTGACGAGGAGGGGGGGGATGACAAGAAGACAGGGGGGGCCCAGCGTCTGGACGACGCTGGCGACGACGACAGCGGGGACGACGACGACCAGGAAGGACGACAACAGGAGCATCCGAGGTGAGGACGTGTTTAAGCTTAGAGTCAGGAGGAGGTATCGGGCGGAACTCGCCGGATCACTTCGCGCGCGCTGTGGTCCTAGAGTTGCGAAGATGTTGTAAGCGAAACTCACGATCGATACGACCATGCGCCCACTGTCGATCTCACGGTCGAGCTCACCATCGATTTCTCCACGGATGTGTGTATCGAGCTCACTAGCGACCGAACTGTCCGCCCCGTGCCCATGGCGACTGATATCGCCAGCAAAGCTGGTGAGCGCATGGAATAGGAAAGCGGAGCAAGTCAGTGCACAACGTAGCACCTCTCACGCGGCATTTGTGAGCGAAGAGATGCGGCAATGTCCCCGAAAAACAGGCCGGGTCATCTGAGGGCAAGGCATATCTTGGCCCAGAGTGGCGCGGATGTCGGCTAGAGTTGGGAGGGTGTCCCAGGAGAATTTGGCCAGAGCACTTCTCCGCGGCATCTCAGAGCCCAGAGATGCGAGGACGTCTCCGAAGGAGTGGGCGGGGTCATCTCAAGTGACGCATTTCTGGGCCCTGAGTTTCGAGAGTGTCGCAGGCCAGACTGGAGACACCACCAGGGAGCCCATCGGCGTGATGACGCTGGCGACGACGACGGGGAGGACGACGACGACGAGGAAGGACGAGGCTGGGCGGGACCACCCGAGGTGAGGACATTGCGTAGAGTCTGTAGGATTTATCGGGCGGAACTGACCAGATTACTTCGCGCACAGCATGTCTGAGCCTACAGTTGTGAGGAGGTCGTGGGCGAAACTGGCTAGGTCACCCCTTCCGCGGCATCTTTGAGCCCACTGATGCGAGAATGTCTCAGAAGGAACGGTCTGGACGATATCAGGGCAGGGCAGCCAAGGTCCCAGAGTTGGGAGGACGTTGCAGGCGGAACTCACCATGGATCTGACCAGGAACCTCGCTGTTGATCGCACTGTCGATCTGAGAATTACTCTCACCATGGATGTGTCTGTCGAGCCCATTTGCGATAAAACTAGTGGTCTCCCTACCCGAAGCATGACTGACCTCACCAGCAAAGCCCGTCAGAGCATGGGATAGCGTAGCGGAGCAGATCATTGCACAGCGCAACATCCCAGAGGTGATTTGAGAGCCTCTGGGAGCGGGGAGTCGCGAAGATGTCTCGTGGGAAACGGGCTGGACCATGTCGCGCGCAGAATGTCCGAGCTTACAGTTGCGAAGGTGTCTGGGGGAACAGTGGCCAGACCACCTCTCCCGCGGCATCTCGGAGCTCACAGATGCGAGAATGTCTCCGAAGAACCGGCCGAGTCATCTCAGGGCAGAGCATCTTTGGGGCCAGAGGCGGGAGGATGTCGCCTGGAGTGGCGAGGGGGTCGGAGGCAGACGGGCGACACCAGTTCATGGCAGAGCATGTCGGATCCCAGAGGTGCGAGGGTGTCTCGTGCGAAACAGGCACGGCCAATCTCGAGTGCAGGCCTAGAGCTTCGTTCGAGTCTCAAGCAGGCCTGGGTAGACGACGTCGCGCGCTGATGCTCCGAGCGTGGAGGCGAGAAGGCTTCTGACGCCAAGCTGGCCGGACTTCTGGAGGTCAGGGCATCTGCAAACACAGAGTTGCGAGGATGTCTCGTGCGAGTGTGGGTGGGCCACCTCCGAAGTTTCGGGATGTCCGTGTGCACGGGTCCCCTGGCAGGAGCTCGTCTACGAGCATGCCTGCTTGGCCGTGCGATGCACCGACGACAACGACGACGACGACGACGACGACGACGACGACGACGACGACGACGACAACGACGCCGACGCCGACGCCGACGCCGACGCCGACGCCGACGCCGACGCCGACGCCGACGGCGACGACAACGACGACGACGACGACGACGACGACGACGACGACGACGACGACGACGACGACGACGACGACGACGGGAGGGGGGAGAGGTCCAGCCTTGGAGGCGGCTGGGGGGTCTGCGTTGGATGGGACCCACGAAAATCGGTCAAGAGGGGGGGTGTAGGCAAAATCGGCTCAAAATCGGTCCCCGGACCCCTCCCGGGGTCCATCCGACGGCGTTTTGTACCCCGTATCGATTTTTCGAGGTCCCGGGGCCCAAAAACGGCCCCGGGGGGTTGAAAACAGCGAAAAACCTCCTCGAACCAGTGGTGGGCCACCTCAGCCTCTCAGCCGGCTTCAAGTCCAGCCGGACGTTCATAAGCACCGGGCGGCAGGGATGTGGCAGCCTGCCGACGACGACGACGACGACGACGACGACGACGACGACGACGACGACGACGACGACGACGACGACGACGGGAGGGGGGAGAGGTCCAGCCGGACGTTCATAAGCACCGGGCGGCAGGGATGTGGCAGCCTGCCACGACCCAGGGGCTTGCGCCTGCCCTGGCGTGTGGCCGACGCACCCTCGAAGATGGGCGCGGCCTCTGTTGGCGAGGGTGGGGCGAAGGTGAACCTGGGCAGCGGCAGCTTGCCGTCGTGGTCGTCGTGGTCGTCGTTGTGGTCGTCGTGGTCGTCGTGGTCGTCGTCGTCGTGGTCGTCGTCGTCGTCGTCGTCGTCGTCGTCGTCGTCGGCGTCTTCGTCGTCGTCGTTGTCGTCGTCGTCGTTGTCGTCGTTGCCGTCGTCGTCGTCGTCGTCGTCGTCGTCGTTCACTCATTATCATTGCCATGGTGGGCTCCACTTCAGTACTGGCTGTCGGCGGGTGCGCTTCTTCTCTTCCTCCTCTTCCTGCTCCTCCTCCTTCTCCTCCTCCCCCTTTTTCTTTGCCGGCTGAGGGCTCACTGCTTATTGCACCACGCCACGTGGATGGTGCGGCCCGCGTACGCGGAGTCGTTCCACTCGTTGATGACCCGCTGCGCTGTCTGGAAGCGGGCAGCAGCGGGAGAGATGGCGAAGAAAGAGAGAGAGAGAGAGTGGAAAAGGGGCGCCGCAGACCAGGGTGGACAAGGGCGGCGCCCGCCGGGTGTGCAGCAACGGAACGCGCGGAGGAGGGGCGGGAGGCGGGGAAAAAAAGAACTCCGCCTCGTGGCGCGCGTACTGAACGACCGCCTGGCCGGTGAAGCGGTTGCGGCTGTCGTGGAACAGCTGCACACTGGCCACCTGGGCGCGTCGCAGACGGACGCGCGTGCAGGGTGGGCAAAGCAGGCACGCCACGGGCGACTGCAGGAGGGGGGCAAAGAGCGCCGCTGGAGGGGCGGGCAAGGGGAAAGGGCGGCCACCTCGCCGGCGGTGGCGAAGTCGCGCTCGAGGTTGGCGGCGGCCGTGTCCCAGGGCAGGTTTGCCACGTAGACGCGCGTAGGGGCCCGCGAAGCAGCCGGAGGTGAACGCGACCGGGGTGCGTCCTCCGAGGGCGGGGAACGCGGATGAAAGCAATGAAGAGAAGAGCGAAGGGTGGGGGGGCGTAGGGAGGCGCGGCTGGTGAGCGACGCGGGCAG
>CAUYUJ010004914.1:218293-233293 GCA_963575745.1 Prorocentrum cordatum | reverse complement strand
GATGGCTGGAGCAAAACGGCCTTTTGGTTTGCCGCGCTGGTCTGGCGTGCTGGTCGACCCAGTATGCCGTCTCGGCGCGTGATGGACCTTGTGGGCCGTCTGGGGCTCTTCGGGCTTTCTGGGGGTCTCTCGGGAGCCTCTTGAAAGCTTGTTGGTTATCTTTCTGGAGCTTCTCTGGAATGTCGTGGGCCCCTTGGATTGTCCTGGCGCTTCTGGAGGGTATGCGGTTACTCCCTTGGGCCATCTTGGCGCTCTCTGGGGCCGTCTTGGGGCTCTCGTGGGCGATATGGGAGTTTCTTCTGGCACTCTTGGTGCCGTTTGGGCGCCTCTCAGGCGTTCTTGTGCGCAAAGGTGTGGACGGTTGATTCGTGTTCTTGTCGTTGCTGACGTCGTCTTCTTTGTCGATGTATTTTCTTGCGTAGTGGCTTCCGTCTTCATCATTATTGCCCTCGTCCTCGTGATCGTATTTCTCGTCGTCGTCGTTGCTTTGTCGATGTCGATTGCAGGACTGGCGGGAGGAAGTCATGCGCTATGCGAACACATCGTGGCGTCGGAACACTGCACGGCAGCAACGGCATGCTCGTAGGCACGCCTCCGAAGGGAATGAAAATGCAGTGGCAGATCGCTTTGCGATCAGTTCGCCAAGCGGTTACATTCTGCGTACTCGTGGAGTAGAAATGGTGGTACGTCTGCGGCTGTCCAGAAAGACGTCTGTGTCTCCGTGCATGCGGGCGCGTGGGAGCCGGCACGATGTGCAGCACGTAGTTCAGCACCTCTGAAATGAAAGGGCTCTTCCCACCACAAGGAAATCCAGAAAGGGTAATCGTCGCGCTGGCTACACGTGTTGTATAAGCAGGTTGTCGCCTGGTTCGGGGGGTCCGAAATGTGACGAGGGCCAAGGGAGTCTGGGCTTCCCGCGCAGCAGCAGGTGAGTCTCGAACCGTTGGGCGCAAGAGTCCGAGGGTTCAAGGAGGGCTGCCCGGAGGGGGTAGCCAAGACGTCCCTGGCCCAAGTCGATTTGGGATCCCCAGGCCTGTGCCGGTAAATTGTTCCGGAACACGAAGACGCCGATGTCGAGGGCCTCGCTGAGGCTGTTGACGTCTGTTTGTGTGCCCCAATGAATATTTCCAGGTTGGGCCATGCAAGCGGCAATGCTTTCTCGAAGGTGCTGCAGTCGCGCCGTGCCGTCTGGTATAGTGATCAGGCTTTCGTCGCGGTCGCCTCCTCCAAGTCGCGCAGCTGTCACGGCCACCCGGGCAACGGCATTCCCGTCGGATCTTTCCTCGAACGCGAGGGCGCTCTCCACGTGCGCGAAGCAATCCAGAGAGGACTGGCGAAGAACATCGAGCGGAACCCATAGGTCTTCATGCATCCCCGCGCGGTGCTGCATACAGGCGGACACCATGAAGTCAAGTACTTGCTCCGGGGTCCAGCGCAGGTATATCCGAGCGGACAGATGTCGGAGTGCTCGCATGACGGCATCCTTGCCCTGGAGGAAAACTTGCGAAGACACGGTCTTCAATATGTGGCGCGCAGGTGGGCCACCAGCGACAACCATGCGAGCCAGCACTCCGGCAATGCTGTAGAAGAGGCAGTCTCCGCGGCCGCCGAACTCGACGCTGTGCACGGACATCGTGGAACCAATGGAAGACCCAATTGTTGCAACGCGGGTGCACAGTGCGTCTGAGACGGCATGGGCGGCACCATGTGCCCACTGCAGCAGGGAGCGCGAGTTGGACGCAGGTGATAGCAAGAAGAAGGGGCACCGCTCGTAGTCGACGCAGCACTCCGGCGCGCCGCGCTCGCCGCACGGGCGGGCGGATGCAGTCGACGGCGCTATCGACGTAGCTGTTGCGCTTGGAGCTCGCGTTCGTGTCGTCGGGGGTGCCGCGCCGAAGAGAGCGTCGGCCATCGGTGCTGGGTGCCCGGACTGCGCCTGATGGCCAGCGCGTGCATCGATTGCCTTCCCTGGCACAGAGTCCTGCGCTCGGGGCGGCGGCGGCACCTGCGCCGCGGTACTCTCCGTCAGCCGCGGCTTCTTCAGCGGGGGCAGCGCAGACAGGGTCATCGCTTGCTCCGCCGCGCCGCCGCCGGCGCTCCACGTGTCTCCATCCTGCGGCAGCAGCGTTGGCGGCGGTGTCTTCCCGCGCGTTCGCCGAAGCACACTGCGGCCCTCCTCGGGGCGCGAGGGCGGCGGCGAAGCTGTCGCGCGCTGCTGGTGTCTGGCAGGGCGGTTAGCTCGGAAGGAAGCTACCCGGGATGCCTGGCGCGACGCGCCATCGCTCGCGAGGACGTGATCCATCAGGTCGTCGGGCAACGCATCTCCTGTCATGTCCCGCAAAGTGCGGATGAGGTCACCGAGCGACGACGTCTCCATTTCGGCCAGCCTGGTAATCTCGTCTAGCAGGAACTTCGGCGGCTTTCGGGAAAGTTCTCGCCTGGTGGCCGGGCGTAGAATGAAAAGGCTCTCCACGGAGACAGCGCGCGAGAGCATCACGTAGCACGCAAGCCAATGCGTATCTGCGTCCATGGAAGGCGGCTTCTTCATGTCAGCCACCACGGCTACGTATGTACCTCCCTGAGCGCCGTACACAATAATCGTATCTGCTGGCAACAAACGGTAAGTGGTGCGGCGTACTGAGAAATGATCCTCTTCCCACGCTGCGCGCAAATACCCGCACGTCGGTCTCATTTGAAACAAGCCGCGCCGGTCAGTGCACGTGGGGAGGTCCGCAGCCAAGTCGGCCGCCGGGAGTTCCCAGTCGCCGCCGTCAGCCTGCAGCCATAGGGAAACGGGCATGAACTGTACGTGCACGACGTTCTCGTCCATTGGGTCCGACTGGAACGGCTCTCCGTCGGCGAAGACAATGTGGCGGAGCGTGCAGACGCAGCCCTTCATGAGGCCCAGCCGCACGCAGTCTTTCGAGCACATAGTCAGGCGCATTCCGATGTACAGGGGCAAAAGACTCGGCAAGTCCTGCGTATCTTTCGGGCTCACCTTCTGCAGGAGGTCTCGATGGACCTGTTCTGTCATTTTTTGAGCGTCGGCGGGGTCCACTGGCTCGTCGCGGGCTTGGACGACGTAGAGGCGGCGGCCCGTCCGCAGTGCTTGCTGCTTAGCGTTCTGCATGGATCGGTAGACGCGAATCTTGTGCCTGTGGGCGATGTATGTCCAGGGGTTCGTGGAGAAGGGCGACGCGGGATCGCGCGGGCGGGCGTCATCTGAAGATAAGATGCGACTGGTGTACAAGGACCACATCGCGTCCGATATGTTGCCTGCACGCATCTCCGCCAGCAGCTGGCTGAGTGTGCCAGGGGCGCGGACGTTCACTTCCAGCGTCACCACTTTCCGGACGCGGCGCCACAGCTGCAGTCCTTGCACCGTCTCCACGTGCTTCGACCTCTTCTTGTCCGCGTTATGTTCCTGGTCGTACTCGCCCTTCTCATTCAGGACGTCGACCTCGTCCAGGTCCGTGGCGAGGCTCCTGTTGTCGCCCGTGGGGTCGACTGGTGGGAGCTGCATGAAGTCCCCGGACAACGTCATGCCCAAGCCACCCCAAGCCTGGGTGGAGTTCTTGGCCGCCTTCAATCGAACCTCCGCCTGGAAGAGCTGGGCTGCTGCGACCATGGACACCTCGTCAATGAAGCACGCGAGGGCGCCTTCCCAGCGGCTCCGGTGGCTCTCCAAGACAGTGCGGGTGAGGCGACCTTTCTTACTGGACACGGTCACGTTGCCAAACGGTAGCTTGCACAGTGCGTGCAGCGTGTCCCCTCTCAGAAGCCTTGCCGCCGAGTTCGACGGCGCACATTTCTGCACCGTGTCTGGGCCGTTGAAGTAGCAGATGATTGCCTCGACGACTCTCAGAACCGCCGTCTTCCCAGTGCCTCCGGGGCCCATGAGTGCGAGTTGAAACCCGTCTGCCAAAGACGGTCGCCCTGTGACAGTCGGCCCAGAGGGCTCGTCGAACCCCCACGCGCGGTTCATGACGTCTTGTAGCCATGCAGCGTTCCAAAGCAGCGCGCGCGCCTGTTTGACGTTGATCTCGGGCATGTCGACCACGTTCAGTACGCCCGCCCGCAAGAGGTGGAAGCAAGCGTCGAGCACTGCAGTCCGCGTACGCGGAGGTACAAGCGGGAACGCCGAGCTGCGGCCGTCTGCCATGACCGTCTGGAGTCGATGCTGCAGGGCATCCTGCGTCTCCTGAGTGGACTTCTGCGGCTTCGTACTCGCCTCGGCCTTCCAGGCGTCAATCATCTTGAAGAAATCCGCTTGCCGGTCCGCAGCCGCCAGAGATGCGGCCGGGCGCAATCGCACGGCATCCTCGAATACTGGTGCACGAGAGGCCGCGTCCGGCGCTCGGAGCCGGGCGGAGTTCTCTCGCATGAACTCGACAATGTACTTCGCTTCTGCGGCGGTGCTTCTCTGCCATGCCGCTGGAGCAATCACGTCGTCCATTTCCACGCCCGCGGGGAAAATGCCGCAGAGGAGGCTGGCCGGGTCGGGTGCTCGGTGTCGTCGGGCTGGCGCGTCGTTGCCCGTGTTGTCGTCGTCCAAGGGAATGTCGGGCGGGTTTACATCGTCGTCGCCGTCGTCGTCGGACTCCAGCAGAGTGTCCGGGTCGTTCGCGGCGGCCTGGGCTGCTTCGTCACGGGCGGCGTTCCACGGTGGGAGAAATGGCATCTGCACGCTTGACGGCACGGCTTCACTGATGGCTTGCCTCCTGGAGGATGCGAAGTCGTAGTTGCGAATGCTCTCCAGTATTCTGTGCGCCCACCACTCTGGGGTTAGAGGGGGCGTCTCCGCGGTGCACTTTCGAGCCACCTCTCGGGTCGACATTTCCCATGCGCGGAAGTCGTGCACGACGGCTGCCTGACATGCTTTCTCTCCATGCGGCCACGGTGTCGACGTGATGCGGGTGGCGAAATCTGACAGGGCCCGGAAGGGCCTGAACAGAACCATTACATTCAACGCATAGAGGAACCACTCGTCCAGGTGGTCGTCGCTGGCAGGCCGGCCAGGCAATTTGCCGTAGAGGATGGGCACCTTCCACGGCTTTGTCAAACGCAATGAGATGTAGTACGCGTACCTGTAAAGTACTTCCCCATTGGGCTCTGCGTCCGTCGAAGCCCCTCGGAGCGGCACTCCGTCGTAAGTAGCGCTGGTCACTGGCGCGGCCGTGTACTGCCGGCGGCTACCGTCCCTGACCCACCGAAGAGATTCCGGCGGGAGGTTCTTGCCAACGGGCAACTTGGCGTCGCAGCTCGCGAAGAAGAAGTAGAAGGGAAATTGTTCCAGTTCTTGCGGCCTGTGCACGTAGTCCAACTCGCCGATGTGGAGTTTGGCTGGTGTCAACTTCGTAGTATATGGTCGCGGTTGGCTGTGGTCTGTCTGGGCAGGTTCACGGCGAGCTGTCTGGGACATGGTGGCACGAATGATCGCGAGGAGCTTCCCGAAGAAGACAGGGACAAACGTGTGGCTGCTGTGCGCGATGGGCTTGCCTAACAGGTAACTGATCATCTCGGGGAACCCCTTGTGCATCCGGTTGTTAGTCGCGGCCACCAGCGTGTGCAACAATTTGCGTGCCTTCTCCTGGTCATCGACCATGTCCGTCGCGGCTGCCAGCTGTGCCGCGCGTTCTTTCCTCTCGAGCGATGCGGCCAATGTCATTTTCAGGCCGTCTGCGTGCGGCTGCGACTTCGCTGAGTACGCCGAGGCGTAATATTCGTGGTCCCCCATAGCTTCGGCCATCGCTGCTTTCACTTGGGCAGCGCGGCTCTCATTCGGGAGGTCGGCATCGTTCGCGGGGAGCTCGCAGAAACGCAGCAGGACCGCCAAGTCATGGTTGCACTGCGGGCCCAGCATGATGGCGGGGTTCAGCCGGAAGTGGAACGGATGCGTTGTTTCCAGCGCTGGGAGCCCCACGTGTGGCGGGTAACGCAGGATCGGCAGCTCGCCAGTGCCGTCCCATCGAGCGTGTAGTTCCAAGCCATGCTGACGTTTGGCAATATCTTTCCCCGTCTTCGCGTCGGTCTGGCAAGCCCAATGCCAATAGTGCATGCGGCAGAATCCTTTCTTGCCGAGTCGCCCTTTGTAACAAACTGCCGGCCGACATACGTGATTGCCAGTTTTCCTGTGGGTCGTCTGGTCCAAGGGTTCCGTTTCAAGGGGGCGGCAGCCAGCTCAGAGAAGTCCACGAAACACACACTCGTGGGTGTAATGGGGGATTCTGTTTCCGCCGCACCCCCAGAGGTGCCAAGAAACGTTTCGGGGGATTGGCAGTGCTCGGAAGACGGAAAGCTTCGTGGGGAGAATCCATTGAGCTGCTGTTGCTACCGCCGCCAAGAAACGGAACCCTACGAGCAGGCGAGAGGTCCTGGTCCGCGAGAAGATTTCCTGCACGGCCTTCACAGCCCACTTCCCGCTGTCGACGTTGCGGTCGGAGGAGAAGGACGTCGGGAAGAACGGGAACTCGGCGACGTCGCCGGCGCACGCAGCGGGTCCTTGCGGGTTGACGGAGAGGGAGGCCAGCTCATGTCCAGTGAAAAGGGGTAGTGCAATGCACGCATACATGTATGCATACATATGTGTGTACGGGCATGTACATATACACATGTATATATATATAGGTACACATACATATACATATGTGTCTGTTGGGGGTAAATGCACTGCAACCAGAAAGAATGGCATTGCATTGTAAATACGGTATCACACGCACAGGTCCATCTAAACGTTTGCGGCCTAAAACGCATTGCGCGAAGCAAATCTCTAGCGCCCCAGGGGAGCTGTTGGACTAAATGTATTGCACCACCCCCTGGGAGCTTTTAGCTGGCTACCCTTTTCCATCGACTCGTTCCTTGCAGGCCCCGCCCCTGCCACTGGGCGGCGTTGCTGGCGGCCGTGCGAACGCTCCCGATCTTCTCCCGCTGCGATTTCGTCAACGGCAGCAACGGCAACTGTTGAAGGGCGGCTTGTCCGAGAGGGTCCTTCGCGTAGTGAGCGAATGCTTCCGTGCTGCGGAACGTGATAGATGCGACGTAGTGCCAGGCAAGTCGGAACGTGTTCTGCAGGTGGTCGCCCTGGAAGAGGTCGTCAGGGTGAGAGAATCCCACGAGCTGAATGAGCATGTGGATGTGCAGCGCTTTGCGCATCTGTTCTTCCACAACGCCTAGGTGCGCCCGAACGTGCCCGACGATGCCGGGCAAATTCTTCGCGGCGATCCCGTCGCAGTTGAGCTGGTCGGGCGCATCCGCGCAATTGAACAATGCGCGCATGACGAGCCGCACGGTCCAGTGGAAGACGCGCGTGGCAATGAGCGGGTCCTTGGCCACAGCTCGGTGAAGGCGCCGCGGGTCCTCCCGGTTGAAGTCGGCCATCCACTGGGTTGCTTCGTCGTCGGTCATGTCCAGGGAGAACTTGCGGGACAAGGTCGCGTCGTCCTGGGCCAACAGCACAGTGAGGGGGCTCCGAATGTCGTGCGGGTTCAGGGTGAAGAAGAGCGATGCGCATCCAGACCATATTCGCAGAGCCCGGAATCGCCAGATGAATCCTTCTCGTTCCTCGGCGGATCCGCGGACACGTCGGAGCACGAGGTGCATCCGGTGAGCGGCGTTGCGCACGACGGGATCGAGCCCTTGCTGTCGAAGCAGATCCCGGAGATTGGCCGCGTCCCCAGCGGCCGCAGCGGAAGAGACGAGGCCTTCAGCAGTGAGTTGCGCGAGCGCAGTGGTTTGCGCCGATGTCATGCCAGTGATGCCGTCGCTGGCCGTGGACTTCACGTGGGCCTCGACGCTGGCCATCTGGTCGCGCCGCAGGAAAGTGTTGAACAGCGTGGCCACGAACTCCACGTCGCGGCGCCAGCAAACAGTGTCGGCTCGAGTGAGCAACGTCTTCGCCCACGTCGCTACGGGCAGGCGAGCGGGGCGCTGGGAGCACGTTTCCTGGCAATCCCCGCGGGGGAAGAGGCGGACGAAGCATGCCGCCCAGAAGTTCTCGGCCCGCGAGGACAGGAACTGGTCTCCGTGGGCGATCTGCACCGCAGCCGCGTCGTCCTTCTCTTGCGCCGCCCACTTGTCCAACTCCTTCCGGACAGAGTCGTGGGACATCCGTTGCATTGCCTCGACTGCTTTGGCGAGTGCCTCATTGTGCCGCATCTTCTTCTGCGCGCGAGCGGACGAGTCGTGGTCCTCCGACAACTTATGAATCTCATCCTGGAGACGCGATGCGATGTCGAAATTCTCCACGACCCGTGTCCACAAGCGGAGTGCTGGTACGTCGTCCATGCCTCCGTTCACTACGGCAGCGTTACCATCTTCAGCGGTTCCAGTCGGGTCTGGTTCGCGGGCGCCACTGTCGGTGCAGTCAGCTGGGCCCTCCGACGCCACCGAAGCCTTTGCTGCAGAAGCCGCAGTTGCTGCGGAGAGTACCTCCCGCGGAACGCCGGAGGAGCTTCCAATGCTGCTGGCGTAGGCACTGAGCAGGGCCTCCAGGGCGGCGTGCAATGTGCCCGAGCGCCAGATCTCGTGATGCCTGGTGGCGAACATGAACATCCAATTGTTGAGGGAGAGCCACCGGAACGCCGCGCGCAAGCGGAGCACGGAGACCTGGAGGTCGGGGTGTCGGTGTAGATCGTCAAACGTCCCGCCCACGAACTGGATCACCATGGTCTGTGCAAGGGCCGCAGGTAGCATGCCTATGGCAGTCAGTGCGGTCTCGGGGCTCTGCGGGTAAGCCACCACGTTCTTCTGGTGGTACGCGGGGGCCTCCGAAGTGGCCGTAGGAGCGCAGGACGCCTTGCTCAGGAACACGCGTTTGATGCTGACATACACTTTGGCGAGGTTGATGACTTTGCACTCGGCGTACGTGAGGTCCACGAACTCACGGGGGTCGGCGCCTCTCCACATTCCGTTCGCCAGAGCAGCTGGCGGCGCTCGAACTCGAGGGCGGCGATCCTCACGGGGGCCAGTAAGTTCCCGCAGAGCGGACGCGCAATGCTTGCACATGTTCGCCGTGATGCCGGAGGCGGCGCCCTGGCAGTCTGCGCTGGACCTCGAAATGCCCGGGCGGTACAGCAGCCAAAGCCTGTCGGGGTGGCCGGGCGCAGCAGTGGAGTCCGCCGCAAGGTCGGTGCGCACGACCGCCGCCCAGCGCTGAACCCTCTCTTGCCAGCTTCGAGCAGCCTCGGGCGTAGTGAAGCCCAGGGAACTTTCCTCTCCCTTCAGCAGAGCTGCGACGTTGAGCTCTGCTTCTCGCAGCCGCTCACTCTTGCAGAAGATCAGTACCATGTACCGGTCGACGTTGAAGACGTTGTCCAGCTGCGTGTGCCAAGCGTCCTTGTGCGCAGTCCAGACGTCGGCGGGCCATTGCAGCCAGTCGGGGCACGCGTCGTCTGAGGGGTCCGGTAGGTACGTCGTCTGGAGCTTGCATCGGCGCTTGTCCCGTGCGCAGACTGCGCAAGGTGCCATGGCAAAATTGGCATCGGTGAGCTCCGCCTTGAACGCAGCCAGACGTGCCCGCACAATTTGAGGACTGATGGGCGTTGGCCACTCTGTGAGGGATCGTTGAAGTACCACGTTCCTGTAGGAGTCCAGTACCTCACACTCGGCGTCGAGCACGTCGCGGTGCATCTCCATGAGGTGCGCGGGAAGGTCCTCGGGCCGTACGTGGGCGAGACACAGGCGGCAGTGATCGGGGTGTACGTAATCGGGTGTGGCCGAGTATGCTGGTAACGCCTCCTGCGAGTGGGTCTTGTGCAGAAACAATTGAAAAGCTGGTTCTTTGCCGGTCCACGATTGGGCGGGCGGCAACGATTCCACGTACGATTCACTTTCGACTTGCACCAGCTTTGCGAGCATGGCGGGGGACTGTCCTGCGAAGCACATCTTGCAACAGTGCATGTAAATCCGATCGGTCCTCGCGGGCGTCTTGCCGCAGATGATGCAGAGCGTCCCTGACGCGGTCCAGCACGCGTCGCACAAGGCCTGCGAATCTTGGAAGTGTGTGGAGCAGAGGGTGCACGAACGGACAGAACGAGGGCAGTCCATGGTTGCGCACGGTCGGTGAGAAACCACCAATGTCTCACCGGTGATGGGATCTGCTTCCCGGTAACAGTACCCGCACACAGGCTCAACAAAATGGCGGCGGCACAGGCCGGATTGTCTCTCTTCGTCGCTGGAATGCACGGGGCACCACAGAGCGAGAGTGGTGCACAAGGAACAGCTCGGCAACGTGGCGTTTGGAGCAGGTAGTTGCCGACAGATTTCACACGCGCGAACGGTTGCGCATGCGATGCACGATCGTGCGGTGTAGAACTTTGTGTGCGCGGGTGTCGTACTGCAATATCTGCACAAGCGGCCATCAGCAATCCAGCACTTCCCGCAGGTCTCATTGGGACTGGACGCCGCACAAGATGAACACAGTGGGAAAGTGGAGCGGCATGAGGATGTAACGCATGGCGCTCTGCTCATCGACGCACTCGGCAGCGTTGCGCGGCACATCGTGCAAGAAGTCTGGGTCGAAGCGCATGCGTGGCACAAGCCTGAAGCGCGCTCGTCAGCAGTCGTGTGCGTGGGACAGCCCATGGCACAAGCAAGTGCATGGGCGTGGGTTTTTTTTCGTGCGCGTCACACATGCGGAGCATCTCAGGGGGCAGTCCTCCGAGTTGTACCAGTTGCACTCGCCCACATGGCAGGCCCTTTGGCGCTCACATGGTTTGCACATGATCTTGCGCACAAGTTCCCGTGACTCTCCGCAGAAGTTGCATATCGACTTTCGCGCTTGCTGCTTCTGGGCGTACTTTTGGGGGAACAAGTTGCGGTAGCACACTTTGCAGTACCCGTCGTACCCCGTTTGTGCGAACGGTGTGTTCTTCTTGGCACCGTGGGTTCTTCTTGGCACCGTGGGTTCCTCGGCACAGCATGCGGCCCTGCGACATGGTGGCCGAAGCGCTGGGGGTGCACGTGCAGCCCTGGCGCCCCGCGGCGCCTCCAGGGGAGGTGCCTCCGACGTTGGCGGGCGGCGCGGTCGCGGTGGTTTGAGCCGAAAGCGTACGTGATAAGGCATGTTGCGGAACTTGTGTATTCGGTGGGTGGCTCCAGTATGCCATTCCAATGAACGCCGGCACTGTCTTGGCCCTGGAGGGAGTGCGAGACCTCGGACACGTGAGGGTTGTCAAAACGGGCCCAGAAGGCCGAAGATGCCCCAAGACGACCGAAGGGAGGGGTAGAACAACATAAGGTTCTAGCGTCAAAGTAACATCTAATCAAGAAGAATCGTCGGACAAATCCTCGAACAAGCCAGACAACCCCTTCAGGACTCATGCTATGCGCGAGTGGCGAAGGTTAAACCTTCGTACGCGGCATCTGTGATGCTGGATGTGGGCGGATGTCTGAGAGGAAACTCACTGGACCACTTCAGGCCAGAGCATCTCTGAGCCCAGAGTTGCGAGGATGTCTCAGGCGACACTGGTTGCACCTTCATGTGCATGGCATGTGGGTCCATAGTTGGAAGCATGTCTCGTTTGACTGTCCGGGCCATCTTGGGTGAGGGTATCTCCGAGCTCAGAGATGCGAGGCTGTCGCATGCCCGACTGGGCAGACTATCTCTCGCGAGGCATATTTGAACCCAGTTGCGGCACGTCGGAAGCGAAACTGGCCAGCGCACTTCGTGCGCGCAGTCTCTGAACCCATAGTGGGATGTCTCAGGCGAGACTGGGTGGATCAGCTGAGGTCGAGGCAACTTGGAACTACATGGGGGGGTACTTCAAGTGAAAGTGTCTGCACGGCTGTTTGCGAAGCATGTCTGAGCTGTAAGTTGGGAGGATATGTCAGGCGAGACTGGGTGGGCCACCCCAGGTCGAGGCATATCTGAGCTTATAGTTGCGAGGATGTCTGAGGCGAAACTGGCCAAACCACGTCGTGCGAAGCATCTCTGAGCCCGAAATTGCGAGGATGTCTCAGGCGAGACCGGGTGGACCACCTCATGTCGAAGTACTTGAGCTCAGAGTTTCGAGGAAGTACTTGAGCTCAGAGTTTCGAGGATGTCTGAAGCGAAATGGCGGGACGACGCTGTGCACAGCATCTCTGATTCAAATGTTGGGGGGATGCCTCTGACGAGACTGGGTGGAACACCTCAGGTCGAGGCATTTCTTAACCAAGAGTTGCGTGGATGTCTCAGGCGAAACTGGCCAGAACACTTTGTGTTCTGATCGAGGCATTTCTGCGACCAGAGTTGCGAGGACAACTCTGGCGAGACTGGCTGGACCTCGACGCGCATGGTCTCTCTGAGCACATAGTTGAAAGCATGTGGCTTTTGGGACTGGCCGGATCGGTCCGGGTAGGGGCACCTTCGAAGGCAGAATTGCGATGCCTGACTGGCGTCTCTGAGCGGCATCGCTGAACCGAGAGAAGGGGGATTGTTCAAGCGAGACCGGCAGAACAACGCAGGGCGAAGCATGCTGAATCCAAGGGTGCGGGGACGTTTCAGGCGAGACTGCCTGGAGCCGCCGCCGCACAATCGTCGTTATCGTCCTCGTCGTCGTCGTCGTCGTCGTTGTCGTCGCCGCCGCCGCCGCCGCCGCCGCCGCCGCCGTCGGCGTTACCGCTGTTTTTTTCATCGTCGTAGTCGTCGTCGTCGTCGTCGTCGTGTCGTCGTCGTCGTCGTTGTGCTCGTCGTCGTCGTCGTCGTTGTCGTCGTCGCCGCCCCGTGGTCCTCTTTCGTCCTCCGTCTTCGCCGCCGCCGCCGCCGCCGTCGTCGTCCTCACCCCCGTCCCGGTTCCCACCATCCTTTTTCTGCATCCTCCACGCTCTCCATCTGTTTGCCGGCCGCGCCGAGCCGGCCGACCGCGTCGGGGGCGAGGGACGGGAAATGGCGGAAGAGGGGGGAGAGGAGGGAAAAGAAGGGGGGGGGCAAGAGTACGCAGCGGTGGCAGCGGCAGGGTGGCAGAGGCGACGGGGAGACGACGAATAGCCCAAGTAATCCGCGCAAGAACGACGGTGTCGCACTCCATGTGGGAATGCGTCCGGAGGACGAGGCGGCGGACGGGGGGGAATCATTTTGTGCCATCGTGCCAGAGGTACACCAGAGAACTGCCGACGCAGAGGCACTTGCGCGAGAGTAGCCGGAGGCACCGCGGACCGGAAAGAGGGGGGCAGAATGGAACGAAGGGAGACGAAGGGTGCAGTGGCAAAAATCGCCCAATCCCCTCCGTGGGGCCGATCTAGCTTGATTCTGGACGTGGACAAAACTCTGCAAGCTGGGCGAGCAGCGCTCGATGGCGAAAAAGTTGCCATGCGTGCTCTGACGTAGAGGGAGGGGCGTGGGTGGACGAGGAACGGAGAGGACGCCGTGGGAATGTCGGACGTTTGTTGGAAGGGGAAAGAGGGAATGCGCGGAAAAAGGGCATTGCGTTGTCGGGGAGGAGGAAAGGGGGTGGAAAGCAGGAAGACTGGGGCAAACGGGGGGAGCAGGGAGGGGTGGGGTTCAAGTGAGATGGAGCATGGCGAAGAGAAAGATGAGGAACGGTGTCTGTGTACGATCTGGAAGCGGAATCTGCCGAGGAGGTGTCTTGGGTCGGCAAAGTGGCGGCGCCCGCAAACTGCGAAGAGATTGCATATAGCGGGGCGCAGCTTGGATGGAAAAGTGGCGCCTTAGAGCCGGTCGGGACGACACTACATGGGCGTCGCGGGCTCACCGAACGTAGTATGCATGCGCTTAGCGATCATGCCCTGCAGATCTGGGTCGAAGTCGTCCAGCTTCCTCTTGAGGGTGTGGGGGGGGCGTCTTGAGGAGCTGCATCGTGGCCTGCATCTCGGCCGTCCAGGGGTCGAAGGACATGCCAGTGGGCTGTTTCCACATGTCCGCGACGGTGAGGACCTTCGCGGCCACGTCGATGTGGGTCACGCGCACGAGAGCTACCTCCTTCCGCGGGAGCGCGTAGTATGCCAAACGGCTTGCGGGAGCAGACGTCACAGTTTCCCACTGCTGGTCCATGTGGTCGCCGCGCGCCTCCGTGACGAAGTTGCGAATAGCGAAGCCGTCGGCGGCGGGCTCCGTCTTGGGCTCTTTGGCGCCGACGATGAGCGCGAGGATGCCGCTGGCAAGACGTCGTCCACCTTCTCCTGGGAGCGCGATGCTGATGAGGCCCGTGGGGGACTGGGACGCCCAGGTCAACTGCACGGGCACTAGGCGCGCGTCGCTCGGGGGGACGAGGTTGGGCTCAGGCACGTCGAAGTGCCGGCACTTGGCGGCCACGACGCTCAGCGAAGGCACGGTGCTCCCCGCGGGTGTGTCGAACCGCACGCGGAGGCGCGCTCTTGTGAACGCGAGACTGCCAGAGGTCGCCTGCTGGAGGAATTCGTCCTTGTCCTTCGTGTCCGTGAGTGTGAGTGCGACGCTCTCAGGCATGTCGGCAGCGACGGCGTTGGCAAAGTCCGTGATGTCCACCTTGGCCCAGATGCGAGTCTTGTCCTTGGTGAGGAGGTCCGCGGCGTCTGCGCTTTGCAGGGAGACCAGGGCGCCGGTGATCTCAAAGAGCGTGTGGGATAACGCGCGCTTGAAGTGCGTGGCGCACTCCAGGATGCCAGTGTGGGCGCTGCATGCCGCCCCGTCCTCCCAGTTGCCGCTGCTTTCCCACTTGGATAAGCATTCTTTTTTTCGGCAGGAAGGGCTTGCACATTGCTGTCTCCAAGCGCGTGGGCAATGGGCCGGGCGCCGGACGCCGGCACCGCGAGCGTCTCCTTCCGGGCGGTCAAGTGGCGGCCGCCGGAGCTCTCCACCACGAGGTATACATTGTATACGTAGAGTGGCTTGAACGTGTCGATGTCCCCTGCCAGATGCCGGGTGTCGTCTCGGAAAATGAGCGGTATCTCTATGCCTGATGCATTCGACAGGGTCACCTTGACGTTGGACTTGCCCTCCGTCGCGCTTGTGGAGCCCGACGCATTGGTAGCGACGGCTGTGACGTCGACGAGCTGGCTGGTTTCCAACTCGAGTAAGTCGAA
>CAUYUJ010004914.1:202268-218193 GCA_963575745.1 Prorocentrum cordatum | reverse complement strand
AAAAATCAACTATTTTTGCCTCTTTGGCGCTCTTGCGAGGCCTCTTCGAGGCCTCTTGAGGCGTCTTGGAGGCCTCTTGAGGGTGTCCTGGGCTGTATTGAAGCTCTCTTGGGGCCTCTTGGGGGCCTCTTCGGGCGTCCTGGGGGCGTCTCGGGGGCCTCCTGGACCCTCCAGGAAGGCCTCTGGATCCCTCCGGAGCCGGTTTGGAGGTCATTCGGGACGGTTGTCGGCCACTGGAGGCCGTTTTTGGAAATCCGCCAGCGCAGTTTCCAAGTGCACCCCGTACCCGATTATTAATTTTTACCACCAACAAACGGTCCACGCCAGGGGCGCTTCCCGTCTTGGAGGCCTCTTGAGGGTGTCCTGGGCTGTATTGAAGCTCTCTTGGGGCCTCTTGGGGGCCTCTTCGGGCGTCCTGGGGGCGTCTCGGGGGCCTCCTGGACCCTCCAGGGAGGCCTCTGGATCCCTCCGGAGCCGGTTTGGAGGTCATTCGGGACGGTTGTCGGCCACTGGAGGCCGTTTTTGGAAATCCGCCAGCGCAGTTTCCAAGTGCACCCCGTACCCGATTATTAATTTTTACCACCAACAAACGGTCCACGCCAGGGGCGCTTCCCGTCATCCGCTAGAGGGCCCTGCGAGCTCGAGTTGAATGAGACAACGCACGAGTCCATCGGCGCACTGGCAGCACACCTTGAAAACCTAGCTGTGAAAGAGTTCGACAACCCTAGCTGAGAAGGAAGGCGACGACGACGACGCAGGGCGCGAAGTGCCCGCGGCGCCC
Organism: Prorocentrum cordatum; assembly: GCA_963575745.1. Classification (NCBI taxonomy): domain Eukaryota; class Dinophyceae; order Prorocentrales; family Prorocentraceae; genus Prorocentrum; species Prorocentrum cordatum. The sequence continues at coordinate 217,412 of CAUYUJ010004914.1, read as the reverse complement.
CCTGCCCGCCCCCCCCCCCCCCGATTCACCGCAACAGGGCCCAACTTGGTGATTCCAGCGCCTCCGGAACACTGGCCCACCATGGACTTCGTCTGTCGGGTGCGAGCGCAGCGCCCGAGTCGCAGCGGCCTCAACCGAGAAGGACACGCAGCAGCAGAATCCGAAGAGGCCGCAGAGCGCGAAATGCTCGCGGCGCCCCCTGCCTGCCCCACCCCCCATCCGCTTCACCGCAGCAGGGCCCCATCTGGCGTTCCCAGCGCCTCGGGGGCACTGGCCCACCAGGGGTTTCGTCTGCCAGGTGTATCAGAGGCCCCAGAACAAGTGAGTGCAGCGTCCGAGTCGCAGTAGCCTCACCCGACGACGACACAGTGGCCTACTTCATTCTCGACGATGACGTAGCCGCATAATCACAAGCTTCGTCGCAGTATCCGCCGAAATCGAAAGGATCCGCAGCACGTCAATCGAGCGCAGACGCTGCTGCGCAACGCTAGAATTCACGCTGTCAGTGGAGGAAGCTAGAGCAAGCGCAGAGGCAACCCGCGTCCCTGTCCTACGCCGCAGACTTGCTGTTCATTGCCAAGGATTGGGCATGAAACATGTGTCTCTTGAGTTTATGGCAGAACTCGCTGGCGCCGTCGTCATCACTGCCACCCGCGGGCACCTCGATTCCACAAGCCTTGAGACGTGCACGGCAGGTGTTCGCATCGAGGCTGTCCACGCGGGCCTCCTGTATAGCTGCTTTGTCCTCGTCAACTCGCATCGGGCCATTTTGTCAGTTTTTTTGGCGACTGGCTCGGGGGCGGGTGGCGCCGCATCAAGGGTTGTTCTAAGTTTCTGCACCACGCTCGGCATAGCCAAAGGATCCGACGTGAACTTTTCCGTGCGTCTGGGAGCCTGGATGGCTGTGTCGGACTGCTTAACCGTCGCCTCCAGCCCCAGAGTGAGGGTGGCCAACGACGGGCTGCGCTCATCACAGCACGACAATAGATCGCATTCGCTCCTCGAAGCCAAGGATATGCTTGGCTGTCTCCTGCTCCTGCTTCTCCGCATGCTCCAAAGGTGCCTGCGCGTTTTGCTCCAAAGCTGCCTTCAGGACCGAACACATTGAGAATGCCATTGTAAGTCGGCTCATGCTTGCACATTGCTCCGCGACAGAGCGACGTGCCTTGGAGCCTCCCATCCTTGAGCAATAGAAACCTGAACCACCGACCAGCGCACAGCATAGTCATGGTAATGTACGCTGTGCTGCGTCACAGCACTCAGCCTGGGGCGAGCCAGGCGAACCACTGAGAGCAAACTCAGGAGCCAGAGCTATCCCGTTTCGGCACGGAGGCGCAGAACCCCCAAGTGCAGAAGTCTTGAGCCAAAATGGCTACAGAGGGCGGGAGGGGAGGGGACAATGGCCCAATCGGCGATACCTCGCCATCAGATCAGCGCTAAGCCCAGCGAACGCGCGCGTTGGGCGGGGTGGGGGCCAAGCCTCGCTTGGCGGTGACAGGGCGACTGGGGGTCAATGATCACCCCCCGGGCCAGTCTCCCGCTGCCGTTGCCCCCGGCCCTCGCCCCCCCCACCCCCCGAGACGGAAGAGGAGAACGAGGCGGGGGCGGGGTTGACATAAGGCAAACGAGTCCTAGACCACGGGGCCTTCCCCCAGGACCAGCCTGTCGTCCTGAGTCGTTGCTAGACAATCCCAAGGACCGCGGAGGGCCCCCGAGAGGCAAAAACAAGAAATTATCCTGGCGAGGGACCCAACCATGTGCAGTTGTGAGTGACGCAGTTGTGGGCATCGACCTCGGTGAACCTCTCTGGGGTCACGACGCGTGACGGGGTGTGCCAAAATTGGCACGGGTACGCCATGCGGACGCTGCCACCAGAGCCGTCGGTGGAGCACCCTATGGGGCCGCGGAACGTGCGAGGGGTGCGCCGAAATGGGGGTGGAACTGCATGCGAACCCTGCCACTGGGGCCTTCGGCGGAGCACCCTATAGGGCCACGAAACTTGTAAGGGGTGTGCCGAAATGCGGGGGTGGAACCGCATGCGAACGCAGCACTGTGGCCTTCGGTGGAGCTCCATATGGGGCCACGAAACGTGTGAGGGGTGTGCCGAAATGGGGGTGGAACCGCATGCGGGCGCTGCCGCTGGGGCCTTCGGTGGAGCACCCTATGGGGCCACGAAACGTTCGAGGGGTGCGCCAAAATTGAGGTGGAACTGCATGCGGACCCTGCCACTGGGGCTTTCGGCGGAGCACCCTATATGGCCAGGAAACGTGTGAGAGGTGCGCCGAAATGGGTGTGGAACTGCATGCGGACCCTGCCACTGGGGCTTTCGGCGGAGCACCCTGTGGGGCCACGAAATGTGTGAGAGGTGCGCCGAAATGGAAGTGGAACTGCATGCGGACCCTGCCACTGGGGCCTTGGGTGGAGCACCCTATGGGGCCGCGAAACGTGTGAGGGGTGCGCCGAAGTGTGGGCCTGCCACTGGGGCCTTCGGTGGAGCACCCTATGGGGGCCACGAAACGTGTGAGAGGTGCGCCGAAATGGGGGTGGAACTGCATGCGGACCCTGCCACTGGGGCCTTCGGTGGAGCTCCCTATGGGGCCACGAAACGTTCGAGGGGTGCGCCAAAATTGAGGTGGAACTGCATGCGGACCCTGCCACTGGGGCTTTCGGCGGAGCACCCTGTAGGGGCCACGAAACGTGTGAGGGGTGCGCCGGAATGGGGGTGGAACTGCATGCAGATCCTGCCACTGGGGCCTTCGGTGGAGCTCCCTATGGGGCCACGAAACGTGTGAGGGGCGCGCCGAAATTGGGGTGGAACTGCATGCGGACCCTGCCACTGGGGCCTTCGGTGGAGCTTCCTATGGGGCCACGAAACGTGTGAGAGGTGCGCCGAAATGGAGGTGGAACTGCATGTGGACCCTGCCACTGGGGCCTTCGGCGGAGCACCCTATGAGGCCACGAAACGTGTGAGGGGTGCGCCGAAATTGGGGTGGAACTGCATGCGGACCCTGCCACTGGGGCCTTCGGCGGAGCACCCTACAGGGGCCACGAAACGTGTGAGGGTGCGCCGAAAATGGGGGTGGAACTGCATGCGGACCCTGCCACTGGGGCCTTCGGCGGAGCACCCTATAGGGGCCACGAAACGTGTGAGGGGTGCGCCGAAATGAGGGTGGAACTGCATGCGGACCCTGCCACTGGGGCCTTCGGTGGAGCTCCTTATGGGGGCCACGAAGCGTGTGAGGGGTGCGCCGAAATGGGGGTGGAACTGCATGCGGACCCTGCCACTGGGGCCTTCGGTGGAGCTCCCTATGGGGCCACGAAACGTGCGAGAGGTGCGCCGAAATGGAGGTGGAACTGCATGCGGACCCTGCCACTGGGGCCTTCGGTGGAGCTCCCTATGGAGAGGCCACGAAACGTGTGAGGGGTGCGCCGAAATGGGGGTGGAACTGCATGCGGACCCTGCCACTGGGGCCTTCGGCGGAGCACCCTATGGGGCCACGAAACGCTGTACTCGGCGGGTGAAACGCAGGGAGGAGGGAGAGGAGCAGGAGGGAGGGGGGCAGCGGGAGGTGGGAACGCGGGGCGCTGTCTCTTCAAAACGAGGACCCAACACCACAGGATGGTTGGGAAATAACTTCGGGACCCGCTTCCCTCAGGACCCAGTTGCTTCAGATGGCGAGCGGGGGCGGGCTTCTGGCCCCAGATGCTGCAGCTGGGGGATCGAGGCGGGGGGGGCTCGGGGAGGCGGCGGCGGCGGCGGCAGAACGCGGACGGCCTGCTGTCAACCACGCCCGCGGGACCGAACACCGAACGTCCGTCGACTTGAGTCGACCTTCCGTCGATGTCGCGTCGAACGTCCGTCGACTTGAGTCGACCTTGAGTTTGAGTCGAGCTTGAATCGCCCTTGAGTCGAGCTGGAGTCGAACCGGAGTCGAGCAGATCCACTAGGTGGGCCCCAGGAAGGCCAACCCGAATCAGCATCTGAGCGAAGGCCCACCCGGAGAGGCGGCGGCGGCGGCAGCGCCCAAGCGGGGCGGCCTGCTGGCCACCTGGTGCCCCGCGGCCCGCTGGCTCGTGACGTTGTCCCGGGACGGGCCGCCCTTGGTCTCCTGGGCGTACTGCCAGCGCCCGGGCTCCACGGCCGCCTCCGGCCGGGAGTAGATCCAGACCACCTGGTCCCCGTCCTGGGGCAGCGGGATCGGCACACGTCCACTGCCCCAGGCCTGGCCGATCCCGGGCCCAAGAGCGGTGTGCACATGCCTCTCTGGCCATGCCAGGAGGGCGTATACACCGCTGCTGGGCCCAGGATGGGCCAGGCCTGGGTGGCGGTGGATACGTATAGATCTCTCGTCGCCCTAAGTCCCTCTCTAGGGTGTCGCACCTGGCCGTCGTGTGGCACCAGTGGGACTTCCCGGTGGCCCAGTAGCTGAAATACCTGCACCTCCCGTCCTCCCTGCACCTCGCCTCGCAGTCTGGCATCGACAGGACACTGGTCGAGGCCAGGTAGTCGCCCCCGCAGAAGCTGTTGCCTGGAGCGGGCCCGAATGTTTGAAACGGCGCGGCCAGAAGGGCATCTGCGTTTGTGGGATGATAGCAGAAGCCAGCGCACCGGTATCGCCCCTCCATGCTCTTCAAAAATGAAGTGTAAGGCACCGCCTCCTCGTATCCAACGCATTCCTCCACAGAGTACTTAGCAGCACACTCTGGGGTAGCACGTATATTTTGCAGGACCTGGGAGTATTCGTACAGCCGGTGTGTTTGCGGTGCAACATCGCACTGGTGCATCAGAGTCGTGTAGGTCTCCACGGACTCCCTGGTCAACGGCAGCGACATCAAAATAAGAATCAGGCCTAGCAGCGTGATGAAAATGTTCGCCATCATCATTACCGTCTGCTCAGAAAACTGTGACCTGGCGCAACCCACGAAAACGAAAACCGTGGCCACGTACAGCAAAACGAGACCGATCGTCAGCGTCATTATGGATACTGGTGTTGCTCGGCCCACCCAGAAGACGTAGTTTTCGTCTGACATCAGCGCCGCGGCATTCCAGATGGGAACTATGCACATCATCGTCAGCAGCAGGAGGCCAACGCAGATGAAGGTGACTTTGCTGTCCAGGAGTCGCCTGGTGCTCTGGCCTGCCTTGATATTTCCTTGGTACTGACTTGGGTCGACGGTCTGCTGGTGCTGGGCCATGCTCGGGCCAAGGGAGTCTTCGGTGCGCGGAGGTGTCGCATACTGCATTCAAACTGCGGATGGTCAGGAGCACCGTAAGGCGGGCGGCCTACCAGCAAGCCACATAGAACACGGAGCGGGGATGCGCACCGGCAAGGGGGGGCCAGGTGCTCGCTTTGAGCCAATCGCAAAGGAATGGCACGAGTATCGTGGCTCATCCTTCTCGTCCTCCTGCTCTACGAGTGCCACATGCACTCGCAACAGGAAGCACCAGCAGTGCTGGGACAACGGGCAGGAGACATGTCAAAGTGCTATTCCATATCCCACGACCGACCCTTGACTGGCGAATAGTGGGCCCTGCATATATCTAATGACCTGGCGCTCCTTGAGGAGGTCCTCGACTGTGGGCCGCGAACCTGGTAGGCCAGGCGCCATACCGAGAACGCCGCCAACCCAGCGCGAAGCCGCCTGCTCCTCCTCATGGAGCACCCCGAGGCGCAAGGACACAAGCAACGACCCCGACTTCACCTGTACGACTGTGCTAACCGACGACGACGACGACGACGCCTGCGATCTCGGTAACGGACGCGGCTGACCAGGCGGCGGCGGTGGCAATGTCGACGATGACATAAGCCGAGCCTGAATGATCACAAGAGCTCCCGACACCTACAAGAAACCTCATACACCAATGTCCGAACGGAAAAAATGAAACTACAGGCGACAAGCTGGAGGGGCTCGAGACGACGTGGCAAAATCCAAAAAACTGGGTGGGCTTCAGAGGCAAGGATGAATAGGGTGAGTTTCAGATGGAAGAGCTGGAGAAAGGCTGGAGGCTACGGCCGTACCGAGGCACGGGAGGATGAAGGATGCTGGGAGCGCTGACGAGACAGCCGCGCAGGCTTCCAACATGTCCGGCGCACCTGCTGGCACTCCCTGGCCCACCACCCCTTACTCCTGCCGCTCTTTCCACTATCCCCACCTCCCACCTTCTCCGCTTCATCATCATCATAATCATCATCATCATCATCAGCATCATCATCATCATCATCATCATCATCATCATCAGCATCATCATCATCATCATCATCATCATCATCATCATCATCATCATCATCATCATCATCATCATCATCATCATCATCATCATCATCATTCATCATCGTCATCGTCATCATCTTCATCATCATCATCATCATCATCATCATCATCATCAGAAACATCATCATCATCAACAACATCCTTCTCGTCATCCTCATCCTCAGCCTCCTCCTCATCCTCCTTCTCTTCCTACTGATCATCATCATCATCATCATCAGCATGATCATCATCAGCAACATCATCATCATCATCATCATCATCATCATCAGGATCATCATCATCATCATCATCATCATCATCATCATCATCACCATCCCCATCCCCATCCCCATCCCCATCACCATCACCACCATCACCATAGTTATCAGCATCATCATCAGCATCATGATCATCAGCATCATCATCATCATCATCACCATCCCCGTCCCCATCTCCATCTCCATCACCATCACCATCACCACCATCACCATATTCATCAGCATCATCATCATCATCATCATCATCATCATCATCAGCATCATGATCATCAGTATCAGCATCATCATGATCATCATCACCGTCATCAGCATCATCATCATCAGCATCATCAGCAGCAGCATCAGCATCCGCATCAGCATCAGCAGCAGCATCAGCATCAGCATCAGCATTAGCATCATCATCATCATCATCATTATCATCATCATCATCATCATCGTCGTAATCGTCATCATCATCATCATCATCATCATCATCAGCATCATCATCAGCATAATCGTCATCGGCATCGTCATCGTCACCATAGTCGTCATCGTCATCGTCACCGTCAGCATCATCATCAGCATCATCATCATCATCATCACCATCATCATCATCATCAGCAGCATCAGCATCAACATCAGCATCAGCATTAGCATCATCATCATCGTAATCATCATAATCAGCATCATCATCAGCATAATCGTCATCGGCATCGTCATCGTCATCGTCATCGTAGTCGTCATCGTCATCATCATTATCAGCATCGTCGTCATCATCATGATCATCATCATCATCATTGCACGCCGCCTGGCTGTCCGTTTGTCCGTCCGTTCGTCTGCCTGTCTGTCTTTCCAGCTCGCTAAACCGCGGCGCTTTGAGACTCTTAACTCACGGACGCGTCGGCCACCGCCGGCCTCTCCCTTGTCGGTGGCCCTGACGAAATTGGGGGAGAGGGTGCCGGCACGCGCCCAGATTCCCGGAAGGCATGAGGGTGCAAACACGACTTGCCTGGTTGATGCTTGGGGGGGGCCTGTGCTCAGAGGAGGCTGCATCCCCACGCAACGATGTGCTGCTTAACCGAACCTGCAGGGTGGGCCCTTTCCCAAATCCGTGCTTCGGTGCGGATCGTCTGCGCGCCTCCTCTCCGTCGTCGTCGTGGTCGTCGGCGTCGTCGTGGTCGTGGCGCGTGTTGCTCTGCTCGAGACTTGTTTTCCTTATGCAGTGACAACCACCACCCGTCACTATCATCATCATGATCATGATCATCATCATCATCATCATCATCATCATCATCATCATCATCATCATCATCATCATCATCATCATTATCATTATCATTATCATTAGCAGCAGCAGCAGCAGAAGAATCCTCACCGCCATCACAATCACCATCACCATCACCATCACCATCATCATCAGCATCATCCTCAGAATCCTTGTCAGAGTCGTCATCATGACCACGTTCATAATCAGAATCAGCAGTGTCGGAATCAGCATCATCAGCATCAGAATCAGCATCAGCATCAGCATCGGCATCATCATTATCATTATCATCATCATCATCATCATCATCATCATCATCATCATCATCATCATCATCTCCCCACCACCACCACCACCATCACCATCACCATCACCATTACCATCAACATCATCACCACCACCACCACCATCACCAGCATCACCACATCACCACGTCCTCCACCACCACAAACACCACAGTTACCACCACTACACCACCACCACCACCAACATCACGTAAAAATCAGCATTAAAATCAAATTTAAAATCATCGTCATCGTCATCGTCATCATCATCACCACCATCATCATCAGCAGCATCTTCGTCATCAGCATCATCATGATCATTGGCGTCTTACTCCTCATCCTCTGTCACCGACTCCCCCTCCCGCACCGTCCTCGCTCTTCTCGATCCTGCTAGGCCCCGGCCACAAGAAAAGCACTGTGGAAGGGAAGGAAAGAGGAAGGAGGAGGAACAGGAGGCAGAGGCGCAAGAGAAGGGCCATCGGCTGGGCAGCGGCGGGAAAGGGCCGGCCCCCCGACTAGAACAGCTGCGACTCGCTGGTGTGGCAGCCTGTTGCGGCCGCGGCAGGTCCGATGGACGCCCTGCTGTCCTCACCACCCTCCTCCTGTTCCATCCTTCTTCCTGGTGAATACCCCTTCCCTGTCGAACCCGCAGGCGCGTCGGCAGGGCGGGCCGCGCGTTTCGCCTGAGACGCCCTCACCATTTATGATCCTGAAATTTGAAATTTGCAACTGTTTCACGGATGGGGGTCGGTGGGTTTTCAAAACGTAGCTCTCGCCAGCGCGCCGCGCACACATTCCGTCTTACGTAGAAATCTGTAACTGTTTAGGATGGAAGGCGGGCCGTCTCAAGCTGCGCATCGCGCGTGTACGCCGCGCACATTCAGTGTTTCGCTAATTCACCGTCAGGAGGGGAGCACTCGCAGCCCGATTCATAGGCAAGACGCGTAAATGTTTTGCATGGGGAATTTCTCTCGCAATAGTTCCACGCTCAGATCCGAGCAATGCAGTGGCGAGGTACTCCTTGTAGCCATGGCTTAATATGCTGTTCTGCCGTAAAGCTATGGCTAAGGTAACGATGAACCCCAGGCCGGCGGGAGCGCGGACGCGCGGCGGGCGCGGAGCCCCTTTGCTCGCGACCGAAGCCAATACAGCTTCGGCGAAAGTCAAAAGATGATGCTGAGGCAAGACAGGGGCGTGACTAAATCAACTCCCCCCGCGGCCTCCCCGGCGAGCTCCACTCGCACGGGTGGACGTCAACGATTTGTCAACGCCCCCAATTCGCTTATAAAGAGGCCCGTCGCGCCGCGCCCAGCAGGCAGCTCACCCGCTACCTGGCCCACAGCGCTCTGGAACGCTCAGTGCATAGCACGGCTGCGTCAGGCGGTTCATCTCATCCATTCGAGACGCACTTGAAGCGGGACTGTTTGCCTCGATGGGGGCGCCCGCAGCAAAGCTGCAGGTGCCCCTCGTTCTGTTCCACTCATCCCCAACTGTGGTCATCGCGGCCCCAGCTGCTGCAGCCTTGTCAGTTGCCTGAGCTCCAGCTCCAAGACGACCGCCAGTTGTCGGCGCTGTCTCGCCATGGGGAAATGGAATCCGCATTCCATTCTGCCGCTCGTCGCCGGCGCGCGCAAGCCGCGGCGGGGCGCTGCCCACGCGGCGCCGCGACGCGCAAGCTGCGTCATGCCTGGGCCTAGGCGCGCCCAGCCAGAAATCTCTCGCGGCCGGCGGCCCCGCTGCCTTGGCGGAGCTCGAAGAGGCAGCACACGAGCGCGAGCGCGAGTCCCACTGGGTCGGGCCGCCAGCTTGACATCATCTGGAATCCTGTCGACCACGCGGCGCGCGACTCTTCGCCTCTTTGCCCCCTCGCCGCCACTCTCGGCCCCGCCGCCCGCGCCCTCGGCGCCACCCGATGTTCCTGCTGCCGCGGGACGGCCCTTAGGTTTCATAAGGAGTCAGGCCTCTTCTCCCTTGGCAGACTGCGCTCGAGGGGGGGCGCCTACCCCGGCGCAGCCAGGCGGCGCCGGGCCCTTGCTTCACGCGCTGTCGGCCGCGGAGCTCCCAGAGGTTCCGCTGGCGGCCAGTAAACGTCGATCCCCCGTTCCATGGGAATTCTCAAATGACTGAGCGGCTGGACTTCATTGCTCCGCGGGGACTCTGCACCGCGCGGACCACCCCATGCCAGGCTCTTCGCGACGGCGGCCCTGAATGGCATAGCCGCCCCCATCAAGCACCCCCCTGCTGATGCATGGCCACCGCGCCAATGGAGGAACAACAGCGTTCTTGCCAGTGGCGGGCGCCTTGAGATGCACGCCCTGGAACTCGATCCACCAGACCGCCGCGACGTTGCCACGCAGCGCGGTCTTGCCTTGCAGGCCATGACCTCTACGAGCGTCGATGACATCTTCACCTATATGTTTCAATATGTTCTGCGCCCGCGCCCCCGCGCGGCCCACGCCGTGGCCCGCCCATTCCCCCCCTGCGCTCTGCGCCCCAAAAGCGGGGGCATAGCCCCCGTGATTCCGCTCGGCCAGACCGAGGTCTCGACAGTCAATCTCCGGCCAAGCCACGTCGGGACCGGCAACTCAGGCGCCTCAATGAACAAGTGCCCCGCATGCAAAGCAGCTCAATGCACAAAGCCGATTGCGGCACTCGCCGCCGCGCAGGAGGTAGCCATCATCCCAGAACTGCCGCGCGCAGAGCGCAGTCATCTCCGCAGTAGAAGCGAGCACATCATCACCATCAACACCATGTACCCGAACGAGAACTCGACGCTGTTTGATCCAGCCCATGCACGCCGCGTCGAAATCAGGGAAGACTGCGAGCGCGGCGCTCCGTCGGTCATGGGCCAAGGCCCACGAGATCTGAATCCACGGCATGCCAGACACGGCACGACGCAGGATCTGATGAATGTCGCCCCACTGGGGCCGGAACGCAGTCGCCAGGGAGCCGTCGCGGTGAATCCGGATGTCCTGATTCTCGAAGATGCGGGGCTCGACGGCGGGGACACGGGACTCCCAAGGGAGGGGCATGGATCTTCCAGAGCGACGACACTGGAATCCAACGCTTGGCCGGCTACAGCGCGCGCCCAGCCCCCAGGTCGAAGCCGCGTCGGCAGCTGCCCGCGCATTTCACCGCGTTGACCCTCCTGCGCTCGCCGCGCCAGCCTAACTGCCCCACCCAACCCCGGCTCCTGTTCTCTGACGGTCGGGCCTTCAGGGGTAGGTTTCGGCCCATGCTGAGTCGGCAGGCAGGTCGGGAAACGGTTCTGGCGCACGCCCTGGATGTCCTCTGCAGTCGCACTACATGCCCGGTCATAGACCTTTGCTCCGGGGCATCGCCCAATGGAATGACAACTGCCTGGCGCGAGTGCCTCGCTGCCGAATCATTTCCGGCGCGCATTCTTCTACAGTCGACGACCCGACGAGAGTGACCCTTGCAAACGCGGAACAGCAGGGGCACTCTCGTCTTGGGCGTCACCATAGGCGCGCCCCTGTCAACATAGTCGAAGGCAGGCGATTTGCGCCCGAAGCTTTTGTCCCAATATGCTGGCTCAGCCGCGGGGCCATCTTCGGCGTTCGTCATGTTCACGCCAAGTACCTGAACAGCATGGCGTGGCAATTGAGCAAGAGCATGTATACAGCGCGCCCACGCCCTGTCATAGCCTGCGTCGTCTAACATCTCGACGATGACGGCCGCCTCAATCCATCCCCCTGAACTCCGGACGCGGGCTGCACAATGCATCGCCAGGTGAAAGCTAAGCGAACCAATGCGCCCAGCTTCTTCCACGGCCATTTCCGAATACCACGTAAGCGCGCGCAGGTCACCAATCATGTTCACGGGGATGAGGCCAAACTCGGGCGTCGGGAGACAGCGGGGCTAGACCGCGCCGTAGCGGGCGCGCAGAAACCGACGTGCATTCGCTCCGCCCCCAGGGGGCAGGCGGCGCAAGAACTCCAGTAGCGCGTCACCCGTTTTCCTGAAAACCACCGCACCGCTGTTCTCTGTCTACGAAAGACTCAATGCCAGAGTCACGATGCTCCTCCAGGGACTCCTCCAGCTTCCGGGCCAGCTCGATGTTGACGGCCTGCAGTCCTGCAGCGTCGTCATCCTCAATGAGCGGGGCGCCGTGCTCGTCCCCCTCCGCATGCTCAAGCCCGCGGCGGCCCACCCCCCCTTTCTCCGAGTTCTCTTCTCAAACTCATACATCGAGATATGTTCCCTATTTGGCGGCGTCGGGACCCCTCCACGGCAGCAGCACTTCGACATGAGTGCGTCAGGAAGCTCATTGGAGATTGTGTCAAGGGCACTTAGCTTAGCTTTCCCCACAAGTGCCTCCTCCGCTTGATGTCCCACATCATCACCCCGATCGTATCCGGCACCATCCAACTTCTTGCCATCACCGCACTCCAGAGCCGCGAGCGAAATCTGGACCCGACCTCCGGCACCGGAAAGCGGCGGGGGCGGGGGCTGCTCCTCGTCGGGCGATTCCAAGTCCACCAAGCTCGGTGTCTTTCGGAAGGTCGACTGTCCACACTTGGGGGTCGCGCCATCAGAAAGAGCGCGTTCCGTGGTCGCTTGGAGGGGGGGGGGTCGGAGCCGGACCCCCCCCCTGGACGGAAGGGGGGGGTTCGAAACCCCCCCCTTTCCAATGGCGGAAGGGGGTGGGTTCGGCGCCCCTATGGCACTCTGAAGGGCGTTCCCAATGCACCCCAGGGAGCGGCCCCAGCGCGCCCCTAGCGCCCCCCCCCCCAGCGCGATCCCAATGCACCCCAGGGAGCGCTCCCAAGATGCCCCCCGCGCCTCCCCCAGCGCCTCCCAAATGCGCTCCCAACCATCCAGATTGCGCGTGCCCAGAGCGCACAGGGAGCGCCCCAGGAACGCTCGCAGGGAGCGCTCCCACTGCGCCCCCAAGGGTAGAATGGCGGGCGCCTTCCCCTCCCCCTATTGCGCCCTCCCTCCGCCACTCAATTGCGCCGTTGGTTGCGCATCTCTCCGCCCTGTTGCGCCCGCCCCCCCCGCGCTCCCGCTCGAGCGTTGCGCGGTTGCGGTTGCGACCCCCCCCTCCGCATTTCCCTCTGGGGCACCAAAGCCCCGCCCTTGACAACAACAACAACAACAACAACAACAACAACAACAACATCAACAACAACAACAACAACAACAACAACAACAATCATTTTACCCGAACGCTCAGTGTTCTCCCCAGTGCCAGGGTTTTCATGCGACGCCAGCCAATACCCCCACTTCGTGGGGGGGCAATGCAAGCTCTACCAAACATCCACACGACTCTCGGGAACCACCCACACCCAGCTTCCCGCCCTATGACGTCAGGACACTTCACTTCGTGGCGCGCGGACGATCGTGGATACTACACTGGCGTGGAGTACACACCCGCAGAGGTTGATCACTTGTTTGGGCCCCGCATGTGCCCCGCATGGTGCATTTGTTGCGTATGACATACATAGTACAGAGAGACAGAGAGAGAGAGAGAGAGAGAGAGAGAGAGAGCAAGACAGAGAGCCAGTGGAGAGAGAGATAGAAAGAGATTCGTCACATGTGTGAGGCAACCTGAGAAGATGTGGTACACGGTACACGTGAGATGGTACGCAGTGCCAAGATAGTTGGTCACATTTTTGAGGCAAATTCCTGGGAAGGCGATTACACAAGTAGATGTGTTACGCATGATAGATATGAAGCAGAGAAAGAGCGAGAGACAGAGAGAAGGAGAGAGAGGAGTCGGTCACATCTTTAGGGCAACTTCCTGAGGGATGTGGGAGGACACAAGAGAGAAGGTATCGTTGTCCCGATGGTTGTCTCGATGGTTGCCCCGATGGTTGTCCTGATGGTTATGGTTGTCCCGATCGTTATCCCGATGCTTGTCCAAATGGTTGTCCCGATGGTTGTCCCGATGGTTGTCCCGATGGCTGTCCCGCTGCGATGCAATGTTGTCTGTTTCTGCTGTTATACAGTCCCAAGGATGACGCATGCATTGCTCATACACTGGTGGCGCTGTGATCCTAACTCTCACTGCCCAACGCGCGCGTGCACAGCCAGACGGAGGGAGAGAAAGTACACAAGGTTCGTGACATACGCACGGTCCACCATGTTCTAAACGATCACATGCACGTTTAGTTCTGAAATTATACATATGTACAAGCAGACATGCGAGGGAGACAGGGAGATGGCCATCGACAGTTCCAATACGGCTCCGAGGCGCAAGAGGGGGAGGAGGAGCAGGACAAGGAGGAAAGGAGAGAAGCGAGAAAGGAATAACGCAGACGGCGCGGCTCTGGACACAAAGGGGTGCCATACTTTCTCCTGCTTTCGCAAACAGGTCCAGTCACACGTAGGAGTATACTCACCCAGAAGCATACTAAGGCGACTCGTCGTCTGCGACGTCGCAAAGGCGCTTGGGTACATGGCTGCCTGGCTGATGCAGGTGCGGGCCTGGCTGATACCCGTGCGCTCCCAAATGCCCAATGATATTGCCGATACGCCTGCTGGCGAGAGAGCCGGGGCTTGCATACGGCAGTGCTAACGCGAGCACGTTGTGGACCTGCGGTGGCAAGGCCGGGTAATCGAGCATGTTCGGATACTCGTCGCTCTGACCAAAAGACCGCCATACGGGCAACCACCACCACTGGTCTTGACGCGGATACTTCATCTCTGGGCCGACCTCAGGGGATACGTTCCAAATGGCCATTTTCTGCGGGTCCGTACCCATGAAGGCCGCGTGATACGCAATGAATACGTCCAAGGTGGCGAGGGCCCTGTAGGAGAGGCCGGACACGATCTCCGCATGAATGGGAATAGCGAGCTGACCGAGCAAATACCGCATACTGCTATACACCCACTGGCCTGGGTGGACGAAGAGGTTGGCTTTCCAGGCGACGATACCTCGCGCGGTGCACAGCGTGTCGAATACGTGCAGAAGGTAGCCAATGGGCTTCCCAAGCCTCTCATCCTGGAATACCGAGAAGTTCCCGAATACCGCGTGCGCGTAGAAGAAGGCGTCGAAGTAAAGCCACTCCGGCTCGGGGATGCCCCCCATACTGTGCTGGTAGTCCGGGTCGTTGTTCGTCTT
>CAUYUJ010004914.1:172268-197268 GCA_963575745.1 Prorocentrum cordatum | reverse complement strand
CTCTACTACTACTACTACTATAGCGTAGTAGTAGTAGTAGTAGTAGTAGTAGTAGTAGTAGTAGTAGTACAAGTAGTACAAGTAGTACAAGTAGTAGTAGTAGTAGTAGTAGTAGAAATAGTAGTAGTAGTAGTAGTCGTAGTAATAGTAGTAGTAGTAGTAGTAGTAGTAGTAGTGGAAGTAGTACTCGTAGTAGTCGTAGTCGTAGTAGTACTAGTAGTAGTACTAGTAGTAGTAGTAGTAGTAGTAGTAGTAGTAGTAGTAGTAGTAGTAGTAGTAGTAGTAGTAGTAGTAGTAGTAGTAGTAGTAGTAGTAAGAGTAAGAGTAAGAGTAAGAGTAAGAGTAAGAGTAAGAGTAGAGTAGTAGGAGTCAAGCTAGCCAGCTCGAGCGAGTCAAGCATGGCATGCCCAGTCCCACCCGCCCTCCCACAACATAAGAAGCAAAGCTGGCACAACTGGGGGCCGAAGTCACACCGGCCAGCCGGTTTGGTACAGCTGATGCGGCCGCGATGGCGGTTGCCGACGGGAACTGGCGAGCGCGTGTTGAATGCCGCGCACGCATTGCCAGACGAGTCGAGAATGGCCCGGTACACCGCAGGAAGCCAGAGGTGGCCGGAGGAAGCCCGACGGTCTGACAGGACACCCCAAAGCATTTTTGTGAAAAAGCATTGGGTTTTTGATGTTTTTATGTTGAAATGCTTGCAAACACACGGTGTTCGGTAGGATTCTGACATGAACGCGCGAGTGTGCTCTTTGTGGTATTTTTTGCACAGGATTCGCGGCCTGGGTGCATGACAGAGCATCGCGAGTGCACCGCGCGATGACGTGAAATCGCTGGATTTGACCGAATTCTTAAGATTCCTATGGTTTTCCTATGATTTCAGCAAGAGAGCCCGGGCGGGAAATTTGTACAACTTTTGTGAAAAAAGCATTGGGCTTTTGATGTGTTTATGTTGAAATGCTTGCAAACACACGGTGTTCGGTAGGATTCTGATATGAACGCGCGCGTGTGCTCTTTGTGGTATTTTTTGCAATGGATTATCGCCGTGGACGACAGGACGTCCATGTCGAGAGGGGAAAATAAGAAGAATGTTGATTTTGTATTGTTTTTTACATGTTAGGATGGGACCCCCCCGGATGCGGCCCCTAATGGCCGGCCTGAGGGGGGAGTAGGAGTATATTCTAATAAGGAATAAGGATGAGAGTAAGAGTAAGAGTAAGAGTAAGAGTAAGAGTAAGAGTAAGAGTAAGAGTAAGAGTAAGAGTAAGAGTAAGAGTAAGAGTAAGGGTAAGAGTAAGAGTAAAAGTAAGAGTAAGAGTAATAGTCGTAGTAGTAGTAGTAGCAGCAGCAGTAGTAGTAGTCGTAATGGAAGAGCTCGGGACTCCTCCACAAACCCCAGAAGCCTCAGGCAATCCTGTGGAAACCCAACGGGATCTTCAGGAATCCTCAGGAATCCCGGGAGTCCTGAAGAATGCTAAGGAATCCTGAGGAATCCTGAGGGGCACCCTGAAGGGATCCTGAGGAATCATTCGGGATCCAAAGGAGTCCGTAGGCGTCCTGAGGAGACATGAAGAATCCGAAGATATCCCGAACAATCCTGAAGAAGCCAACGGAAACCTGAGAACCCCATAGGGGAGATCCTGAAAAATCATGTGGGATCCCAAGGATTTCCGGGGGATCCTGAGAAATCCTGGGGACTCTGGAAAGAGCCCGAGGAATCCTGGAGGATCCAATGGAATCCTCGGGAGTCCCGCGGAATGTCTCCTGAGGAACCCCGAGGAATCCAAGGGGGTCCAAAGGAATCCTTGGGGGCCCTAGAGAGTCCGGAGGAGTCCTCAGAAATCCAGAAAGGACTCCGGAGGGATTCGCGGAAATCCGGGGCAAACCTCTGGAAACGCGCCAGGAATGCCGACCCCTTCTCCGGCCCCGTGGGGCACCTTGCGCTGCCGCCCCAGTGCCAGCCCCTTCACTGGCCCCGCGAGGCAAGCCTTCGGTTGCTGAAGCTTTGCTTACCCTTCAGAATAAGCCCTTGAGTTTTGAGAGAAGAAGAAGATCTGAACAACAAGCCGGGGCCGGTGTCAGCGCCTTACCGAACAACAACAACAACAACAACAACAACAACAACAACAACAACAACAACAACAATTACTAGCACGTGGGGACACACCGTTCTCACCAGTGCCAGGGTTTTCATAGGAGGCGGGCAATACCCCCACTTTGTGGGGGGGCCGGTTCAAGCTCTACCAAATTTCCAAACGACTCTTCGCCACCACCCACACCCAGCTTCCCGCCCTATGACGTTCGGACACTTCACTTCGTGGCATGCGGACGACCGTGGCTACTATTCAGGGCCCCGCGGCCGACGACGACGGCGTGCGCGCGCGAAGAAAAAACGAATGTGTCCCGCATGGTATTATTTGACAGGGATGATGGCCCTGGCAGGTGCGCAACCGTTGTTGCAGAAGTTCGAAAAAGTTGCTCGCAAAAGCCCGTTTGACAGAAATGATTAAAAAGTATTGGGTTTCCTACGAATCCGCAAGAGCGCGCGGGATGAAATTTTGACAATTTTTTTTGAAAAACCATTGGTTTTTTGAACAACAACAACAACAACCAATATTGTCATTATTATTCACTGCGTGGAGTGGCAAATACCAAATCGTTGTTTTGCTCTCCTGCCCTGGGGCCTGCCTTCTTCTCGTGTTTGAGCACCCCTGTCTTTCGCAATTTTCCGTCGACCCGACAGTGCCAACGAACGCCAGGCCCCACTCATTCCGTCGCCGCAGCGTCGCGGCGCCGAGCCACGGTAGAGAGACGCCGCCCGCCTTCCACTCGAACTGCGCACTGTGTCCATTCGCGAAGTGCTGCACACACCTTCACCATTGGATCGGGGCACCCACGCCTCTGGAGCAGTTCCCAAAGGGCGTCCTTCGCGGCCCTTGGATGCGCCTCTTCGATATCGAAAAACGGCAGCAGAATCCAATCTTCGCTTTGCCCTCTACATCCACGGCCGCGCATCAACTTGGCCCAGTGCTTCAGCTCAGTCAGGCGCAGGCGGGCGGAATTGCCCGCGCCGCCATCCGCAATCATGGCCATTCCGGTCCAACGCGCCCACCTCGCCGTCAAATTCGCGCGGTGGAAAGCCCGCGCACAGCGCCCAATCGCCCCGCGCGGAGCCACCCAAGCCGCAAGTCGGAATTGCGGGGGGCGCCGGGCCCCCCCGGCAAAACCGGATGGGTTGCCGGCGACGATTTTGCACCAACACGGCGATATTAACTCGCGCTGCTCGCCGAAAGCCAACATTGGACCTGGCCGCGCGCTTTCGAGTCTGGCGCGGGGCTAGTTTTCATTGAGTCTTCTATATGCATATTAAAATCCGGAGCACTAGCCCAAAACTACAATGCATCGGAACAACGCGCGCGAAACCATCCGAATCTACGGGGGCGAAGCCGCGGCGGGCGAAGCACAAGCGAAGGCCCAGCCAGACGGCCACTGGATACTGCATTCTGCCAAGGGGGGGCGCCAGCAGCAACGGCCGACCCGGGCGCCCAAGGCCAGCGGGGCGGGAGGCCATCGGAGGCCATGGGGAGACAAATGGGAAGCCATTGCAGCCATAAGAAATCCGGCATCGACGGCCAAACCCCGCACCCACGCGGGCGCCCACAAGCGCCCACAAGCGGTAACTCGCGGGCGTTCTCAGGCGCGCGAACGCGCTCTGAGGCGCAGCCGGGAAGGCGCTCGCAGGAGCGCAACGGCGCTCGCAGGCGCGGAAGCACCGACTGGCATTGCCAGGCGGCCACGACCGATCGCACGCGCCCGGTGGAACGACAGCAGGCACTGCCCGGCGCCCACAGGCGGGCACCATCGCCTGCAGAGACGCGCGGGCGGCCACGGTCATCGCCGCCCGCTGCCCTCGCGGCCTCGCGCGCGCGCGCCGCCCGAGAGCGGCGCGCGACACAGCCGAGCCCGCGAGCATCCACGAGAATGCGCGAGAATCCGCGAAAACCCGCGAGAATCCGCAAGAATCCGCAAGAATCCACCGCGAACTCTTGTTAGGAACGCAGCAGAATCCACGCGAATCCGCGAGAATCCGCGATAATCCGCAGGACCCGCCAGGATCCTCTGCTGGAACCCAACAAAATCCATGAGAATCTGCGCGAATCCGGGAGAATCAGCGGGCAAGTTCTCGAGCCTCCAGGGAAACCTCCTGGGACCTCAAGGACGTCCAAAAAAACGCCGCGGTGACCTCCGAGAGGAGGGCCCCGCGGGCCTCTGGACGGCCTCGTCGCTGTCGCCGTCGCCGTCGCCGTCGTCGTCGTCGGTGGCCTCCAGAGAAACCTCCCGAGCCTCCCGGAAACCTCCATGGACCTCCATGGGCCTCCGATGCATTTAACAAGCATGCCAAGGAAACCTCGAAGGGAACCTCGGGAGGCCTGGGCGTCGTCGTCGCCGTCGCCGTCGCCGACGCCATCATCGTCGTCGGCGTCGGCGGCGGCGGCGTCGTCAGCGCCGTCGTCGTCGTCGCTCTAGCGCCGCGGACGACCGAGCCCCTCCAGGGCGGGCGCAGTCGTGGAGGGAACGTGCAGACTCGTGTCCGAGGAGGGCGCCGAAGGACGCGCGGCGCGTTCGGACGCGCGCCTGTCGTCTGGCCTCGCAGACGCGCGCGTCCGGACGCGCGGCACGCAGACGCGCGCACGCACGCGCCCTCGCCCCGTGAGCGCGCAACTACACGCAAAGATGTTGATTGTGGCGGCGATCGCGATGACGATGATGACGATGACGCCCGAATGGTAAAACGGTTCGGCCTTAAGTTCTACGCGCGGGATCACACGCGCGCAAAGCGCGCGCACGCGCGCGCGAGAGACGCCATCGCGACGGAAACGTGCCAGGAAGTAAAACAGCTGAGCTTGAATGCCCGACTGCTGGGCCTCGCGCCGAATGCGCGCCCACGAGCCTGCGCTTGCGAAACGTAATTTTCCAAGGGCCCGCCACCCCTTGCATCTCCGAAAAGAAAGGAAGGGGGCCGGAGACAGGAGGGGGAGGGGGCAGGAGAGAAGGGGGGGGGGCAGGAGAGAGGGGGCAGGCAAGCTAGGTGCGCTCGCGTCATATCTGACGTCCTACCCCTCCCCCCCATCCCTTACCATGGCGTTGATTTTCTCTATCCGCGGACGCGTGTCGTAGCGGACCTGTGGCTCCGCGCGCGCGTGCGTAGTGGGTGGTGGTGCGCGTGCGTGCGTGCGTGCGTGTGTGCGTGGTTGTGGTGGTGGTGTGGTGTGGTGTGGTGTGGTGCTGGTGCTGGTGGTGGGGTGGTGGTGGTGGTGGTGGTGGTGGTGGTGGTGGTGGTGGTGGTGGTGGTGGTGGTGGTGGTGGTGGTGGTGGTGGTGGTGGTGGTGGTGGTGGTGGTGGTGGTGGTGGTGGTGGTGGTGGTGGTGGTGGTGGTGGTGGTGTGTGTGCGTGTGTGCGCGTGTGCGCGTGTGTTTTGGCATGGCACGGGAAATTGCGCCAGCGCTGCAGCGGGAGCACGAGTCGAAACGGACGGAAGCACGGAAATGAGGCCAGCGCTGCAGCGGGAGCACGATTCGGAACGAGCGGAAGCACGGAAATGAGGCCAGCGCTGCAGCGGGAGCACGATTCGGAACGAGCGGGGCCCGAAAATGAGGCCGGCGCCTCAACGACAGCAGATTTTAGAGAAAAAAAAAAAAAAAAAAAAAAAAAAAAAACCTGGCGAAGGGCCCAACCATACGCAATTCCGAATGCCGCCGTTGTAAGTATCGTCGTTGGTGGAACACCCGATGGGGCCACGAAGCGTGTGAGAGGTGCGCCAAATGGAGGTGGAACTGCATGCGGACCCTGCCACTGGGGCCATCGGTGGAGCACCCTGTGGGGCCGCGAAACGTGTGAGGGGTGCGCCGAAATGGAGGTGGAACTGCATGCGGACCCTGCCATTGGCGCCCTCGGTGGAGCTCCCTCTGGGGCCGCGAAACGTGTGAGGGGTGCGCCGAAATGGAGGTGGAACTGCATGCGGACCCTGCCACTTGGGCCTTAGGCGGAGCTCTCTATGGGCCACGAAACGTGTGAGGGGTGTGCCGAAATGGAGGTGGAACTGCATGCGGACCGTGCCACTTGGGCCTTAGGCGGAGCTCCCTATGACGCCACGAAACGTGTGAGGGGTGCGCCGAAATGGAAGTGGAACTGCATGCGGACCCTGCCACTTAGGCCTTAGGCAGAGCTCCCTATGGGGCCACGAAACGTGTGAGGGGTGCGCCGAAATGGAGGTGGAACTGCATGCGGACCCTGCCACTGGGGCCTCAGGTGGAGCTCCCTATGGGGCCTCGAAGCGTGTGAGGGGTGCGCCGAAATGGAGGTGGAACCGCATGCGGACCCTGGCACTTGGGCCTTCGGTGGAGATCCCCTTCGGGGCATTGAAAAGTGTGAGGGGTTTGCGCCGAAATGGAGGTTGGAACTGGTGCTGCCGGACCTGCCACTGGGGCGCCAGTGGGAGCTCCCTATGGGGCCACGAAACGTGTGAGGGGTGCGCCGAAATGGAGGTGGAACCGCATGCGGACCCTGACACTTGGGCCTTCGGGGGAGCTCCCTATGGGGCCACGAAACGTGTGAGGGGTGCGCCGAAATGGAGGTGGAACCGCATGCGGACCCTGACACTTGGGCCTTCGGTGGAGCTCCCTATGCGGCCACGAAGCGTGTGAGGGGTGCGCCGAAATGGAGGTGGAACCGCATGCGGACCCTGACACTGGGGCCTTCGGTGGAGCTCCCTATGGGGCCACGAAACGTGTGAGGGGTGCGCCGAAATGGAGTTGGAACCGCATGCGGACCCTGACACTTGGGCCTTCGGTGGAGCTCCCTTTGGGGCCACGAAACGTGTGAGGGGTGCGCCGAAATGGAGGTGGAACCGCATGCGGACCCTGACACTTGGGCCTTCGGTGGAGCTCACTATGGGTCCACGAAACGTGTGGCCATGATGGAGACGGCGATGATGATGACGACGATGGTGATAAGAACGATGATGATGATGCTGATGATGACGGTGACGATGACGATGATGATGATGATGATGATGATGAGAGGGAGGAGGGAGGAAGGGGAAGAGGAGGAGAGGAGAGGACGCGGGCACCGTCTCTTCAAAACGAGGACCCAACACCACAGGATGGTTGGGAAGAGAACAAAAAAAAAAAAAAAAAAAAAAAAAAAAAAAAAAAAAAAAAAAAAAAAAAAAAAAAAAAAAAAAAAAAAAAAAAAAAAAAAAACGAAAACCCGTTTCCCGGGAATCCTGTGTAAAAAAACAATACGCGGGGGGGGGGCGGATATCTTCGGGACGCCATCAGGGGAAGTGGGAGAGTATTTTCATATTGTGTAATTGTGGAATGGGGGACAAGAGAGAGAGGGGGGGGGCAGGAGAGAGGGGGGGCGGGGACAGGAGAGAGGGGAGGGGACAGGAGACAGGAGGGGGGTGGGGGAGGGCCAGGATCATCACCATCTCCATCACCATCGCCATCGTCACATCACCATCACCATCATCATCATCAGCATCATCACCACCACCATCATCATCACCATCATCATCATCACCACCACCACCACCACCATCATCATCATCATCATTATCATCATCATCATCATCATCATCATCAGCATCATATTCATCATCACCATCAGCATCAGCATCATCATCTGGAGCGCCCCGGATCGGCGGCATTGGCCGGAGGCCACTACAATAAAACAGCGGGCCTTCAATGCCCGATTGTTGGGCCTCGCGCCGAAGGCGCGCCCGCGGGCCTGCGCTTGCGAAACGTAAATTTCTATGGGCCCGCCACCCTTTGCATCTCCGACCCTCATCAAGCCATCCCACAGGCCTGCGGGGGCAAGGCCGCCCTGGGCAGGGCCGCGAGCGCCGCCGGCGGTGGCCGCAGCCGCGGCGGCAGCGGCGCCCCCCCCTCGCCCCCCGCGGCCCGAGGCCGCTGGGCCGCGGCGGCCGCCGCGGCCGGCGCCCGCCCGCGGCGGGCCCCAGCGCGGCCGCCCAGGCCATTGGGCCGCGGTGCTCGGGCCGAGCAGCCAGCGGCGGCGGCGGCGGCAGCGTGGCGGCAGCCACGGCGGCCGCCGCCCGGCAGCGCAGCGGCGGCGGCGGCCGGCGGTCCGGGGGCCGGCGGCAGGCCCTGCGGCGCGCAGGCAGGCCGCGCGACGCAGCGCCTGCGGGGGGCCACATAGGCGGCCGCGGCGGCGGCCACGGCGATGCCGGCCCCAGCCCAGCGGCAGGCCGGGCAGCGGCGCCGCGCGCCCGAAGCGCCGGAAGACCGCCAAGGCGGGGAAGCGCCCGCAGCGCACATGGCGCACGCGGGCCGCGCGCGGCGGACAGCGGAGCGAGCCGCGCGCGGCGGCGGGGCAGCGCGGCGGGGGAGCGCGCCAGCGGCGCCAGCGGCGGCCGCGGCGCCACGGGCGCCGCCGCCGCCGCCCGGGCAGCAGCAGCCCGGCGCCGTCGCCGCTTCCGCGCCGCAAACCCTTCGCCGCGGGCAGGGGCGCCCGCCGTAACACCGGGAGGGGGGGGCAAGACGAGGCGCCCTTTCCGGCGCCCCCCCGACCGGGCCACGCCGGAGGTCGGGGCCGAACTCTGGCCCTGCGGCAGCGACCGCTGCGCCCCCCCTCGAGCCAGAGCGGCTTGCGCCAAAGGCTTCGGACACACACACACACACACACACACACACACACGCACGCACGCACACACACACACACACACACACACACACACACACACACACACACACACACGCGCACGCACGCACGCACGCACGCACGCACGCACGCGCTCCACGATCCACCCACCGCAGCCCTCCACACCCGGAGTTAGCTCAAACCCCACAGGCCTTCAATTTACACATGCTTCTGCCACATCGCTCATTTCTGTTCACTCCGAGCTGTATCCCACTGATTTTGCCACATATGAGTTCTTACTATCCCAGCTGGGCCCCTTCGCGCCCCCGCCCCCTCACCCTTGTCAAATAACACCATGCGCGCGCACTCGCTGGCGACAAAACACCAGCGTTCAAACGCCCCTTCCAGAACAGACGCACAGTCGACACGCGCGCAGCGTCGCGAGCGCACGCCGGCATTCTTCAATTGTTGTCGCTTCGCGAATCCCCACCAGCCCATCCAGAAACGATGCCCAGAGGAATTGCCTCGATCAGAGAAGTGGGCAGCACACAGAGGAAGCCATTATGAGACATCTTGGGATATCTTGAGCCATCTTGGAGGTCATTTTGGGCTCTCCCAGACGCTCTTGGAGTCATCTTAATCCGTGCCCCCCCCCAAGAGGCCTCCATGTGGCTAAAACCTGTGTAGAATCAATGATTAGGCATTCTCGCCGAGGCCTCTTGGAGCATCTTGGGTGCATCTGGGGGGGCTCTTGGGGCCTCTTGGGGGTCTCTTGGGGGCCTCCGGGGGGCCTCTTGGGGGCCTCTTGGGGCCATTTTGGGGCCATCTTGGGACCTCTTGGGGCTTCCTGGGCGCTTCTTGGGGCCATCTTGGAGGGAGTTGATCAAACAAGAGGGGGGGGTGAATTAGCGCCCCCCCTCGGAAGCCCCTAAAATCGCCTCTTGGACCCCTCTTGGAACGCTCTTGGAGTGCTCTTGGGCGCACTTGGGGCCGTCTTGGGGCTCTTTTGGGGCTCTCTTGGGGCCCTCTTGGGCCATCTTGGAACCATCTCCAGGCCTCGGATGGCCATCGGAAGCGAAAAGGAGAGAAAGCAAAAATCATTGATTTTCCTTAGGTTTTGGGACGATTTTGGCCTCTTCGGGGCCTCCTTGGGGAGCTGTTTGGCCACTTGGAGTTATCTTGGGGACGTCTTTGGGCTTCTTGGAACCATCTTAGGAGCCATCTCGAGCGATCTTGCGCTATCTTGAGCCATCTTGGAGCTCATCTTGGGTTCTCTGAGGCGCTCTTGGAGCCGTCTTGGGCCATCTGGACGCTCTAACTACCAGCGGCCCCCCCCGTCCAGGTCCAGGGGAGGGGGTAGGGGGAGGGGTAAACCCCTCCCCAAGGGGGAAGAGGGAGGGGTGGAAGAGGATCTGCTCTAGACCACCTACGCCCAGAGGGCTGGTGGGATTATCCCGGCAAAGCTACCTAACAGCGATGTGTAAGAGCATATCTGGGAGCATTCCCCTTAAGATTCAGATGAGAATCCAGTTGTAGAATTCTGTTGTTCTCGCAGTCGTAGTCTCATTCGCGATGACAGTCGCAGTGGCAACGGCAGTCGCAGTCACAGCCTCAGCCTGAGCCTGCCTCAGCCGCCTCAGCCTGCCTCAGCCTCAGCCTGCCTCAGCCTCAGCCTCAGCCTGCCTCAGCCTCAGCCTGCCTCAGCCTCAGCCTCAGCCTCAGCCTGCCTCTGCCTCAGCCTCACCCTGCATCAGCCTCAGCCTCAGCCTCAGCCTGCCTCAGCATCAGCCTGCATCAGCCTCAGCCTCAGCCTCAGCCTGCCTCTGCCTCAGCCTCAGCCTGCTTCATCCTCAGCATCAGTCTGCCGTCGGCCTCGTCCTCAGCCTCAGCCTGCCTCAGCCTCAGCCTGCATCAGCCTCAGCCTCAGCCTCAGCCTGCCTCAGCATCAGCCTGCCTCAGCCTCAGCCACAGCCTCAGCCTGCCTCAGCCTCAGCCTGCTTCAGCCTCAGCCTCAGTCTGCCTGCAGCCTCGGCCTCAGCCTCAGCCTGCCTCAGCCTGAGCCTGCCTCATGCATCAGCCCTGCCTTCAGCCTCGGCAGCCTCAGCTCAGCTGCCTCGCTGCCTCTGCCTCTGCCTCAGCCTGCTTCAGCCTCAGCCTCAATCTGCCTTCAGCCTCGGCCTCAGCCTCAGCCTGCCTCAGCCTCAGCCTGCATCAGCCTCAGCCTCAGCTCAGCCTGCCTCAGCATCAGCCTGTCTCAGCCTCAGCCTCAGCCTGCCTCAGCCTCAGCCTGCTTCAGCCTCAGCCTCAGTCTGCCTTCAGCCTCGGCCTCCGCCTCAGCCTGCCTCAGCCTCAGCCTGCATCAGCCTCAGCTCAGCCTCAGCCTGCCTCAGCATCAGCCTGCCTCAGCATCAGCCTGCCTCAGCCTCAACCTCAGCCTGCCTCTGCCTCAGCCTCAGCCTGCTTCAGCCTCAGCCTCAATCTGCCTTCAGCCTCGGCCTCAGCCTCAGCCTGCCTCAGCCTCAGCCTGCATGAGCCTCAGCCTCAGCCTCAGCCTGCCTCAGCATCAGCCCGCCTTCAGGCTCAGCCTCAGCCTGCCTCAGCCTCAGCCTCAGCCTGCTTCAGCCTCAGCCTCATTCTGCCTTCAGCCTCGGCCTCAGCCTCAGCCTGCATCAGCCTCAGCCTCAGCCTCAGCCTCAGCCTCAGCCTCAGCCTGCCTCAGCTCCCCCTCAGCCTGCCTCAGCCTCCCCTCCAGCCTGCTTCAGCCTTCCTCCTCATGTCCTGCCTCATCCCTCGCCTCATCCTCATCCTTTCCATCGAGCCTCAGCCTGCATCAGCCTCAGCCTCCAGCCTTCTCGCATCAGCCTGCACGCCTCAGACCTCAGCCTGCCTCAGCCACAGCGCTCACCTCTCAGCTGCCTCAAGCCTCGAGCCTCAGTCGCCTTCAGCCTCGGCCTCAGCCTCAGCCTGCCTCAGCCTCAGCCTGCATCAGCCTCAGCCTCAGCCTCAGCCCGCCTCAGCATCAGCCTGCCTCAGCCTCAGCCCGCCTCAGCCTCAGCCTCAGCCTGCATCAGCCTCAGCCTCAGTCTGCCTTCAGCCTCGGCCTCAGCCTCAGCCTGCCTCAGCCTCAGCCTGCCTCAGCCTCAGCATCAGCCTGCCTCAGCATTCAAAATGTGGCCCGGGAATGGAGTTCTGGGAACTCGAAGAACACGAAGTAGCCTACAGTTGGCTCCGGGCATTCAAAATCATGCCCAGGAATGGAGTTCTGGGAACTCGAAAATCACGAAGTGGCCTACAGTTGGCTCCGGGCAGTGGCCTACAGTTGGCTCCGGGCATTCAAAATCATCCCCAGGAATGGAGTTCTGGGAACTCGAAGACCACGAAGTGGCCTAAAGTTGGCTCCGGGCATTCAAAATCATGCCCAGGAATGGAGTTCTGGGAACTTGAAGACCACGAAGTGCGTTACTGCTGGCTAAAAAAAGAGTCCCCGGATTCCCGCGGCACCCGCCCGGCATCTGCCCAGACCCCCCTCTGGAGTCATCTCGCACTTGCTGCATGAGCTCCTCGGTCTTGTCTCGCTTTTGCTGCATGAGCTCCTCGGTCTTCTGCTTCCGCTTGAGTTCCTCGGTCTCCGTCTGCTGATCAGCACAGCCCAGGGCCCGCAGTTCATGCAAAATGTTTTTGGGGATGCGGTCGCGATGGTCCGAGAAACGTTTGGCCAACTTGTTTTCGGCCCGTTCTTGTTCGGACGTTCCTTTATTTCGTTTCGGTATCCAGCCGAACTGCTTCACGTGCTCGACGAGCGTTTGCAGAGGACCGCTCAATGCAGCACGCTGAGGAGCAGCGCTGTTCCCTGCCGCAGGCTGAGGAGCACCGCTGTTCAATGCAGCAGGGTCAGGAGCACCGCCGCCAGACCGAGAACTATCAGCACGTCCTGGCATTAAGGTGTGCAGTAGGAGCTGCGCGGTTCCTTTGAAAGGACATCTTCGAAAGCATGGCTGTAGCCAAGAAGGCTACGGGGACGATGATGATGATGAAGATGATGAGTCTTGGAGGTCTGGGAAGTGGAGGAGCACGAAGTGGCGTAACGTTGGCTCCGGGCATTCAAAATGTGGCCCGGGAGTAAAGTTCTGGGAACACGAAGAGCACGAAATGGCCTACAGTTGGCTCCGGGCATTCAAAATCTGGCCCGGGAATGATGTTCTAGAACCAAAATTAAAAACTAACTAAAATATTTCATAAATAAACAAAAAACTAATTAAAAACCAAATAGATCTAAAACTAGATAAATATAAGAATCTAAGGACGTCTAAAATAGACTAAAAAAATGCGCTAAAAAAAGTAATTCCAATAGCCACGAAGTGCCCTACAGTTGGCTCCGGGCATCCAAAATGTGGCCCGGGAATGGAGTTCTGGGAAGTCGAAAAGCACGAAGTGGCCTACAGTTGGCTCCGGGCATTCAAAATGTGGCCCGGGAGTGGAGTTCTGGGAGGTCGAAGAGCACGAAGTGTGTGACTGTTTATCTAAAACGAATCCGGCCCTCGCCTCTGGCTCCCGCCCAGACCCCCTCTGGGGAGTCATCACATGCTCTCTTTTGACCCCAATAGAAACCTATCAGTCTTCGCTGTTATGTAAAAACCGCATATTTCGCGAGGAATCAAAATTGAGGTTCCCAAAAACACAGTTGAGCAAAAAAATGATACCAGAGCAAAACCCCAATCATTACCTAACAGCTCTTGCTGATAGGTTTCTAGTGATCTCAAAAGAGAGCATCTTGACGCCCCAGGGGGGTCTGGGCGGGACCCGGACAGGGGATCTGGCAGGATCCGGCAGATACAGGAATCCTTAGGAATACTGAAGAATTCTTAGGAATCCTTACGAATCCATTCCCAGAACACCACTCCCAGGACACATTTTGAATGCCCAGAGCCAACTGTAAGCCACTTCGTGTTCTTCGCGTTCCCAGAACACCACTCCCAGGCCACATTTTGAATGCCCGGAGCCAACTGGAAGCCACTTCGTGTTCTTCGTGTTCCCAGAACACCATTCCCAGGCCACATTTTGAATGCCCGGAGCCAACTGGAGGCCACTTCGTGATCTTCGTGTTCCCAGAACACCATTCCCAGGCCACATTTTGAATGCCCGGAGCCAACTGGATGCCATTTCGTGTTCTGCGTGTTCCCAAAACACCGCTCCCAGACCACATGTTGAATGCCCAGAGCCAACTGTAAGCCACTTCGCGGTCTTCGTGTTCCTGGAACACCATTCCTGAGACAGGCTGAGGCTGAGGCAGGCTGAGACTGAGGCTGAGGCAGGCTGAGGCTGAGGCTGAGGCTGATGCAGGCTGAGGCTGAGAGGCTGACGCTGAGGCTGAGGCAGGCTGAGGCAGGCTGAGCTGGCGGCTGAGGCTGAGGCAGCTGAGCTGAGGCTGAGCAAGCCGAGGCAGGCTGAGGCTGAGGCTGAGGCCGAGGCAGGCTGAGGCTGAGCTGGAGGCTGTGGCTGAGGCTGAGCCAGCTGCGGCTGAGGCAGGCTGAGGCTGAGGCTGATGCAGGCTGAGGCTGAGGCAGGCTGAGGCTGAGGCTGAGGCTGATGCAGGCTGAGGCTGAGAGGCTGACGCTGAGGCTGAGGCAGGCTGAGGCTGAGGCTGAGGCCGAGGCAGGCTCAGGAGGCTGAGGCAGGCTGAGGCTGAGGCAGGCTGAGGCTGAGGCTGAGGCAGGCTGAGGCTGAGGCTGAGGCTGATGCAGGCTGAGGCTGAGAGGCTGACGCTGAGGCTGAGGCAGGCTGAGGCTAAAGCTGAGGCCGAGGCAGGCTGAGGCTGAGGCTGAGGCAAGCCAAGGCAGGCTGAGGCTGAGGCTAAAGCTGAGGCAGGCTGAGGCTGAGGCTGAGGCAGTGGCTGAGGCTGAATCCAGCTGCGGCTGAGGCAGGCTGAGGCTGAGGCTGATGCAGGCTGAGGCTGAGGCAGGCTGAGGATGAGGCTGAGGCAGGCTGAGGCTGAGGCTGAGGCTGATGCAGGCTGAGGCTGAGAGGCTGACGCTGAGGCTGAGGCAGGCTCAGGCTGAGGCTGAGGCTGAGGCTGATGCAGGCTGAGGCTGAGGCTGAGGCAAGCCGAGGCAGGCTGAGGCTGAGGCTGAAGCTGAAGCAGGCTGAGGCTGAGGCTGAGGCTGAGGCTGTGGCTGAGGCGGAGGCAAGCTGCGGCTGAGGCAGGCTGAGGCTGAGGCTGAGGCAGGCTGAGGCTGAGGCTGAGGCCGAGGCAGGCTGAGGCTGAGGCTGAGGCCGAGGCAGGCTCATGAGGCTGAGGCCGAGGCAAGCCGAGGCAGGCTGAGGCTGAGGCTGAGGCTGAGGCTGAGGCAGGCTGAGGCTGAGACAGGCTGAGGCTGAGGCTGAGGCTGAGGCAGGCTGCGGCTGAGGCAGGCTGAGGCTGAGGCCGAGGCAGTCGAATCCTTTGGAATCCTTAGGATTCCCTAAGGAATCCTTAGGAATCCCTAGGAATCAGGATTCCTAAGGATTCCTAGGGTTTCCTAAGGATTCCTATGGATTCCTCAGGATGCCTAAGGATGCCTTAGGAATCCCTAGGAATCCTTAGAATTCCATTGGATCCTCAGGCCGTTGCCACTGCGACTGTGATTGCGCATGCGACTGCGACTGCGAGAACAGCAGAATTCTACAAGTGGATTCTCACCTGAATCTTAAGGGGAATGCTTCCAAATATGCTTATACACATCGCTGTTAGGTTGCTTTGCCGGGATAAAAATCTTTTTAGAGCTGTAGGGCTATAGGGCTACAGGGCTATATGGGCTCTTGGGCGCTATATGGGCTATATGGCTACATGGCTATTTGGGTTATAGGGCTATAGGGCCATAGGGCCATAGGGATATAGGGTTACAAAGCTATAGGGCTACAGGGCACCCAGGCACCCAGGCACCCGGCACCCGGCACCCGGGCACCAACCCGGGCACCGGGCACCCGTCACCCGGGCACCCGGGCACCCGGGCATCCGGGCATCCGGGCACCCGGGCCCGGCCACCGAATCGGCGGCGAACCCGGGCACCCGGGCACCCGGGCACCCGGGCACCCGGGCACCCGGGCACCCGGGCCCGGCCACCGAATCGGCGGCGAACCTCACCTACCTTTAAATCCGCTAGGACCCCTACAGAGGCAAGCTCTGATTGGGGAACTAGCTGCAACGCTGCGTTCCAAAAAGTCAGCGCGCGCTCTTGTTAATTACAATGAAGCCATCGGCTGTCTGAACACTCT
Organism: Prorocentrum cordatum; assembly: GCA_963575745.1. NCBI lineage: Eukaryota > Dinophyceae > Prorocentrales > Prorocentraceae > Prorocentrum > Prorocentrum cordatum. The sequence goes on along the minus strand of CAUYUJ010004914.1, from coordinate 181,356 downwards.
CATTACATTCGACCAAGCGGGCCTCTCGCGCGCGCGTCGAAATCATTCGAACGCCTTTGCGCGCTCTCTGGGGGGGGGGGCGCGATCCAATTTTTCTTATACGCGGAAGAACAATGGACCACTCGTACACGTGCAATCTACGCAGCTCAACCTGAGCAGTGCTATCTATGTTGTGCAACGCACGGAGTGCTAGTTTCATGTTGCGCAGTATAGGCGGTGCAACCAATGTAGAGCAACACATATGTGGTGCAATATGTTGTGCAAGATATGCGATGCAACATATAGTGCAGTCTACATGGCGCACTGCAGTCTACATGGTGCAGTCTGCGCGGCGCAATAGATGCCGCGCAATCTATGGCACAATCCATGTATTCAATGCTATATAGATGGCGCAACCAATGTGGTGCAATCTAAATTGCGCAATCAGTGTGTAGCAACCTTCATGGTACAATCTATGCGGTGCAATCCACTTTGACTATCTTGAAGCTGTCCACTCCACTGCTCGCCCAAACATCCCACCCACCCACCCGCAAATTGGCTTGCAAAATCTCATAAGACCGTGACGGTGGGTACCAAATGGCACTTGGCAACGACAGCGACGCCGACGACGACAACGACAACGACGACGACGCCGCCGCCGACAACGACTACGACGACACCGACGACGTCTCCAACGACTTCGACGACGCCGACAACGACGACGACGACACCGACGACGACGACGACGACGACACCGACGACGACGACGAGGACGACGCCGACGCCGACGACGACGACGACGATGACAGCGACGACGACGATGACGCCGACGACGACGACAACGACGACTCCGACGACGACGACGTCAACGACGCCGACGACGACGACGACGACGACGACGACGACGACGACGATGGCGGCGACGACGACGCCGCCGACGTCGACGACGACGAAGACGACGACGACGCCGACGCCGACGACGACGACGAAGACGACGACGAGGGAGGAGGGAGGACGACGACGGCGACAACGACGACAACGACGACAACGACGAGGGAGGAGGGAGGACGGCGACGACGCGAACGACGAAGAAGGAGGAAGGACGGCGACGCCGACGACGACAACGACGAGGGAGGAGGGAAGACGACGACGACGACGACGACGACGACGACGACGACGGCGACGAAATAGGAGGGACGACAACGAGACGCGACGACGACGACGACGACGACGACGACGAGGGAGGAGGAGGAAGGACGACCACGGCGACAACGACGACGGAAACGACCACGACGCCAAAGAGGACGACGACGACGAACACGAGGAAAGACAGAGGACGACGTAGGAGACGACGACGACGACGACGACGCGGGAGGAGGGAGGACGGCGACGACTACGACGACAACGACGACGACGACGACGACGACGACGACGCAAGAGCGCGCGCGCGCACGCTTTTGTTGAAAATCCGTGTTGCGAAACCATGTGTTGTTGTATGTTTTTTGGACACCCGATGTTGAAATCCTTCCGAAGCCGATGGTTTTTGAAGGATTTCGGCATACGCGCGCGACGACGCGCGCGTTTGCACTTCGTCCCATTTCTTGCAAAAGATTCTCGCGACGGCACACGCGCAAGGGCGTTCGACAGATTTCGACATGCGCGCGCGCGCGAAGCCCTCTTGATAGCATTTTGCGAAAATCTTGACAAACCTAGAGTTTTCTTAAGATTTCGCAAGAGCTCGCGCGTAAGTTGTTTTGCAAATCAGTGTTGCGAAACCTTGTATGTTTGTATGTTTTTTTTGGAAACTCGATTGCGAAATCCTTCCGACACCGAAGGTTTTTGGAGGATTTCGGCATGCGCGCGCGACGACGCGCGCGTGCGCACTTCGTCCCATTTTTTGCAAGGTACTCGTTCAAAAAAATATGCTAGAGCAAAAGATGTCCCCGCGTATTGTTGTTTCACAAGGGAACCTCAGGGGGAGCGATACTGCCCCCCCAGGAATAGTGTAAATTCATAGTTTGGATGGACATGTGGTCATAATCATTTACGACTTACATACCCGAAAGGGGGACGGATAACGCGGGAGGGGGGCAGACTCTATTCTCTTTTTAGAAGGGAGAATTGATGTTTACAAACGAATTGACAAATTCCATGCCCTTGCAAACGTCCCGCCCGCCCACCCGCAACTTGGCCTGCAAAACCCACGCGGCGGCAATGGCGATGAGCACTGGCCATTGGCTGGTGCAGCTCTGCGGCCGCGCCAACCAGCGCATACTCGCGCGCGCAGCGGCTAGCTACGACGCGGCCGCGACGGCGCTGACCGCCGGGCACTTCCCACCGGGCACTTCGGCTCGAGCCGGCGACTTGGGCGGGCGCGGCACCACGGCGACGCCGACTGCGGCAGACGCGATTATGAAGGTAACGACGATGGCAACGAAGGCGGCCACGACGACGGCAAAGCCAATAACGGCGCCGACGTTGATCCCGCCCGCCGATAACGATGACGATGTCCTTGCGTCGGGGACGAAGGCTTGTGGAACAGTTCGACATGCGCGGGCGGCCGACGCGCCCCACCCCCCCCCGCAGCACGCGCGCAAGGGCGCTCGAATGAATTCGACATGCCTCGCGAGGGGCCCGCTTGGCAGAATGCGATGAAAATGTTGGAGAACTCACAGTTTTCCGAAGAACCCGGAAGACCGCGAGCGCTGCTCTCTTGAAAACTGACGTTGCAAAACCACGCGGTTCTAAATGTGTTCGGGGCAATCGTTCCTGAAATCCTTGCGACACCGAAAGTTTTTGAAAGATTTCGGCATGCGCGCGAGTCGTCGCACTTTGTTCGCAGGGGATTGTTGAAACAGCACGCGCGCAAGGGCGTTGGAGCGGTTTCGACATGCACGCGCGAGAGGCCCGCTTTGTCGCATCTCATGACAATGCTGACTGAGCCGACGCCATTCATAAGAATTCGCAAGAGCGCGGGCACATGTTTTTGTTGTTGAAGCCCGTGTTGCGAAATCACGCGTGCGCTGTGTCTTCGGGGCGCTCGATATTGAAATCCGTACGAAACCTAAAGTTTTAAAAACATGTCGGCATTTGTGCGACAACGCGCGCGCGTGCAGCGCGCCACTTTTCGCTGGAAGGGATGCTTCAGAAACAGCTGATTCGTTACAAACGAATGCGCGCACAAACTTGCTTTGCAAAGGGTGAGTGGGAGAAGCGATTCTGGCCTGGCTGGGACGGCGCGAACTCAAACCAAAGGTGGGTGATGGGGCAGAATCACACGCAAATTGCAATACGAAAAGGCGGCCCGTTGACCCGGGGCGGGGGGGAGGAGATCCTGATACTTGTTTCCCAATCCTCCGTGGTTGGGTATTCGTTTTGAATAGAGCTGCGCGGTCGCGTCTCCCTTCCCCCGCCCCCCGCCCCCCGCCCCCACCCTCCTCCTGCCCTCTCTTCGCCGTCGCTGGGGGGCTGCGACCCGCGAAACTGTCGCCCACTTTCGAGGGCTGGCAGTGGGTCCAGCGGAGCGAGGCACCGCGCGGACCCGAGGTAGACCTCGCCGTCCCTGGAGGGCTGCGATCTGCGAATCTGTCGCCACTTTTGAAGGCTGCCGGCGGGCCCAGCGGAGTGAGGCACCGCGCGGACCCGAGGTGGACCTCGCCGTCCCTGGGGGGCTGCGATCTGCGAAACTGTCGCCCACTTTCGAGGGCTGACAGTGGGTCCAGCCAAATGAGGCACTGCGCGGACCCGGAGTGGACCTCGCCGTCCCTGGAGGGCTGCGATCGGCGAAACTGTCGCCACTTTTGAAGGCTGCTGGCGGGTCCAGCGGAGTGAGGCACCGTGCGGACCTCGCCGTCCCTGGGGGGCTGCAAAACTGTCGCCACCTTCGAGGGCTGGCGGCGGGCCCAGCGGAGCAAGGCACCGCGCAGACCCGAGGTGGACCTCGCCGTCCCTGGAGGGCTGCGATCTGCGAATCTGTCGCCACTTTCGAGGGCCGCTGGTGGGTCCAGCGGAGGGAGGCACCGCGCGGACCCGAGGTGGACCTCGCCGTCCCCGGGGGGCTGCGATCTGCGATACTGCGCCACTTCCGAGGGCTGATGGCGGGTCTAGCGGAGCGAAGCACCGCGCGGACCCGAGGTGGACCTCGCAGTCCCTGGGGGGGTGCGATCTGCGAAACTGTCACCATTTCCGAGGGCTGCAAGAAGGCAGGTCCAGCGAAGTCAAACACCGCGCGGACCCGAGGTAGACGTCGCCGCCCCTGGGGGGGTGCGATCTGCGAAACTGTCGCCGCCTTCGAGGGCTGCTGGCGGGCCCAGCGGAGCGAAGCACCGCGCGGACCTGAGGTACACCTCGCCGTCCCTGGGGGACTGCGATCTGCAATCTGTCGCCACTTTCGAAGGCTGGCGGCGGGACCAGCGGAGCGGGGCGGCGGGGCCAGCGGAGCGGGGCACCGCGCAGGCCCGAGGTGGACCTCGCCGTCCCTGGGGGAGGCAGCGATCTGCGAAACTGTCGCCACTTTCGAAGGCTGATGGTGGGTCCAGCGGAATGAGGCACCGCGCTGGCCTGGGGTGGACCTCGCCGCCCCCGGGGGGCTGCGATCTGCGAAACTGCCGCCACTTCCGAAGGCTAATGGCGGGCCCAACGGAGCGAGGCACCGCGCGGACTCGAGGTGGACCTCGCCGTCCCTGGGGGGCTGCGATCTGCGATACTGCCGCCACTCTCGAGGGCCGCTGGTGGGTCCAGCGGAGCGAGGCACCGCGCGGACCTGGGGTAGACCTCGCCGTCCCTGGGGGGCTGCGACCTGCGAAACTGTCGCCGCTTTCGAGGGCTGGGCCCCCCACTTTCGAGGGCTGCTGGCGGGTCCAGCGGAGTGAGGCACTGCGCGGACCCGAGTGGGACCTCGCCGTCCCTGGGCGGCCATGTCACGTCGTTGCTGCCCCGCCGACATTTCAAGCCCCTTGCCCACCGCCTCCTTTTGGACCTTGCGTCTTCCTTAGTGACTCAGGGGTTCATTCAATTACGTATCGTTTTCCAATGATTGGGGACATGCGAACCTTCCGACTGCCGCTCGCAGAAGTATATGCGTCCATGCCACGTCGCCGCCTCCTGGTCAAATATCCCAAGCCACTCCTGCCCCGCATTGCGCAGGGGTTGGGTACCATCAGGGTGATTAGAGAAGGAAAGTTAACGAATGCCCACTGCTGAGTTCTCAACTCCATTGCTCGCGCTATCATCCCGCCCGCCCGCCCGTAACTTGGTTTGCAAAACACACGCGGCGGCGATTGCGATGACTGCTTGGCGCTGGCTGGCACATCGCTGCAGCCGCGCTGGCGCACGCAGGCTCGCGCGCAGAGCGGCCAGCTAGTCTGGCCGCTACCAACGCGGCCCCGGTGGCGCTGACCGCTGGAAACTTCCTAGCGCGTCTCGCAGGCCGCTCTGACGCGCGGGCACTCCACTGCGAGTCGGTGACTCAGACGAGCGCGGCATCATGGCGACGTCGACAACGGTAGACACGATGATAACAGTAGCGATGCTGGTGGCGATGAGGACAACGACGAAGGCAAGCCCAATGAGGAGTCGATTTTGATCACGCCGAAAAAGATGATGGCTTCCTCGTGTCAGCGATGAAAGTCTTGGACAGTTTCCGACATGCGCACGCGGCCGACGCACGCGAGTGGCCCGCATGGTATAATTGGTAAGGGGAACGTCCCCCACTAGCACGCGCGCAATGGCGTTCCGATGATTTCGGCACGCGCGCGCGAGAGGCCCGCTTGGTCGCACCCGATGGACATATTGAAAGCCTTTGGTTTTCTTAAGCATTCGCCAAAGCGAGCGCGAAAACACGTTGCAACACCAATGGTGTTCACATGCTTTCGGGGTACTCGATTTTGAAGTCCGTACGACACCAAGAATGTGTAAAGGATTCTGGCATGCGCACACGACGACGCGCGCGTGTGCACTTCGTCCCATTTGTTACAACGAAATGCACGTGGGTGATATGTGATAAACGAATGCGCGCGCATAGAATTCTTTGACAAAAATGGTGTGGGATGTCGATAATGGCCGGGCTGGGCTGGTGTGATTTCATATATAATACGAATCATTCGGCACAACCGCACGTAAATCACACATCCCTAAGGGGACTGATAATCTGAGGAGCGAAAGCGTGGTAAATCCTATGCTTGCTGGAAAGGAGAATATTGGTTGGGCAGCATATGGTGCGCAATCGATGCTGTGCAAATGATGTGGCGTCGACAAGGCGGCGACGGGCGGCGACGGGGCGGCGATGGCGACAACATAGCCGCCAGACCGCCACACAGGCCAAGACGAAGGGCGGCGACGAGGCGGCGACGGGACGGCGACGGGGCGGCGACGGCGACAACACAGCCGCTAGACCGACACACAGGCACACTTCCTCAGAACAGAAATAACAGCCTCTTAAGTGCAAGCACTGCCTGGGGAAGGAGAATGATAAGTAAGTAGAATTCCACAGCCAGTAGAGGTAACAGTAACACAATCGGCACCAGAACCAGCAGCAGTAGCACTGGCATTACAAGCGGTAGTTGCAGAAGCAAACATTGAAATCATAATCGGCAGTAGCAGCAGCGACAGCAGCAGTAACGGTAGCAGTAGCGAGAGATCTAGCACTAGCGGCAATGCAAAAACACTCACATACTGCTGATCCTAGTAAGTACAACGACGAATGCTGCAACTCCTACGAGCACGAATTTGTCGAATACCGGCGCACCCGTACCGAGAGTAGCAGCACAGGCATTGGCAGCGACTGTTTCAATAGCAATAGCTTTCGCATGGTCAGTAGCAGCAGAGGTACCATTTCCAGCGGCAGGAGCAGGAGCCAGCAAGGCAACAGCAAAAGCGGTAGGGGAAAAAACATCCCGGCAAAGCAACCTAACAGCGATGTGTAGATATCTGGAAGCATTCCCCTTGAGATCAGATGAGAATCCAGTTGTAGAATTCTGCTGTTCTCGCAGTCGTAGTCGCATTCGCGATGACAGTCGCAGTGGCAACGGCAGTCGCAGTCACAGCCTCAGCCTCAGCCTGCCTCAGCCTCAGCCTCAGCCTGCCTCAGCCTCAGCCTGCCTCAGCCTCAGCCTCAGCCTGCTTCAGCCTCAGCCTCAGTCTGCCTTCAGCCTCGGCCTCAGCCTCAGCCTGCCTCAGCCTCAGCCTGCATCAGCCTCAGCCTCAGCCTCAGCCTGCCTCAGCATCAGCCTGCCTCAGCCTCAGCCTCAGCCTGCCTCAGCCTCAGCCTCAGCCTGCTTCAGCCTCAGCCTCAGTCTGCCTTCAGCCTCGGCCTCAGTCTCAGCCTGCCTCAGCCTCAGCCTGCCTCAGCCTCAGCCTCAGCCTCAGCCTCAGCCTGCCTCAGCATCAGCCTGCCTCAGCCTCAGCCTCAGCTGAGCTGCCAGCCTCAGCCTCAGCCTCAGCCTGCTTCAGCCTCAGCCTCAGTCTGCCTCAGCCTCGGCCTCAGCCTCAGCCTGCCTCAGACTGAGCCTGCCTCAGCCCTGATCATGCCTGCATCAGCATCAGCCTGGCCTCAGAGCCTCAGCCTCAGCCTGCTTCAGCCTCAGCCTCAGCTGCCTTCAGCCTCGGCCCTCGAGCCTCAGCCTGCCTCAGCCTCAGGCCTGCATCAGCCGCAGCCTCAGCCTAGCCTGCCTCAGCATCAGCCTGCATCAGCTCAGCCCTCACTGCCTCTGCCTCTGCCTCGGCTTGCTTCATCCTCAGCTAAGTCTGCCTTCGGCCTCGTCCTCAGCCTCAGCCTCAGCCCAGCCTCAGCCTCAGCCTGCTTCAGCATCAACCTGCCTCAGCCTCAGCCTCAGCCTGCCTCAGCCTCAGCCTCAGCCTGCTTCAGCCTCAGCCTCAGTCTGCCTTCAGCCTCGGCCTCAGCCTCAGCCTGCCTCAGCCTCAGCCTGCATCAGCCTCAGCCTCAGCCTCAGCCTGCCTCAGCCTAAGCCTCAGCCTGCCTCTGCCTCAGCCTCAGCCTGCCTCAGACTGAGCCTGCCTCAGCCTCAGCCTGCCTCATCAGCCTCAGCCTCAGCCTCAGCACCTCAGCCTGCTCAGCCTCAGCCTCAGCCTGCTTCAGCCTCAGCCTCAGCCTCGGCCTCAGCCTCAGCCGGCCTCAGCCTCAGCCTGCCTCAGCCTCAGCCTCAGCCTCAGCGCCTCAGCATCAGGCTGCCTCAGCCTCAGCCTCAGCCTGCCTCAGCCTCAGCCTCAGCCTGCTTCAGCCTCAGCCTCAGTCTGCCTTCAGCCTCGGCCTCAGCCTCAGCCTGCCTCAGCCTCAGCCTGCCTCAGCCTCAGCATCAGCCTGCCTCAGCATTCAAAATGTGGCCGGGGAATGGAGTTCTGGGAACTCGAAGAACACGAAGCGGCCTACAGTTGGCTCCGGGCATTCAAAATCATGCCCAGGAATGGAGTTCTGGGAACTCGAAGACCACGAGGTGGCCTACAGTTGGCTCCAGGCATTCAAAATCATGCCCAGGAATGGAGTTCTGGGAGCTCGAAGACCACGAAGTGTGCAACTGTTTGCTGAAAACAACTTCCGCGGATCCCTGTCCGGATGCCGCCCAGACCCCACTGGGGAGTCATGATGCTCTCTTTTGACACTACTAGAAACCTATAAGTCTGCGCTGTTAGGTAATGGCAAAACAGCCCACAGTGGCAGTAGACATGTTATTTCCCAAATGGGCCCTCCCAGGGAGGTTGCCTAGAGAGCCCTCCTGCCCTGCACCGCCAGGAAATATCCACACCCACAACTCCTGCACTCTGGCCCCAGGTCCCTGGGGATCGGTGGACGTAGACGTTTCCACGTCGCACATGGCGAGCAAATGTCCACATCCGCCAGGCCCCCGAGATCCCAGGACACAACCGCGATCGGGGGCGCCCAGGAGCGGGGCGTCCAAGAGGGGGGTCGCAAAAAATAGCCGCAGGCATGTGCGCGGCCCAGGGGGGGGGGCCAGGGAACGTACAGAAATGAAGAAGGCGCCGTGAAATCTCGGGGGACATCTGTGTCCCACCCATGATATCCACACACCCCTGGTCATCTCCCCCCGCCCCCTTGGCCGCCCCCGACACGAGGCAGTGGGCGTGGAAACATCCT
>CAUYUJ010004914.1:162268-169768 GCA_963575745.1 Prorocentrum cordatum | reverse complement strand
CGCAATGCGGAGTTTGCGCGACGCGCGCTGATCGCCCCGAGAGGGCCAAAGCGACGCGCGCGAGTCGCCCGCGGCGCGAGGCCAAGCAGTCGGACAGCCAAGAGAAGGCGCGGCTGGGGCGGGCCGCTCCTCAGGTCAGGCCTCGCGGATAAACTCTGTGAAGCCGAGCTCCCTGGCGAGGGCCGTCGCCTCCCTCCTGCACCGCTTCGCGCGCGCCGCAAACTGCTCCAGCTGCTTACGCAAGCCCTCCGGCGGCCCGGCCAGGAAGAACTCGATGCGCGGCGCCCTCATGAGCAGGAGGTCCTCGTGGCGCGTGGCGCGCGAGAGCAGCACGTAGAGCTCCAGCCACCAGTCGTCGTCCTCCTTCTTGCCGTTCCCGACCTCGCGGCGGCCGCAGTCCAGGATCACGCCCGGGCGACGTCGGCCGAGGGAGCAGTGCGCCGGGCAGCCGACGGCCCAGGGCGAGAGTCCACAAGACCGAAGGATGGCTGCGGACTGCTCGCGCCTCGGAGGTCTGGCCGCCCCCGGAGCGCCGTTCCCCCGCCCCGTCGCCTTCTCGCACGGTGCGCCCCTGGCACGCCACCGCGGTGATGACCCTGCCGTGCGAGAACGGGAAGCCCGCCCGGGTGACCTTGGAGGTGCGGAAGGTGAACGGCTCCGACGTGCGGGGCTCGATGAACACCAGCGGGCCCGTGAGGTCCCCCGTGAGGCTCTCGTCGCGGCGCTCGAGGTCATCCACGAAGGGCGCGCTCGCGTACTTCTCCATGCGCACCCAGAACCCCAGCGGCAAGTGCTTTAGATAGATCCTCTTCTCCCCGTCTCTCTCGGCCTTGTCGACATCGCCCCGATCTCGAGGGTCCACGACGATGTGCACGATCTGCCCCTCGGCATCCTTGACGAGGCCGTTCTTGAGGTCCAGCGCCTCCAGGAGCCGGATCCGCATGCCCGCGTGCACCGGGAGCAGTCCGTGCATGCCACCGGTGTTCTTCGGGTTGGCACAGTTCATCATCTTGGCGGCGTCCTTCCTGCTCATCGTCGGGGCAGACCTGTCGGCGGCCTGCACGAGGAAGAGAGGCTTCTTCAGGACGTCCGCGTCCCGCTGGGCACGCATGTTCATCCAGCGCGCCACGGTGTCCCAAAAAACATGCTAAATAATAAAATAAAAAAAATAAAAAATAAAATATAAAATAAAAAATAAAAAATAATCAATAAAATAATATAAAATAATAATATATAGAATAAAAATAAAAATAAAAAAAAAAATAGAAAAAAAATAAAAAAAAAAAACAAAAAAAAAAAAAAAATAAGTAAATAAAAATATAAAAAAATAATAAAATAAAAAGGGGACCCGATCATGTGGCCGTTCTGGAACCTGTCCCCCCGGAGTCTACGATCATCGGGTTTCAGCTGCATGGCGTTCCACGTGGCCCGGATGGCCGGCGGGACCTGCTTCCCCGGCTTGCGCGGGAACGCCATGAGGTCCCTGAGTTTCGGGTCCTTCAAGCGGTTGGACGCCTGGAGCTCGAAGCACAGCGGCGTGTTGCAGAAGAGCTTCATCACTGCCTGGTACTCTGGTGCGAGGTTGATGCCCGCCGCCGCCAGTTCCTCGAAGCTGGAGATGAGCGACACCTTGCCTCCCGTCGGCTTCAGCTGCAGGAAGTCCCCCAGGTGGATCACGATGGGCATCCGGCCGAAGGCGCCGCCGACCTGGTCGTACTCCCGCTCCTACGCGCCCCACTCGGCCTTGCGTCCCAGGTAGGACCGGGACCCGCACTGGGACCTTGCGTCCCGGACTGCGCCACTGGGACCTTCGGCGGAGCTCCCTGTGGGGCCACGAAACGTGTGAGGGGTGTGCCGAAATGGGTGTGCGGGACGCATGCGGACGGCAGCCATGGGGCCTTCGGTGGAGCTCCCTGTGGGGCCACGAAACGTGTGAGGGGTGTGCCGAAATGGGCGTGCGGGACGCATGCGGACGGCAGCCATGGGGCCTTCGGTGGAGCTCCCTATGGGGCCACGAAGCGTGTGAGGGTGTGCCGAAATGGGTGTGCGGGACGCATGCGGACGGCAGCACTCGGGCCTTCGGTGGAGCTCCCTGTGGGGCCACGAAACGTGTGAGGGGTGTGCCGAAATGGGTGTGCGGGACGCCTGCGGACGGCAGCCATGGGGCCTTCGGTGGAGCCCCCTATGGGGCCACGAAACGTGTGAGGGGTGTGCCGAAATGGTTGTAGCGGGACGCATGCGGACGCGCACTGGGGCCCTTCGGTGGAGCTCCCTGTGGGGCCACGAAACGTGTGAGGGGTGTGCCGAAATGGGTCGTGCGGGACGCAAATGCGGACGGCAGCCATGGGGCCTTCGGTGGAGCTCCCTATGCGGCCCGAACCGTGGTGAGGGTCTCGCCGAAATGGTGGTGCGGGACGCATGCGACCGCGCACTGGGCTGGTGCCTTCGTGGAGGCTCCCTATGGGGCACGAAACGTGTGAGGGGTGTGCCGAAATGGGTGTGCGGGACGCATGCGGACGGCAGCCATGGGGCCTTCGGTGGAGCCCCCTATGGGGCCACGAAACGCGTGAGGGGTGCGCCGAAATGGGTGTAGGGGACGCCGCAGGGAGGAGAGGGGAGGAGGAGAGGAGGAGGAGGAGAGGAGGTGGGACGCGGGCCACCGTCTCTTCAAAACGAGGACCCAACACCACAGGATGGTTGGGAAAAAAATGGAATTATGGGAACTCCTTCTTCCCAACCCTCCTTGGTTGGGTATTCGTTTTGAACCGAGCACTGTGGTCGCGTCCCTCCTCCTCCTCCTCCTCCTCCTCCTCCTCCTCCTCCTCCTCCTTCTCCTCCTCCTCCTCCTCCTCCTCCTCATCCTCATCCTCATCCTACTCCGTTGCCTCCATCCCCCATCCTCGTCATCATCCTCACCGCTCGCCGTCGTCGCCGGTCATGACCGCCATCGCGCGCTTCCAGCAGCAACGGAAGCGTCCCAGATCGGCGGGACTGGTCGGAGGCCACTACAATATCAAGGTGGTCCTGAAGTATGCAAATGTATTTGCATGCATGTCACAGCTGTATATATGTATGTACACATGTGCACAGACCTATGTACATATATACATACATACATACGTACATACATACATACATCCATCCATACATACATACAGACATGCATACAGACAGACATATATAAATACATATATACATACACACAGACATACAACAATCACCATTACCCCCTCGGCATAAGAATGTATAACCAAATTGCGCATACCCGTTCTATATATAAATATGTTTGTATATCCCTCTGTCGCTATGTATATGTATATGTGTATAAATGTATATGTATATATACACACACGTATATATGTATATATACGTGATACCAAAGACCAACCCAATTAGATTTTCTGTCACGGATGCAGGGCTGTAGGGCTATAGGGCTGGAAGGCTGTAGGGCTATAGGGCTGTAGGGCTATAGGGCTGTACGGCTATAGGGCTATAGGGCTATATGGGCTATTGGGCTATGGGGTTATTGGGCTATTGGGCTATAGAGCTATAGGGCTTCAGGGCTATAGGTCTGAAGGTCTATACGGCTACAGGGCTACAGGGCTATAGGGCTATAGGAAAATAAGGCTATAGGGCTATGGGGCTATGGGGCTATGTGGCTATAGGGCTGAGGGCTATGTGGCGATAGAGCACGCGGGCACCCGGGCACCCCCGGGCAACCCTGGGCACCTCCGGGCAACCCTGAGCACCCAAGCACCCGGGCACCCGTGCACCCCCGAGCACCCGGGAACCCGGGCACCCGGGCCGGCCACCGAAATCGGCGACCCACCTCACCTAACCGTATGAATCCGCTCGGACCCCTACAGAGGCAAGCTCTGAATGGGGAATAACATTCTGTGTTTCATACATAAGTATAGACGTGTGTACGCATGTATGTACAATGAGCTATATGTATACATATGTGTACAACTATTTACATAGAAATACAAAAACATACATACAGACATGCATACATACATGCATGCATACATACATACACACATGCATCCATGCACACATACATAAATGCATACATACATACATGTATAAACACAAATTCGCCGGCCCAACGGGCCAGAGGCGTGCTAAGATCTCCGGTAACTGGTTAACAATTGTATTGTACTAGTTCGCGCGCGCGGGGCGGCCCCTGGGGGTCCCCCGGCGAAAAGTACCCCGCCCGCCGCCTGGGAAGGTCCCGCCCGGTTCAACTCAGAGATGGTTTTCCTTCTGGGTGCGGCCTCTCAGGCTCCCCAGAGCGCGCTCAGAGTGCCCCAAGAGGCCCCCAAGACTGCCCAAGAGGCCCCCGAGACGCCAAAGAGCGCTCGAAGACGCCGAAGATGACCCCAAGACGGCCCAAAAGGCCCCCAAGACAGCCCAAGAGGCCTCCAAGACGCCCCAAGAGCCTTCCAAGAGGCCTCCGAAGAGAGCCCCAAGAGGCCAAAATCGTTGATTTTCATTGTTTTTGTTCGATGTTTTTTGTGTTCTGGCTTTTTCGGCTTCCGGACGCTCCAAGACGGCCCAAGAGGCCCCCAAGACCGCTCCAAGACGGCCCACGAGGCTCCCAAGACGGCCCAGGAACGGCCCAGGAGGGCCCCCAAGACGGCCCAAGTGCCGCCCAAGACGGACCAAGAGGCCCCAAGACGGGCCCAAGAGGGGCTCAAGAGGGGAACCGAGAACTGAAAAATCGAGCCCTCCGCCCCAGAAGGCGCCCAGGAGGCCCCAAAAAGGCCCCAAGAGGCCCCCAAGAGGCCCCAATACGCCCCAAGAGGCGCCCAAGAGGCCCAAAAGAGGCCCCAAGAGGCCCCAAAACGGCCCCCAAAACTCGGCTAGCCCACAACGGTGCGACAATATGGGCCGGCGGAATGAGCGAAGCGATTAAATATACATACATACATACATAAATACATACATACATGCATGCATGCATGCAAGCATGCATGCATGCATACATACATACATACATACATACATACATACATACATACATACACACATACACACATACGTAGTACGTACGAACGTACATACGTATACGAATCTACGTACATAAATGCATACATGAAATGCATGCATGCATATATATATATATATATATATATATATATACAAACCAGAACCACGCGCGCTTAACGCGCGCTTAGGTTCTAGTCACTCCTGCGACCACGCTCAACACCGCCAATGCCGCCACGGCTACCACCGCCCATTCCGCCATCACCGCGGTCACGACCATTTATGATTCCATGTCCATTTTGGGCATGACCACCCCATCCACAACGATTGCACTGTCCACGACCACTATAACGGCCATTGGTTCAACTTCTGCCTGTACCGCCACCAATACCACTACCATTGCCACTGCCACTGCCGCGAATCCACGACCACTACCATTACCACCACGGCAAGTGCCGCCACGACCATCCTAATCGTCGGTAGGACCACAATCGGCGCACAAACCGAAGCCAACTGCAGCCATCACAACCACGACCCCTCCAGGGCTCTCCTGGGGGCGTTTTCTGGGCCCCTTGGCGCTGTTTTGGGAGCCTTTTGGGGCTCTCTTGGAGCCCCCTTGGGCCGTCTTGGGGCTCTGATGAGATGTTTTGGGGCCTTCTTGGGCCGTCTTGGAGCTCTCTTGGGCCCCTCTTGGGGGCCTGTTGGCCGACTTGGGGATACCACTGCTTCTTCGCACATCCTCGTTATTCAGTGTTTACTTCTCTTCGCCTATGCTCGTTTCCTCGCCCTTCCCTCGTCCTTCTGCGCACTTTTCCTGCTCAGCCTTCCCTCTTCTTCCTCCTCGTCCTGATATTTCCTACATCTTCCCTCCTTCCACCTGCTCGTCCTCCCTTCCTCCCCGCGTGGATCTCCGCTGGAGAAGCCTCCGGAAACTCTGGGAGGCCAGGTTCGTGTGGGGCGTTTTGGGTTTTTGGGGGGGCCTCCTTGGGACCTCTGGGGGCGGAGGGTTTGAAATGTTCGTAGAGCATCCTCTCTGGGCCCCTGCTTGGGGCCGTCCTAGGTCCCTCTTGGGCCGTCTTGGCGGCCTCTTGGGCTAGCCAGGGGCCCTTCTGGGCTGTCTTGGAACCCTCTTGGGTTGTCTTGGAGCGATCCTGGCGGCCTCTCGGGCCGTCTTCGTTCCCCTGGAAGGGCAAGAGGCGAATCCCTGAAAAATCTACGTTTTCCGGCGGGGACGGGCCCACTTTTGCATCTTAGGGCCCTCTTGGGAGGGCTCTTGGGGCCTTCTTGGGCTGTTTCGGGGGTTCCCGGGAGCCCTCTTGGAGCCATCGTCGGCATCATCAAGCTACATTTCGAAGCTCGTGCGCCCTCTTGATCTATTTGGCGGCCTCCGGCGCCCTCGGGGGCCGTCCCGGGGGCGCCCCCGAGGCCCCGGTACCCCCATGCGCGCTCGAGGTCGCGGTCCCGAACCCCCTGTCGCTGCTAGGTTTGATCGGCCAACTGATGTAATGTCATGTTGGTCGTTCCCCACGTCCAGGGACTTCCTTGGAGGCCTTGCGCAAGCCTCGGAATCGCATAGAAAAGGAAGTACGGAAACGCACAAATCATGAATTAATTTCTGTTAGGTACTCAACGATTTGAGGCCCTCAAAGGCTTCCTGGTTTCGGGGGGAGGTGAGGGGGTCTGAATTGTGGCCTGTTTGTTGTGCAAGAGTAGACCGGGGGCCAAACTTGAAAAAAAAAAAAAAAAAAAAAAAAAAAAAAAACAAAAAAAAAAAAAAAAAAAAAAAAAAAAAAAAAAAAAAAAAAAAAAAAAAAAAAAAAAAAAAAAAAAAAAAAACAAAAAAAAAAAAAAAAAAACCAAAAAAAAAAAAAAAAAAAAAAAAAAAAAAAAAAAAAAAAAAAAAAAAAAAAAAAAAAAAAAACACGGGCGAAGGACCGAATCATATGCGGTCGTGAGTACCGCAATTGTGAATATCTTCTTCGGTTGCGCTCCCTATGGGGCCACGAACTGTATGAAGGTGTGCCGAATTGTGTGGCGTAGCCTCTGCAGGGGGCTTCCCTGGGAACCCCGACGGCAGCGCCCGCGCGCCGCGACGCCCACGTCGGCACGCCCCACACGAGGATCGCGCCCGCTTCCTCCCCTCCTTTTTCCTTTTCATTTGCCCGCGCACTCCAAAGTCCAAGGCTGCGGGCGCAGCGCAAGGCGGAGCCCTCGCGATGCGCGCAGGTCGCCAGGAAGGGGTCACAGTGACGCGCACGGTTCGTACGCTGTGTGGAACAGAGGTTGCTTGCTGGCTAACTGATAGCGCGCATGGCTCTGGCCGCCTGGCGGAGCGACGACGGGCGAGCGAGGCGCTGGACAGAGCGCAGCGCGGAGTTCGCGCGACGCGCGCAGATCGCCCCGAGAGGGTCCCAGCGACGCGCGCAGGGCGTCCGCGGCGCGAGGCCAAACAGTTGGACAGCCGAGAGAAGGCGCGGATGTGGCGGGCCGGTCCTCGGGTCAGGCCTCGCG
>CAUYUJ010004914.1:0-160000 GCA_963575745.1 Prorocentrum cordatum | reverse complement strand
AGAGCGCAATGCGGAGTTTGCGCGACGCGCGCTGATCGCCCCGAGAGGGTCAAAGCGACGCGCGCGAGTCGCCCGCGGCGCGAGGCCAAGCAGTCGGACAGCCAAGAGAAGGCGCGGCTGGGGCGGGCCGCTCCTCAGGTCAGGCCTCGCGGATAAACTCTGTGAAGCCGAGCTCCCTGGCGAGGGCCGTCGCCTCCCTCCTGCACCGCTTCGTGCGCGCCGCAAACTGCTCCAGCTGCTTACGCAAGCCCTCCGGCGGCCCGGCCAGGAAGAACTCGATGCGCGGCGCCCGTATGAGCAGGAGGTCCTCGTGGCGCGTGGCGCGCGAGAGCAGCACGTAGAGCTCCAGCCACCAGTCGTCGTCCTCCTTCTTGCCGTTCCCGACCTCGTGGCGGCCGCAGTCCAGGATCACGCCTGGGTGACGTCGGCCGAGGGAGCAGTGCGCCAGGCAGCCGACGGCCCAGGGCGAGAGTCCACAAGACCGAAAGATGGCTGCGGACTGCTCGCGCCTCGGAGGTCTGGCCGTCCCCGGAGCGCCGTTCCCCCGCCCCGTCGCCTTCTCGCATGGTGCGCCCCTGGCACGCCACCGCGGTGATGACCCTGCCGTGCGAGAACGGGAAGCCCGCCCGGGTGACCTTGGAGGTGCGGAAGGTGAACGGCTCCGACGTGCGGGGCTCGATGAACACCAGCGGGCCCGTGAGGTCCCCCGTGAGGCTCTCGTCGCGGCGCTCGAGGTCATCCACGAAGGGCGCGCTCGCGTACTTCTCCATGCGCACCCAGAACCCCAGCGGCAAGTGCTTTAGATAGATCCTCTTCTCCCCGTCTCTCTCGGCCTTGTCGACATCGCCCCGATCTCGAGGGTCCACGACGATGCGCACGATCTGCCCCTCGGCATCCTTCACGAGGCCGCTCTTGAGGTCCAGCGCCTCCAGGAGCCGGATCCGCATGCCCACGTGCACCGGGAGCAGTCCGTGCATGCCACCGGTGTTCTTCGGGTTGGCACAGTTCATCATCTTGGCGGCGTCCTTCCTGCTCATCGTCGGGGCAGACCTGTCGGCGGCCTGCACGAGAAAGAGAGGCTTCTTCAGGACGTCCGCGCCCCGCTGGGCACGCATGTTCATCCAGCGCGCCACGGTGTCCCAATAGGACCCGATCATGTGGCCGTTCTGGAACCTGTCCCCCCGGAGTCTACGATCATCGGGTTTCAGCTGCATGGCGTTCCACGTGGCCCGGATGGCCGGCGGGACCTGCTTCCCCGGCTTGCGCGGGAACGCCATGAGGTCCCTGAGTTTCGGGTCCTTCAAGCGGTTGGACGCCTGGAGCTCGAAGCACAGCGGCGTGTTGCAGAAGAGCTTCATCACTGCCTGGTACTCTGGTGCGAGGTTGATGCCCGCCGCCGCCAGTTCCTCGAAGCTGGAGATGAGCGACACCTTGCCTCCCGTCGGCTTCAGCTGCAGGAAGTCCCCCAGGTGGATCACGATGGGCATCCGGCCGAAGGCGCCGCCGACCTGGTCGTACTCCCGCTCCTCCGCGCCCCACTCGGCCTTGCGTCCCAGGTAGGACCGGGACCCGCACTGGGACCTTGCGTCCCGGACTGCGCCACTGGGACCTTCGGCGGAGCTCCCTGTGGGGCCACGAAACGTGTGAGGGGTGTGCCGAAATGGGTGTGCGGGACGCATGCGGACGGCAGCCATGGGGCCTTCGGTGGAGCTCCCTGTGGGGCCACGCAACGTGTGAGGGGTGTGCCGAAATGGGTGTGCGGGACGCATGCGGACGGCAGCACTGGGGCCTTCGGTGGAGCTCCCTGTGGGGCCACGAAACGTGTGAGGGGTGTGCCGAAATGGGTGTGCGGGACGCATGCGGACGGCAGCACTGGGCCTTCGGTGGAGCTCCCTGTGGGGCCACGAAACGTGTGAGGGGTGTGCCGAAATGGGTGTGCGGGACGCATGCGGACGGCAGCACTGGGGCCTTCGGTGGAGCTCCCTGTGTGCCCACGAAACGTGTGAGGGGTGTGCCGAAATGGGTGTGCGGGACGCATGCGGACGGCAGCCATGGGGCCTTCGGTGGAGCTCCCTATGGGGCCACGAAACGTGTGAGGGGTGTGCCGAAATGGGTGTGCGGGACGCATGCGGACGGCAGCCATGGGGCCGTCGGTGGAGCTCCCTATGGGGCCACGAAACGTGTGAGGGGTGTGCCGAAATGGGTGTGCGGGACGCATGCGGACGGCAGCACTGGGGCCGTCGGTGGAGCTCCCTATGGGGCCACGAAACGTGTGAGGGGTGTGCCGAAATGGGTGTGCGGGACGCATGCGGACGGCAGCCATGGGGCCTTCGGTGGAGCCCCCTATGGGGCCACGAAACGCGTGAGGGGTGCGCCGAAATGGGTGTAGGGGACGCCGCAGGGAGGAGAGGGGAGGAGGAGAGGAGGAGGAGGAGAGGAGGTGGGACGCGGGCCACCGTCTCTTCAAAACGAGGACCCAACACCACAGGATGGTTGGGAAAAAAATGGAATTATGGGAACTCCTTCTTCCCAACCCTCCTTGGTTGGGTATTCGTTTTGAACCGAGCACTGTGGTCGCGTCCCTCCTCCTCCTCCTCCTCCTCCTCCTCCTCCTCCTCCTCCTCCTTCTCCTCCTCCTCCTCCTCCTCCTCCTCATCCTCATCCTCATCCTACTCCGTTGCCTCCATCCCCCATCCTCGTCATCATCCTCACCGCTCGCCGTCGTCGCCGGTCATGACCGCCATCGCGCGCTTCCAGCAGCAACGGAAGCGTCCCAGATCGGCGGGACTGGTCGGAGGCCACTACAATATCAAGGTGGTCCTGAAGTATGCAAATGTATTTGCATGCATGTCACAGCTGTATATATGTATGTACACATGTGCACAGACCTATGTACATATATACATACATACATACGTACATACATACATACATCCATCCATACATACATACAGACATGCATACAGACAGACATATATAAATACATATATACATACACACAGACATACAACAATCACCATTACCCCCTCGGCATAAGAATGTATAACCAAATTGCGCATACCCGTTCTATATATAAATATGTTTGTATATCCCTCTGTCGCTATGTATATGTATATGTGTATAAATGTATATGTATATATACACACACGTATATATGTATATATACGTGATACCAAAGACCAACCCAATTAGATTTTCTGTCACGGATGCAGGGCTGTAGGGCTATAGGGCTGGAAGGCTGTAGGGCTATAGGGCTGTAGGGCTATAGGGCTGTACGGCTATAGGGCTATAGGGCTATATGGGCTATTGGGCTATGGGGTTATTGGGCTATTGGGCTATAGAGCTATAGGGCTTCAGGGCTATAGGTCTGAAGGTCTATACGGCTACAGGGCTACAGGGCTATAGGGCTATAGGAAAATAAGGCTATAGGGCTATGGGGCTATGGGGCTATGTGGCTATAGGGCTGAGGGCTATGTGGCGATAGAGCACGCGGGCACCCGGGCACCCCCGGGCAACCCTGGGCACCTCCGGGCAACCCTGAGCACCCAAGCACCCGGGCACCCGTGCACCCCCGAGCACCCGGGAACCCGGGCACCCGGGCCGGCCACCGAAATCGGCGACCCACCTCACCTAACCGTATGAATCCGCTCGGACCCCTACAGAGGCAAGCTCTGAATGGGGAATAACATTCTGTGTTTCATACATAAGTATAGACGTGTGTACGCATGTATGTACAATGAGCTATATGTATACATATGTGTACAACTATTTACATAGAAATACAAAAACATACATACAGACATGCATACATACATGCATGCATACATACATACACACATGCATCCATGCACACATACATAAATGCATACATACATACATGTATAAACACAAATTCGCCGGCCCAACGGGCCAGAGGCGTGCTAAGATCTCCGGTAACTGGTTAACAATTGTATTGTACTAGTTCGCGCGCGCGGGGCGGCCCCTGGGGGTCCCCCGGCGAAAAGTACCCCGCCCGCCGCCTGGGAAGGTCCCGCCCGGTTCAACTCAGAGATGGTTTTCCTTCTGGTGCGGCCTCTCAGGCCGCCCTGAGCGCGCCAAGAGTGCCCCAAGAGGCCCCCAAGATTGCTCAAGAGGCCCCCGAGACGTTCAAAGAGCGCTCCAAGGCGCCGAAGATGACCCCAAGACGGCCCAAAAGGCCCCCAAGACAGCCCAAGAGGCCTCCAAGACGCCCCAAGAGCCTTCCAAGAGGCCTCCGAAGAGAGCCCCAAGAGGCCAAAATAGTTGATTTTCATTTGTTTTTTCGATGTTTTTTGTGTTCTGGCTTTTTCGGCTTCCGGACGCTCCAATACGGCCCAAGAGGCCCCCAAGACCGCTCCAAGACGGCCCACGAGGCTCCCAAGACGGCCCAGGAACGGCCCAGGAGGGCCCCCAAGACGGCCCAAGTGCCGCCCAAGACGGACCAAGAGGCCCCAAGACGGGCCCAAGAGGGGCTCAAGAGGGGAACCGAGAACTGAAAAATCGAGCCCTCTGCCCCAGAAGGCGCCCAGGAGGCCCCAAAAAGGCCCCCAGAGGCCCCCAAGAGGCCCCCAAGACGCCCCAAGAGGCGCCCAAGAGGCCCAAAAGAGGCCCCAAGAGGCCCCAAAACGGCCCCCAAAACTCGGCTAGCCCACAACGGTGCGACAATATGGGCCGGCGGAATGAGCGAAGCGATTAAATATACATACATACATACATAAATACATACATACATGCATGCATGCATGCAAGCATGCATGCATGCATACATACATACATACATACATACATACATACATACATACATACACACATACACACATACGTAGTACGTACGAACGTACATACGTATACGAATCTACGTACATAAATGCATACATGAAATGCATGCATGCATATATATATATATATATATATATATATATACAAACCAGAACCACGCGCGCTTAACGCGCGCTTAGGTTCTAGTCACTCCTGCGACCACGCTCAACACCGCCAATGCCGCCACGGCTACCACCGCCCATTCCGCCATCACCGCGGTCACGACCATTTATGATTCCATGTCCATTTTGGGCATGACCACCCCATCCACAACGATTGCACTGTCCACGACCACTATAACGGCCATTGGTTCAACTTCTGCCTGTACCGCCACCAATACCACTACCATTGCCACTGCCACTGCCGCGAATCCACGACCACTACCATTACCACCACGGCAAGTGCCGCCACGACCATCCTAATCGTCGGTAGGACCACAATCGGCGCACAAACCGAAGCCAACTGCAGCCATCACAACCACGACCCCTCCAGGGCTCTCCTGGGGGCGTTTTCTGGGCCCCTTGGCGCTGTTTTGGGAGCCTTTTGGGGCTCTCTTGGAGCCCCCTTGGGCCGTCTTGGGGCTCTGATGAGATGTTTTGGGGCCTTCTTGGGCCGTCTTGGAGCTCTCTTGGGCCCCTCTTGGGGGCCTGTTGGCCGACTTGGGGATACCACTGCTTCTTCGCACATCCTCGTTATTCAGTGTTTACTTCTCTTCGCCTATGCTCGTTTCCTCGCCCTTCCCTCGTCCTTCTGCGCACTTTTCCTGCTCAGCCTTCCCTCTTCTTCCTCCTCGTCCTGATATTTCCTACATCTTCCCTCCTTCCACCTGCTCGTCCTCCCTTCCTCCCCGCGTGGATCTCCGCTGGAGAAGCCTCCGGAAACTCTGGGAGGCCAGGTTCGTGTGGGGCGTTTTGGGTTTTTGGGGGGGCCTCCTTGGGACCTCTGGGGGCGGAGGGTTTGAAATGTTCGTAGAGCATCCTCTCTGGGCCCCTGCTTGGGGCCGTCCTAGGTCCCTCTTGGGCCGTCTTGGCGGCCTCTTGGGCTAGCCAGGGGCCCTTCTGGGCTGTCTTGGAACCCTCTTGGGTTGTCTTGGAGCGATCCTGGCGGCCTCTCGGGCCGTCTTCGTTCCCCTGGAAGGGCAAGAGGCGAATCCCTGAAAAATCTACGTTTTCCGGCGGGGACGGGCCCACTTTTGCATCTTAGGGCCCTCTTGGGAGGGCTCTTGGGGCCTTCTTGGGCTGTTTCGGGGGTTCCCGGGAGCCCTCTTGGAGCCATCGTCGGCATCATCAAGCTACATTTCGAAGCTCGTGCGCCCTCTTGATCTATTTGGCGGCCTCCGGCGCCCTCGGGGGCCGTCCCGGGGGCGCCCCCGAGGCCCCGGTACCCCCATGCGCGCTCGAGGTCGCGGTCCCGAACCCCCTGTCGCTGCTAGGTTTGATCGGCCAACTGATGTAATGTCATGTTGGTCGTTCCCCACGTCCAGGGACTTCCTTGGAGGCCTTGCGCAAGCCTCGGAATCGCATAGAAAAGGAAGTACGGAAACGCACAAATCATGAATTAATTTCTGTTAGGTACTCAACGATTTGAGGCCCTCAAAGGCTTCCTGGTTTCGGGGGGAGGTGAGGGGGTCTGAATTGTGGCCTGTTTGTTGTGCAAGAGTAGACCGGGGGCCAAACTTGAAAAAAAAAAAAAAAAAAAAAAAAAAAAAAAACAAAAAAAAAAAAAAAAAAAAAAAAAAAAAAAAAAAAAAAAAAAAAAAAAAAAAAAAAAAAAAAAAAAAAAAAAAAAAAAAAAAAAAAAAAAAAAAAAAAAAAAAAAAAAAAAAAAAAAAAAAAAAAAAAAAAAAAAAAAAAAAAAAAAAAAAAAAAAAAAAAACGGGCGAAGGACCCAACCATGTGCAGTTGTGAGTACCGCAAGTGTGAATATCTTCTTCGGTGGCGCTCCCTATGGGGCCACGAACCGTATGAAGGTGTGCCGAATTGTGTGGCGTAGCCTCTGCAGGGGGCTTCCCTGGGAACCCCGACGGCAACGCCCGCGCGCCGCGACGCCCCTCCCCTCATTTTCCTTTTCCTTTGCCCGCGCACTCCAAAGTCCACGGCTGCGGGCGCAGCGCAAGGCGGAGCCCTCGCGACGCGCGCAGGTCGCCCCGAAGGGGTCACAGTGACGCGCACGGTTCGTACGCTGTGTGAAACAGAGGTTGCTTGCTGGCTAACTGATAGCGCGCATGGCTCTGGCCGGCGGGCGGAGCGACGACGGGCGAGCGAGGCGCTGGACAGAGCGCAGTGCGGAGTTCGCGCGACGCGCGCTGATCGCCCCGAGAGGGTCCCAGCGACGCGCGAAGGGCGTCCGCGGCGCGAGGCCAAACAGTTGGACAGCCGAGAGAAGGCGCGGCTGTGGCGGGCCGCTCCTCAGGTCAGGCCTCGCGAATAATTAACTCGGGGCCACGAAACGTGTGAGGGGTGTGCCGAAATTCGTGTGCGGGACGCATGCGGGCACACCCACTGGGACCTTCGGTGGAGCTCCCTATGGGGCCACGAAACGTGTGAGGGGTGTGCCGAAATGGGTGTGCGGGACGCATGCGGGCACACCCACTGGGACCTTCGGTGGAGCTCCCTATGGGGCAACGAAACGTGTGAAGGGTGTGCCGAAATGGGTGTGCGGGACGCATGCCGGCACACCCACTGGGACCTTCGGCGGAGCTCCCTATGGGGCCACGAAACGTGTGAGGGGTGTGCCGAAATGGGTGTGGCTGGACGACATGCGCGGGCAACACCCCTGGGACCGTTCGGCGGAGCTCCCTATGGGGCCACGAACGTGTGAGGGGTCTACCGAAGTGAGTGTGCGGGACGCTGCATACAATGTTGTGGCGACCCTTTCGGTGGAGCTCCCTATGGGGCAACGAAATATGTGAAGGGTGTGCCGAAATGAGCGTGCGGGACGCATGCGGGCACACCCACTGGGACCTTCGGTGGAGCTCCTAATGGGGCCACGAAACGTGTGAGAGGTGTGCCGAAATGGGTGTGCGGGACGCATGCGGGCACACCCACTGGGACCTTCGGTGGAGCTCCCTATGGGGCCACGAAACGTGTGAGCGGTGTGCCGCAATGAGTGTGCGGGACGCATGCGGGCACACCCACTGGGACCTTCGGTGGAGCTCCCTATGGGGCCACGAAACGTGTGAGGGGTGTACCGAAATGGGTGCGGGACGCATGCGGGCACACGCACTGGGACCTTCGGTGGAGCTCCCAATGGGGCCACGAAACGTGTGAGGGGTGTGCCGAAATGGGTGTGCGGGACGCATGCGGGCGGCAGCACTGGGGCCTTCGGTGGAGCTCCCTATGGGGCCACGAAACGTGTGAGGGGTGTGCCGAAGTGGGTGATGATGATGATGATGATGATGATGACGATGATGATGATGACGACGACGACGACGATGACGACGACGATGACGATGACGATGACGATGACGATGACGATGACGATGACGATGACGATGATGATGATGATGATGATGATGATGATGATGATGATGATGATGATGATGATGATGATGATAATGATGATAATGATGATGATGATTACGATGATGATGATTACGATGATGATGAGGGTGATGATGCTGATGATGATGATGCTGATGATGATGATGATGATGATGATGATGATGATGATGATGATGATGATGGGAAGAGGGAAGAGGAGGGGGAGGAGGAGGGGGAGGAGGCAGCGGGAGGAAGGAGGGACGCGGGGCGCTGTCTCTTCAAAACGAGGACCCAACACCACAAGGTGGTTGGGAAAATTAGCCTGGCGAAGAACCCAACCATATGCAGTTGTCAGTACCGCAACTGCGGGTTTCATCTTCAGTGGAACTCCCCATAGGACCACGGAACGTGTGAGTGGTGTGCCGAGATGGGTGCCACTGGGGCAGTCGGTGAAACTCCCTATGGGGACATGAAACACGCGCGGGGCGTGCCGACATGGGTGGCGGAAGCGCATGTGAGGGCCGCCACTGGGGTCTCCAGTGGCGCTCCCTATGGGTCCCCGAAACATGATGCTGCTGCGGGGGGGGTGCCGGGATGGGTGGCGGAGACGCATGTAAGCGCCGCTGCTGGGGCCTTCGGTGGAGCTCCCTATGGGGCCACGAAGCGCGTGAGGGGTGTACTGGGATTTGTGGCGGGGACGCATGTGAGCGCCGCCACTGGGGCCTTCGGTGCAGCTCCCTATGGGGCCACGAAACGTGTGAGGGGTGTGCCGAATTGGGCGCGGGTGGTGACGCATGCGGGCGGTGCCACTGGGGCCTTCGGTGGAGCTCCCTATGCGGCCACGAAACCTGTTGTTGTGAGGGGCGTGCCCGGATGGGTGGCGGGGACGCATGTGAGCGCGGTCGCTGGGGCCTTCGGTGGAGCTCCCTATGGGGCCACGAAACGTGTGAGGGGTGTGCCGAATTGGGTGGGTGTGGGTGACGCATGTGAGCGCCGCCGCTGGGGCCTCCGCTGGATGATGGGGCCACGAAACCTGTGAGGGGTGTGCCGAAATGGGTGTGCGGGACGCATGCGCATGTGAGCGCTGCCGCTGGGGCCTTTGGTGGAGCTCCCTATGGGGCCACGAAACGTGTGAGGGGTGTGCCGACTTGGGTGCCAGGGTTGACGCAAATGCGGGCGGCAGCACTGGGGCCTTCGGCGGGGTTCCCTGTGGGGCCACGAAACGTGTGAAGGGTGTGCCGAATTGGGTGTGCGGGACGCATGCGGGCGGCAGCAGTGGGGCCTTCGGTGGAGCTCCCTATGGGGCCACGAAACGTGTGAGGGGTGTGCCGAAATGGGTGTGCGGGCCGCATGCGGACGGCAGCACTGGGGCCTTCGGTGGAGCTCCCTATGGGGCCACGAAACGTGTGAGGGGTGTGCCGAAATGGGTGTGCGGGACGCATGCGGACGGCAGCACTGGGGCCTTCGGTGGAGCTCCTGTGGGGCCACGAAACGTGTGAGGGGTGTGCCGAAATGGGTGTGCGGGACGCATGCGGACGGCAGCCATGGGGCCTTCGGTAGAGCTCCCTGTGGGGCCACGAAACGTGTGAGGGGTGTGCCGAAATGGGTGTGCGGGACGCATGCGGACGGCAGCCATGGGGCCTTCGGTGGAGCTCCCTATGGGGCACGAAACGTGTGAGGGGTGTGCCGAGATGGGTGTGCGGGACGCATGCGGACGGCAGCGCTGGGGCCTTCGGTGGAGCTCCCTATGGGGCCACGAAACGTGTGAGGGGTGTGCCGAAATGGGTGTGCGGGACGCATGCGGACGGCAGCCCTGGGGCCTTCGGTGGAGCTCCCTGTGGGGCCACGAAACGTGTGAGGGGTGTGCCGAAATGGGTGTAGGGGACGCATGCGGGCGGCAGCCCTCGGGCCTTCGGTGGAGCTCCCTATGGGGCCACGAAACGTGTGAGGGGTGTGCCGAAGTGGGTGATGACGATGACGATGACGACGATGACAATGACGATCACGATGATGATGATGATGATGATGATGATGATGATGATGATGATGATGATGATGATGATGATGATGATGATGATGATGATGATGATGATGATGATGATGATGATGCTGATGATGATGATGATGATGATGGATGATGAATGATGAATGATGAATGATGATGATGATGATGATGATGATGCTGATGATGATGATGATGAAGATGATGATGATTGTGATGATGATGATGATGAAATGATGATGATGATGATGATGATGATGATGATGATGATGATGATGATGATGATGATGATGATGATGATGATGGGAGGAGGGAGGAGGGGGAGGAAGAGGAGGAGGAGGAGGTGGGACGCGGGGCGCTGTCTCTTCAAAACGAGGACCCAACACCACAGGATGGTTGGGAAAAAATTGTGGGATGTCAATTGTTTCTAGTTCCTCGGCGCTGTTCGGCGCTGATTTTTGTTTGCGCCTCGCGGGTTTGTTAGCCGAGCCCCTCAGGGGTGTGGCTTCCGGACCCCCTGGGGGTTCTGAAGGCCTCCTGGAGGCCTGGAGAGCCGTCGGAAGGGTCTCAGGCTGCGCGGGAGCGTGTTGGGCCGTTCTTTGCGTTCTGGGGGCTCCTTGGGGTCATCTTGGGCTGTCCTTGGGCGTCTTGGGGGACCCCCCGGAAGCCAGGAGACACAGTACCGGCCAGACGTCAGGGGATGTGGGGGATCTCCGAGTCGGAGTCCCACTTTGAAAAAAAAACTGGAATTTGGGGAATTCCTTCTTCCCAACCCTCCTTGGTTGGGTATTCGTTTTGAATCGAGCACTGTGGTCGCGTCCCTCCTCCTCCTCCTCCTCCTCCTCCTCCTCCTCGACTCTCCTCCTCCTCCTCCTCCTCCTCCTCCTCCTCCCCTCCTCATCCTCCCCATACTCCGGCCTCCCGTCTCCTCCTGCCCTCTCCTTTTCGCCGACGATGGGGGCTGCGATCTGCGACACTGTCGCCACTTCCGAGGGCTTGCCTGGTGGTCCTGTGGAGTGAGGCACCGCGCAGATCTGAGTCGATCTCCTCGCCGACCCTGGGGGGCTGCGATCTGCGAAATTGTCGCCACTTTCGAGGGCTGCTGGTGGGTCCAGCGGAGTGAGGCACCGCGCAGATCTGAGCGGGACCTTGCCGTGCCTGGGGGGGCGATCTGCGAAATTGTCGCCATTTTCGAGGGCTGCTGGTGGGTCCTGTGGAGTGAGGCACCGCGCAGATCTGAACGGGACCTCGCCGTCCCTGGGGGGCTGCGATCTGCGGAACTGTCGCCACTTTCGAGGGCTGCTGGTGGGTCCTGCGGAGTGAGGCACCGCGCAGATCTGAGCGGGACCTCGCCGTCCCTGGGGGGCTGCGATCTGCGAAACTGTCGCCTCTTTCGAGGCCTGCTGGGGGGTCCTGCGGAGTGAGGCAGGCGCGCAGAACCTGAGCGAGACCTCGCCGTCCTTGGGGGGCTGCGATCTGCGTAACGGTCGCCACTTTCCGAGGGCTGCGGGGGCGGGTGGGTCCCTGCGGAGTGAGGCACCCGCGCAAGATCTGAGCGTCGACCTCGCCGTCCCTGGTGGGCTGCGGAATCTGCGAAACTGTCGCCACTTTTTCGAAGAAAGAACAAAAAGAAACGAAAAAAAAGAAAAAAATGACCTCGCCATCCCTGGGGGCTGCGATCTGCGAATCTGTCGCCACTTTCGAGGGCTGCTGGTGGGTCCTGCGGAGTGAAGCACCGCACGGCGCAGATCTGAGCGAGACCTCGCCGTCCCTGGGGGGCTGCGATCTGCGAAACTGTCGCCACTTTCGAGGGCTGCTGGTGGGTCCTGCGGACTAAAGCACCGCGCAGTTCTGAGCGAGACCTCGCCGTCCCTGGGGGGCTGCGATCTGCGAAACTGTCGCCACTTTCGAGGGCTGCTGGTGGGTCCTGCGGAGTGAGGCACCGCGCAGATCTGGACCTCGCTGTCCCTGGGGGGCTGCGATCTGCGACACTGTCGCCACTTTCGAGGGCTGCTGGGGGATCCTGCGGACTGAGGCACCGCGCAGATCTGAGCGAGACTTTGCCGTCCCTGGGGGGCTGCGATCTGCGAAACTGTCGCCACTTTCGAGGGCTGCTGGTGGGTCCTGCGGAGTGAGGCACCGCGCAGATCTGGACCTCGCTGTCCCTGGGGGGCTGCGATCTGCGACACTGTCGCCACTTTCGAGGGCTGCTGGTGGGTCCTGCGGAGTGAGGCACCGCGCAGATCTGAGCGGGATTTCGCCGTCCCCGCGGGGCTGCGATCTGCGACAATGTCGCCACTTTCGAAAGCTGCTGGTGGGTCCTGCGGAATGCAGCACCGCGCCGATCTGAGCGGGACCTCGCCGTCCCTGGGGGGCTGCGATCTGCGAAACGGTCGCCACGTTCGAGGGCTGCTAGTGGGTCCTGCGGACTGAGGCACCGCGCAGATCTGAGCGAGACCTCGCCGTCCTTGGGGGGCTGCGATCTGCGAGACCGTCGCAATTTTCGAGGGGTGCTTGGGGGCCAGCATAGCGATCTGCGGAACTGTCGCCACTCTTGAAGACTGCTGGCGGGTCCAGCGAATTGAGGCACTGCGCAGAGCTGAGCGGGACCTCGCCGTCCCCGCGGGGCTGCGATCTGCGAAACTGTCGCCACTTTCGAGGGTTGCTGGTGGGTCCAGCGAGTGAGGCACCTCGCAGATCTGCGAAGCTGTCGCCACTTTCGAGGGCTGCTGGCGGGCCCTGCGGAGTGAGGCACCGCGCAGATCTGAGCGAGACCTCGCCGTCCCTGGGGGGGCTGCGATGTGCGAACCGTCGCCACGTTCGAAGGCTGCTGGTGGGTCCTGCGGAGTGAGGCACCGCGCAGATCTGAGCGGGGCGTCGCCGACCCTGGGGGGCTGCGATCTGCGAACCGTCGCAACTTTCGAAGGCGGGTGGCGGAGCAAGGCACCAGGCAGATCTGAGCGAGACATCGCAATCCTTGGGGGGCTGCGAGCCTCACGAATGCCGCTCGCAGAAGTATATGCGCCCACGTCACGTCATCACCTCCCTATAACGTCTCCCAAGCGACTTATGCCCCGCATTGCGCAGGGGTTGGGTATGTCGCCCGGGTATTTTTCCAACCCTCCTTGGTTGGGTATTCGTTTTGAATAGAGCACTGTGGTCGCGTCCCTCCTCCTCCTCCTCCTCCTCCTCCTCCTCCTCCTCCTCCTCGTCCTCCTTCTCCCGCCTCCCGCCTCCCTCTTGTCTCCTCTCGCCTTGCGGGTGCCGCGTGTGTGCGCGTGTGTATCTTGCATGCGGTACCTCTTGTGTGAATCTTGCATAGGGGTGCTGCGATCTGCGACAATGTCGCCACTTTCGAGGGCTACTGGTGGGTCCTGCGGACTGAAGCACCGAGCGGACCTGAGCGAGACCTCGCCGTCCCTGGGGGGCTGCGATCTGCGACAATGTCGCCACTTTCGAGGGCTGCTGGTGGGTCCTGCGGACTCAGCACCGCGCGGACCTGAGCGAGACCTCACCGTCCCTGGGGGGCTGCGATCTGCGGCACAGTCGCCACTTTCGAGGGCTACTGGTGGGTCCTGCGGACTGAAGCACCGCGCGGACCTGAGCGAGACCTCGCCGTCCCTGGGGGGCTGCGATCTGCGACACTGTCGCCACTTTCGAGGGCTGCTGGTGGGTCCTGCGGACTGAAGCACCGCGCGGACCTGAGCGAGACCTCGCCGTCCCTGGGGGGCTGCGATCTGCGACACTGTCGCCACTTTCGAGGGCTGCTGGTGGGTCCTGCGGAATGAGGCACCGCGCAGATCTGAGCGAGACCTCGCCGTCCCTGGGGGGCTGCGATCTGCGCCGTCGCCACTTTCGAGGGCTACTGGTGGGTCCTGCGGACTGAAGCACCGCGCGGACCTGAGCGAGACCTCGCCGTCCCTGGGGGGCTGCGATCTGCGACAATGTCGCCACTTTCGAGGGCTGCTGGGGGGTCCTGCGGACTGAGGCACCGCGGGGACCTGAGCGAGACCTCGCCGTCCCTGGGGGGCTGCGATCTGCGACACTGTCGCCACTTTCGAAGGCTGCTGGTGGGTCCTGCGGATTGAGGCACCGCGAGGACCTGAGCGAGACCTCGCCGTCCCTGGAGGGCTGCGATCTGCGACACCGTCGCCACTTTCGAGGGCTGCTGGTGGGTCCTGCGGACTGAGGCACCGCGGGGACCTGAGCGAGATCTCGCCGTCGCTGGGGGGCTGCGATCTGCGACACGGTCACCACTTTCGAGGGCTGCTGGTTGGTCCGGCGGACTGAGGCACCGCGGGGACCTGAGCGAGACCTCGCCGTCCCTGGGGGGC
The DNA here is from genome assembly GCA_963575745.1 of Prorocentrum cordatum. Lineage (NCBI taxonomy): Eukaryota > Dinophyceae > Prorocentrales > Prorocentraceae > Prorocentrum > Prorocentrum cordatum. Next base: position 145,346 of record CAUYUJ010004914.1, on the reverse strand, counting down.
TGCGATCTGCGGCACAGTCGCCACGTTCAAGGGCTGCTGGTGGGTCCTGCGGACTGAGGCACCGCGGGGACCTGAGCGAGACCTCGCCGTTCCTGGGGGGCTGCGATCTGCGACACGGTCGCCACTTTCGAGGGCTGCTAGTGGGTCCTGCGGACTGAGGCACCGCGGCGACCTGAGCGAGACCTCGCCGTCCCTGGGGGGGCTGCGATATGTGACACTGTCGCCACTTTCGAGGGCTGCTGGGGGATCCTGCGGACTGAGGCACCGCGGGGACCTGAGCGAGACCTCGCCGTCCCTGGGGGGCTGCGATCTGCGACACTGTCGCCACTTTCGAGGGCTGCTGGGGGTCCTGCGGACTGAGGCACCGCGGGGACCTGAGCGAGACCTCGCCGTCCCTGGGGGGCTGCGATCTGCGACACTGTCGCCACTTTCGAGGGCCTCTGGGGGGTCCTGCGGACTGAGGCACCGCAGGGACCTGAGCGAGACCTCGCCGTCCCTGGGGGGCTGCGATCTGCGACACTGTCGCCACTTTCGAAGGCTGCTGGTGGGTCCTGCGGATTGAGGCACCGCGAGGACCTGAGCGAGACCTCGCCGTCCCTGGGGGTGGGGGCTGCGTTAGTAACCACTACGACGCCCTTATATCTTGACCGGGGGCCTGCGAGCGATTGCTGCCCGCAAAATCACATGCGTCCATGTTACGTCATCACACCCGTTGTAGCAATCCTGATGCATTTGCGCTCCGCATTGCGCAAGGGTTGGGTACGTCGCCAAGGTAATCAATCTTCAAGGGTTGGAAGCGGGAAAACGTCAGAAGGCTAAAAAAATAAAAAAAGACATGGGAAATCAACGATTTATGATTTGACCCTTCTTTGGGCTCTCTCGGGACGGCTCTCGCAGCTCTCTTGGGCTGTTTGGGGCCTCGTCGGGGTCTTTTTGGGGCCTCTCAGGGATCGGGGGTGTGTTGAGGGCCTCTGGGGGGTCCCAGAGGCCTCTCGGAGGTCGCTGGAAGCTTCCTGCTCCCGCTCTTGGGCCCATTGTGGGCCTGTTCTGGGGTAGTCTGGGGCTGTCCTGGGCGCCTCTTCGGCAGTCCTGGAGCCTTCTTGGCTCGTCTCGGGGCCGTCCTGAGGGTCTCATGGTGGTCTTGGTGCAGTCTTGGGAGCCTCTTCGGCGCTCGCGGACCATTGGAAGCTCGAAAACGCGAGAAGCCAAAAGCATTGCAAAAACAAATGGAAATCGACGATTTGGGCCTCTTCGGTCCGTCCCGGGACGCCTCTCGGACCTCTCTTGGGGTCTCTTTGAGGCCACCTGAGAGCCTCGAGAGCCGTCCGAAGGCTAACTTGGGCTGCTTGGGAACGTCTTGCACCATCTTTTCGCATTCTGGGTGCCCCTGGGAGGCGTCTTGGGCCCTCCTGGGGCGCTGTGGAGGCTCCCCAGAAAGGCCTCTTGGGCTCCTGGGGGGCGTTCTCGGGCGGTTTAGGCGTCTCGTGGGCCGTCTTGGCCCCATCGTGGGCCGTCTTGGGGCCCTCTTGGGGGCAGCCTCGACCGCCTTGGGTGCCTCTTGGGCCGTCTTGGATGCAGTGGACGCCCACAAGGCAAACACGCCAAAAATAGCAGTTTTCCCATAGGAAATCTACGATGTTTGCTTATTGGGCCACTCTCGGGGTGCTTCTTTGGGGTGTCTTTGGGGCCTCTTTTGCTGTTTTTTCTGGTCTCATGGGGGCCTCTTGGAGCTTCTGGGCCCCTTCTTGGAGCGTCTTGGGGTCTCCTAGGGTCTCTTGGGACAAAAGGCCAGAATTTCCGGTTCCTCGTCCCCGTCTTGGGCGCCGCCTTGGGGCGTTCTTGGGCGGTTTGGGCGCCTCGTGGGCCGTCTTGGCCCCCTCGTGGGCCGTCTTGGGGCCCTCTTGGGGGCAGCCTCGACCGCCTTGGGTGCCTCTTGGGCCGTCTTGGATGCAGTGGACGCCCAAAAGGCAAACATGCCAAAAATCCGCCGGCCCCCTTGTGGGGCCACCAGGCTGTAGGCCCGTGATTCGCAGTTTCCTGTACCAGTCGTAGGTTGTAGTTTCCAGTGTTACAGTTCTGCTTCTTGCTGGTTACTGTAACTAGTTGACTTATTGCTGGTTACTGTAACTAGTTGATTGACCGCGCGAGGGGGGGGGAGGCCCAAACCGGCGTTTTTAGCACCCCCTGGGCGCGTTGTCTGAATTGCTGGGGGGCTCGAAATCGACACCCCTCACGCAGATCCGCGGGGTCAGGGTCCAAAAACACAAAGGATTTGCCACATTTCTGAAATTCGGTGCCACCCCTCACGCAGATCCGCGGGGTCAGGGTCCAAAAACACAGGGGAGTTGCCACATTTCTGAAATTCGGTGCCACCCCTCACGCAGATCCGCGGGGTCAGGGTCCAAAAACACAAGGGATTTGCCACATTTCTGAAATTCGGTGCCAGCCCTCACGCAGATCCGCGGGGTCAGGGTCCAAAAACACAAGGGATTTGCCACATTTCTGAAATTCGGTGCCACCCCTCACGCAGATCCGCGGGGTCAGGGTCCAAAAACACAGGGATTTGCCACATTTCTGAAATTCGGTGCCACCCCTTACGCACATCCATCGCAAGGCGTGGTAACCCAAACTGCGAGTACTCCCTCGGCCCTTTAATCCCAAGGTGTGGTAACCAAGCTCGTAAACCATACACGTCTTACCAATCGCCCTGTGTGGTAACCCCTCTTGTGATCAGTTGGTTTTGCCGATTGCGAATCGGCCTCGCATGAAGTTCCGATACTGCTGCACGACAGCGCCAAAGCCTCATGACTTAGCTCTTCCATGGCCCATTCTCCGAGAGAGGGGGCCGGCGGCAGGGGGCGAAGCCCTTACGGATATAAGTTTCCCTATAGAAAATCGACAGTTTTTGCTTATTGGGCCACTCTCGGGGTGCCTCTTGGGGCGTCTTCGGGGCCTCTTTTGCTGTTTGTTCGGGTCTCATGGGGGCCTCTTGGGGCCTCTGGGCCCCTTCTTGGAGCGTCTTGGGGTCTCCTAGTGTCTCATGGGCCAGAAGGCCCGAATTTCCGGTTCCTCGTCCCCGTCTTGGGCGCCGCCTTGGGGCGTTCTTGCGCGGTTCGGGCGCCTCGTGGGCCGTCGTGGCGCCCTCGTTGACCGTCTTGGGGCCCTCTTGGGGGTATCCTCGACCAGCTTGGGTGCCTCTTGGGCCGTCTTGGACGCAGCTGACGCTCAAAAGGCAAACACGCCAAAAGTATTAGTTTTCCCATAGGAAATCTGCGATTTTTGCTTATTGGGCTCTCTCGGTGTGCCTCTTGGGGCGTCTTCGGGGCCTTCGGGGGCCTTCTTAGCGTCATGGGAGTCGTCTTGAAAAGCGTCTGGAGCCATTGCTGCGGCCTCCTGGGGCCTCCCTGCAGCCTCTTGGAGCCCTGTTAGCTCAGGGACGCCGAAACCTCGTAAAAGCACAAGGAAAACGACGCCCGGAACCCCCATGCGCTGTCGAGGTCGCGGTCCCGGGCGCCCCGGTCTCGTGCACGGGGATATATATATATATATATTATATATATATATAATAAATATATATATATATATAAAAAAATATATACACACACACACATACATACATACATACATACATACATACATACATACATACATACATACATACATACATACATACAGACTGCATGCGTGCATGCATGCACACATACATAAAGAAGTGCATACATGCACGCATGCATGCATACATGCATACGTACATGCATACATACATACACATACATACATACATACATATATACATACATACATACGTACATACATACATACATACATACATACATACATGCATACATACATACATACATACATACATACATGGATGCATACATATACACCTACATGCATACATACAAACATACAGGCAGACCTACCTACCTACATACATGCATGCATGCATACATGCATGCACAGATCAATACATACATACATGCGTACATACATACATGCACACATACATACATACATACATACATACATACATACATACACACATACATACATACATACATAATTACATATATACATGCATACATACATATATACATGCGTGCATGCATACCTACGTACGTACATTTATACATACACATACACATCTATGAATATACAAATCTATAGATATATATATATATAGAGAGAGAGAGAAATAGATATGTATATATACATACATACATACGTACATACATACATACATACATACATACATACATACATACATACATATACATGTGTAAATGCAAATACCTATACACACAAACACATACCTATACATATCCAGATACGTATGAATACTAGAACCACGCGCGCGCTTCGCGCGCGCTGATGTTCCAGCAAGCACCAGCTGTAGTCTAAAGTGTTCGGCATCGGAGGACATATATTGTCACATGGATCGTGCACCTCAGGGAGCTCCACCTGCGGCCCCTCAGACAGGCTTGGCTGAGGGTCCCCCCGCCCATGCCGGCACACCCCTCACAGGCATCGCGTCCCACAGGGAGATCCACTGAATTACACCCCCAGAGACGAGGTTCGAACAATGGCGCGCCCCTCACGCGGACCGTGCCCCGCAACTAAATGTATTTGCGGCACCAGAGGGGAGCTTCATAACATCGCTCACTTCGGCACACCTCTCACACGGATCGTGGCCCGCAACGACATCCAGGGACGGCCCCAACGACAAGTTTCGCATCCCGTCATCCCGCTTACTTCGGAACACCTCGCACACGGGTTGTGATCGTGGCCCACAGGCATCTCCACCCACGGCCCCAGAGACAGGGTTCGCACTGCGCCCAACCCCCCCCGGCCATTGCCGCACACCCCATCACGTGGATCATACCCACAACCAGTACCACCTCAAGGTCCAGAAGATTCGTACAACGCCCCCCCCGCCCATGTCGGCACACCTGTCACGCGAATCATGCCCCAGAATGCACATCCTTGCATGGCGTCCCCACGCCCATTTCGGAACATGCCTGGCACGGGGCATGCCCGGAGGAGGTCCACCTGCGGCCTCAGTGGACGTGTTCGCGCGGCCCTTCACGCGGATCGTGCCCCACAAGGAGTTTAGCGAGGGGCGACGGATTGTCATGTTTTCCACAACCATCCTGTGGTGTTGGGTCCTCGTTTTGAATAGACGGTCTCCGCGCTCCACCCTTCCTTCCTTCCTTCCTCCCTCCTCCCCTCATCCCTCCTCCCATCCCTGCCTCTGCTCTCTGCATGTCCTCGTCGTCGTAATCGTCGTCATCATCATCATCATCATCATCATCATCATCATCACCACCACCACCACCACCACCACCACGACCACCACCACCACCACCACCACCATCATCATCATCATCATCATCATCATCATCACCACCACCACCACCACCACCATCATCATCATCATCATCATCATCATAATCATCATCATCATCATCATCATCATCAGCAGCAGCAGCCATCATCATCATCATCATCATCATCATCATCATCATCATCACCATCATCATCATCATCACCATCATCATCATCACCATCATCATCATCATCGTCATCAACATCATCATCATCGCCATAATCGTCATCATCATCAACATCATCATCATCATCCTCATCATCATCATCGTCATCATCATCAACGCCATCATCGTCATCATCATCATCATCATTAGCAGCATCATCATCCTCATCCTCGTCATGGTCACCGTCATCACAAACATCATCATCATCACCACCACCACCACCACCTCCATCATCATCATCATCATCATCATCATAGGCATCATCAGCATCAACAGCATCATCAGCATCATCAGCATCATCATTATCAGCATCATCATCATTATCAGCATCATCATCATCATCATCAGCATCAGCATCATCATCATCACCATCGTCATCATCAACATCATCATCAGCATCATTATCATCACCATCAACATCATCATCATCATCCTCATCATCATCATCAGCATCAACATCATCATCATCATCATCATCAGCATCATCATCAGCATCAGCATCATCATCAGCATCATCATCATCATCACCATCATCATCATCATCATCATCATCATCAATCATCATCATCATCATCATCATCATCATCATCATCATCATCATCATCATCATCATCATCATCATCATCATCATCATCATCATCATCATCATCATCATCATCCGCGTGTCGTGCCCCCATGGGGAGCTCCACCGAAGGCCCCAGTGGCGGTGTCCACATGCGTCTCCCCCACCCAGCACAGCGTTTCGTGGCCCCATAGGGAGCTCCACCGAAGGCCCCAGTGGCGGTGTCCACATTCGTCTCCCCCACCCAGCACGGCTCTTCGTGGCCCCATAGGGAGCTCCACCGAAGGCCCCAATGGTGGTGTCCCCATGCTTCCCCCCCACCCAGTACAGCGCTTCGTGGCCCGATAGGGAGCTCCACCGAAGGCCCAAGTGGCGGTGTCCACATGCTTCTCCTCCACCCAGTACAGCGCTTCGTGGCCCAATAGGGAGCTCCACCGAAGGTCCCGGTGGCGGTGTCCACGTGCGCATCTCCCACCCAGCACAGCACTTCGTGGCCCCATGGTGAGCTCCACCGAAGGCCCCAGTGGCGTGCCCACATGCGTCTTCCCCACCCAACAAAGCGTTTCGTGACCCCACAGGGAGCTCCACCTAGAACCCCAGTAGAGGTGTCCATATGCGCCTCCCTCACCCAGCACAAGTGCTGCAACGCAAGTTGCAAGTGTTTGAAGCGTGTATTTTATCCAAGTTGCTATATGGCCTCGAATCGTGCATGCTATTGAAGGCTGATAGGGCGAAGCTGGAGGCATTCCAAGCGCGATGCTTGATGAGAATTTTCAAGATTTTGCCAGCGTATTTGTCTAGAGTCAGCAACGTGGACGTTCTTCAGACAGCGAAAGTACATAGCCTATCTACAACTTTGTTTCAACGCCAACTACTGATATATGGCAGGCTCGCCCAGGAACCTCCGAGCAGCCTCCCAAGACGAATGTTGTTTTCTGTCGGGAGCCACTCTTCTGTCTTGTCCCGGACGTGGGGCAGCGCACGAGCCCGAGGCAGGCCGCGTTTGCAATGGACGACGTACTTTCACTCACAAGCTTCGGCGTTGTCTGCGCGAAGCCTCAGTCGACTCCAATGTTTTTTAGGCGACGAAGCGACTTGGCGCTCAGCCGTCGAATCTTGGTGCAATATTCGTTGATTGTGTTTGCCCCGGTCCCCCTCCTCCCTTCCCCTCCTCCCTCCCTCCCTTCCCCTCCCCCCTTCCCCCCTCCCAGATTGTCTGCAGGTTTTCGCGTCGTGCCCCATGGGGTACAAAGTCTTCCCATGGTCTGCCACCGACCCGCCTGCAGCGCAATCGATTATTCAATGTATTATTTATTTGTATGTTTTGCTTGTGCCTGCACGCCGCCACCTGCCAATTTTCCTTGCCAATGCGCCGTCTGGGCGCAGCTTCTGTCTGTCTGTCTGTCACTCAGCACAACGTTTCGTGGCCCCATAGGGAGCTCCACCGAAGGCCCCAGTGGCGGTGTCCACTTTCGTCTCCCCCACCCAGCACAGCGTTTCGTGCAGGAGCCCACGAACGTGGCAACGGTTGCGCAGTTCGCAGCCACCCAGGGAGAAGCGAGAGCTCAAGTGGCTCCTCGGGGCCCCCGACTCCGCCGTGCCTCCCAGGAGCCCATGACAGTGGCGACAGGTAAGCAGTTTGCAGCTCCCCAGGGAGCTGCGAGTCTCGGCTGGGTCCACGAACTCCCCGACTCCGCCGTGCCTCCCAGGAGCCCACGAAAGTCGCGACAAATGCGCAATTCGCTCCGCAGTGCCTCCCATGAGCCCACGAAAGTGGGGACACTTGCGCAGGTCGCAGCCCTGAAGGGAGCTGCGAGGTCCCGACTGGGTGCGCGAACTCCCCGACTCCGCCGTGCTTCCCAGGAGCCCACGAAAGTGTCGACGGTTGCGCAATTCGCAGCCCCCCAGGGAGCTGCGAGGTCTCGGCTGGGTCCGCGTACTCCGCTACTCCGCCGTGCCTCCCAGGAGCCCACGAAAGTGGGGACACGTGCGCAGGTTGCAGCCCCTGGGGAGCTCCGAGATCTCGGCTGGGTCCGCGTGGCCACCGACTCCGCTGGACCTCCCAGGAGCCCACGAAAGTCGCGACAAATGCTCAGTTCGGAGCCACCCAGGGAGCTGCGAGTCTCGGCTGGGTCCTTTTACTCCGCTACTCCGCCGTGCCTCCCAGGAGCCCACGAAAGTGGCGACCGTTTGGGCAGTTCGCAGCCACCCAGGGAGCAGCGCCGCAGCCACCCAGGGAGCAGCGCAGGAAGAGGCAGGAGGAAGGGGGAGGAGAAGGAGGGGGCAGAGGAGAGGTGGGGTCAGCAGTGGTCGATTCGAAACGAGAACCCAACACAGGAGGGTTGGGAAAAAAAAACTCGGAGGTCCGCGCGGACTTCTCGGATCGGCGCTGGAGTCCTCTGGCGGCGCCTCCGGCGCCGGCCCTGGCGCCGCGCGCCAGAGGAGGCCCAGCGCCGATCCAAGAAATCTGCGCGGACCTCCGAGCTTGTATGTTTGTGCTACTGCTTGTTCCCCGATCCATCCCCTCCTGTTCCATTTGTCGCCCCTGCGACGGAATGCTTGGAAAGGGGCCGCGGGCGCCTGGCGCCAGGGTCTTTGCCACCCCTGTTGTTCTCCATTTCGGCACGTCGTGCGCGCCCAAACGCTCTACAAGAAAGCCATTACCGTCACCATGGTTGCGCCCATCCCCTTCCACACGTGGGCTGTCTGCAGAGGCCCCTCCTCCCCCCATCCCACGTCCCCGGATCCTCGTGGTACCCGCAGCGCCCGTCCACGCATTGGCCGCACGTCTGGTGCGGGCCGCACGCCACCCAGGACAGAGTCTGAGACCTGGCCGGATGACTTTTGATCTCGTGAAGCTGGTGGCGCGGGATCGCACGAGCAAGCGGGGAATATCGCAGACGCCGCAGTCGCCGTCGCCCCAATCAAAATGGAGCCAAAACGTTTTCAACTATTTGCGACGCCTCATCCCCCCAACTCCTCATCCTCCTCCTCCTCCTCCTCCTCCTCCTCCTCCTCCTCCTCTTCCTCCACATCATCTTCTTCATCATCACCATCATCATAAGCAGCAGCAGCAGCAATTCTCACCATCGCCATGACCATCACCAGCAACATCATCATCATAATTGTCATCATCATCATCATCACCACCACCACCACCATCATCATCATCCAACTTCTCCTTGTAAGTATTTAGCCCTCGCGCCCATGCGCCTTGTTATGGGTCAGGAGATCGCCCCGACGGGCTGACAATCAAGCGGCCAAGACCCCTCGCGGGTGGAAACGCACGCAGAAACAAAGAATGACTCGGATGGCGGCGACAAAATGCAAACCGCTATGTACAGCTCGTCCCTGGAAGACGTATACGGTTGTCATTTCGCTTAAGCCTTGCACGCAGCGGTTTGAGGGGCCTCCTCGACGCTTTTACTGGTATATTGCACCACCGCGTATTTCGGATGGCAGCGTAACTTGAATGCATATGAATGGAAACAAAGGCGAGGCCAAATGGTCGTTCGCTGCGAACTTACGGAAGGACATGCTCATACCACCGCGAGTATTTTAAGAATTCTCGTGTGGTGGTGGAAGACTTGTGTTTTCCCTACCACGCTGTGCGCTCTTCCTCCCCGAATTTCCGTCCCCCCCTCCCCATCCTCATCCTCCTCATCATCAGCATCATCCTCACCATAATCACCGTCACCAGCAACATCATCATCAGCATCATCATCACCACCAGCATCATCATCATCATCAGCATCATCAGCATCATCATCATCGCCAACATCACAACCATCACTATCATCATCACCATCATCATCAGCATCATCATCACCATCATCATCCGCATCATCATCATCATCATCATCATCATCATCATCATCATCACCACCACCACCATCATCATCATCAGCAGCATCAGCATCATCATCGTCATCATCATCATCAGACTCATCTTGGCTAGCATCATCACCATCCTCATCAACAGCATCATCCTCGTCCTCTTCTACTCCGTTTGCATCTAAGCCTGTCGGGGCCGGCAAAGAATTCATTCGCAGGCGCCCACCACGCCTTTCCCTTCCCACGCAGAAACGCGCGCGAGTCCTCCAACAGCTGCTCACACCTGAACTCCCGTAGCTCCTTCAGCCACACCTCGTCACACCGCTCGCACTTCGTCAACCACGCGACCCCGCGTGCCCCACAACCGCTGCGACGAACACTTCCTCGCGACGGAAATACGTTGAATTGGCATGTGCGCCACGAAACCCAAGCCCGGAGGCGCGAGCTGCCCAAAATCCTCGCTCGCGACGGAACACAGCCCGCCGAAGTGGACTGGCGCAAAAAGACACCCCCCCACACTGCGCAACACGCCCCGGATTGCGCATCAAAACTTCTCACCCACCTAACCTGGTGATCTTGCGCCCACCATGCTGCCTTCGTCAATAAACAACACCGCCACTGTCTCCTCGTCGCGTTGAAAGGCAAGGACTACGCAAATACGGCGCATCGCGCCCCGCCCAACAACTGCGCAGTCACGGCCTGCTGAACAGCGCCCTGGACGGCCAATCCGCTCTGCCACCTCACCAGATCTTCGATCCGCTCTTTCCAGAGAGTACGCAACACGCGCAACTTCCCGGCCCCGGGGCCCCCGTGCGGGCACGATCGGAGCCGCTCACCGACATCCAGGAGATTGCCCGCCTCGGACTCGAGCTCCTGCAGGACTGGGCCACCGCCCGACTTATCACCTAGCACTGACGGGGGTTCACCGCGCGCCCCCCGGGTTCTTTGTCCCGTCGATGCCGTAGTCCGCACAAGCGTCCATCCACCTCCACTGCCCACACCGCGTTTTGCCATCCGTCTTTGTCGCTGCTCCTCGTTGGGCCATAGACGTCTCCTGGCTGTGCGCCTTCCGCTCCTCCTCCACCACGGCGCCCACGGCGCAGGGTTTTCTCCCCGCGGCGGCGACCGCGGCGTTTCGCCGAGATCCGTTTCCTTTCGCCCCGCGGGCCCCGCGGTCGCGGCACCACGCGAACACTGCTGCTGCATTTTCGCAGAGCAACACCCCCCTGCGCCTTGGCTAAAGGCATTTCCCCCGTTGTCGCCTTCGCCGCCCTGTTGCTTGCGACCGCCAGCGCGCGATTCGAGCGCCTCGCCCATTTGGTCAAACTCGACGTTTAGCTCGTCATCGCCGACGTCATCGCCCCGCCCGCGGGGCCATCCGCATCCCTCGGCCACACATGGTAGACGCTCAGACAATTTCCCGCGTATCGAACCGCTTTCTCCGTTGAAGCTCAGCCGTTCGGCTATTTGGCCATGGCTGGAGAGCGTTTCTATATTTGGGGGGATGACGGGCGTCATGGGGGGGGAGCGGGGGCGGTATGACGCAACGCACCCCCCCCGCCGCGTGGCTCTGGCACCACATCCGCTCCCACGCGCACGACGACGATGAGCGACAAGCGACGAGCGAAAACGACGACGACGACGACGACGACGACGACGACGACGACGACGACGATGCGAGCAGCATGTAGGTGGCGATCTGCCCAACAACGCCTGCGTACACCAATGCTCGCGTGCACCACAGCGCGCGTGTACATCACAGCGCTTGCGTACACCACAACTGCCGTGCGCAACGCAGCGCCCGTGTACACCACAAGGCTTGCGTGCACCACAACGCCGGTGTTCACCACAGCAAGTGTGCACACCGCAGCAACCATGTGCAACGCAGGAGAGCCCAGAATCGAATCGACAAGTCGGATCGGCGGTCGAAATGAATCGGACCGGCGGAAAAGCTTCGCGCTGGCACACGCGCGCGCCAAACAAAGAAGGAGGGAAGAGGAGGGAGGATACGAAGACGGGAGAAGGACAAGGATGAGGGTTTTGTGGCAAGTCGGCCACGCGCCCAACTCATTAGCGCGAGCCCCTCCTGGGCTCGCGCTGGCACGGCGCGGCAGCAAGGAGGCTGCGCGCCCTTTCGGAACGTTCGCCGGCCCAGCGGCCCTAGCCGAGGACCCAGAGAGGGCCACGAGGGAGCAACGCGGGGTGGGTGGGCAACCCTGCTGGCTCGACTCCCACGGCTGCGGGGCCTAAATGAGCTAAGTAAAATCCCCACCCCCGCCGCATACAACCCACAGTCTCAAGCAATCAGACTCTACAAGTCACGCGCTGGCAAGTGCGCACTAAACAAAGGAGGAGGGACGGGAAGGGAGGAGACGAAGACGGGAGAAGGACAAGGATGCTGGTTTCGTGGCAAGTCGGCCACGCGCCCAACTCCTCAGCGCGAGCCCCTGCCAGGCACGCGCTGGCACGGCGCGGCAACACGGAGGCAGCGCGCCCTTTCGGCGCGCTCGCCTGCCAATCGGCCACCATCAACCGCAAAAACACCAAAAGCGCAGCCACTGCACGTAGCGGCCACTTGCCTGCAACACGAGGCCTTCCAGGGGCAAACGCCGGGCCGCTTCGGCGGGGGCCCGCCGACGCGCGGCGGCGCGCCGGGCCGCCGCGCGCGACAACGGCGCAGGGCACCAGGGCCGATGTCTGGAAGAAAGGTGGGGGGAGAATAAGGGAGCCCACCCAGGGCCCCCCCCCCCGGCGGGCCCAACGCCGCCCACTCCCAGGCTCGCGGCCCTGAAGCACGGGCCGCGCCCGGCGCCTCCAAAGGGAATGAGACAACGACTGGCGCCAGCGAGTCCAGGGCGCGAGGGAGAGGCAGCGCTCCGCGCCACTGCGCACGAGGCGCAGCGCGGGAACGCGCATGGGCCCACGACCCGGGCGCGGCCAACGCTGCACCTCAGCGACTTGCACAGATTCGCCCCTGGAGCAGGACGGCAACACCGCCGACGCGAAGCAGCATTCCAAACTGCCGCGCGCGAGGGCCACACGAAAGGCGCGCGGCCCCAAAAACAGAACGAGCCAAGGACCCCATGGCCCAGATGACTCGAGAGGCGAAGATGCCAAACGCCCGCCAGCCCAAACGGCTGGAACGCAGGGGGCGCGGCGCCCGCGGCGACGGCCCTTCCCTGGGCGGGGGCGGCGGCCCGCGCGCGCGGGCATGGCCGTTGAGGTCACCGACCCCAAACACATGATCAAGCGACACGCGGCGCCCGAGCCCGCGCGAACGGCGCGCGCCAGCGCCGCCTCGCGCGCCCACCGCCGCGCACCTCGCGGCCCAGGTCTCGGGCCCCCAGCCCTGCCTGGACTGGGCGGGGGGAGCCTGGCCCCACAAACCCCGGCACTCCTCGGCGGCCTAACCCATCGCCGCGCCGGGGCCGCGGGCGGCACGCGGCACGGTGGCCCACCCCCTCGCCACGCCGGGGCCCAGGCGGGCTGTCTAGCGCTGCCAGCCTGCAGAGCTCCTCTCGCGCGAACGCTGGCAGCCCTTGCCCTCCTTCGCCTCGTTGCCCTTCTGCTCGCGCAACTGTTTGAGCCGAGGTCGACGCCGCCGTCGGCGCGGCCGCGCCCCTCGCACACTCACCGGGGGGCGCGGCGCGCTAGCGCGGGCAAGCCACGCAGCGCCGAGACCCGCCCCCGGGACTGCTGAACCTTCGCCACCCGCGCGCAGACCGTTGGCCGCCCTCGCCAACCAGGTCGCCTCCGCCGAGGCCCGCGGCGAGCGGATGCTGCGCGTCGGCGCCTGCTTGACCAGCTTCGCGACCACGCGCTCGGAACGGCCGCCACGCCGCGATCGACGCTCGGCCACCTGCCAGACGTCCGCCCGATACTCCATGGCAGCCTCGAGGAACCTCCTCCGCGCAGCGGATCGGGCGTCCTTGGCCGCCCTGGCCCTCCTCCAAGGAACGGGGCGTCGGCCCTGGCAGCGGCCCCAGGGGCCCCGTCGGCGGCCGCGGCGGCGGCTGGCGGGGCCCCGACGCCTTCGCCAGCGGCCTTGGCGGCGGCCAACGGCCTCGCAAGCCGCTCCAGCGGCGCCCCAGGCGGCCTCGGCCCAGGCGCACCTCAACGATTCCCAACGTACGCCTCAGCAGCATTCCCGGCGGCGGCCCCAGAGGCCCCCCGCGGCGCCCCTGGCGGGCCCTGCTTGGGGGCCGCGGAGGCGCTCGGCTCCAAGCGTGCGCGGACGCGTGTTTACACGTGCTAGGTTTTGGCCCTCTTGGGAAGCCCTGTCGGCGGCCCCGGCCTCGGCGGCGCCCCTGGCGGCCCTGGCAGCCGCGGCCGCCAGCGCGGCTGCCGACGCGGCGGTCGGCGCATCCAGGGCGCGCCTGCCTCCACACGGCGCGAAGAAAGATCTGACAAGCTTTTTCTCGCGGCCTCCTGGCTGCGGGCGCTGCCTCGAGATGGACCGGCCACGCCGCCCCTGGGACCGCGCCGCGCGGACACCCCGCCCCCTCGGGGCCAGGGCGCCAGGCGGGCGGCCCGACCCCGAGCTCGCCTCGACCCGAGATGGCCCGAGCATCGCCTCGCCACTGCTGTCGTCGTGGTGTCCCTCATCCTCCGGCCGATCCTCCTCGCTGGGCTCCTGTTTCACCCGCGACGGTTCCTCCTATTCCTCCTCGACTTCCTCTTCCCCCTCGGCAGCGGCCAGCGCGGCCGTCGGCGCGGCGGCCGGGGCCGCAGTCGGCGACGCTGTCAGCACGGCCGTCGAGGCACCGGCGCAGCTGTCGGCGCTGCGGATGGCGACGCTGTCGATGCCGCAGTCGACGCAGCCGCCTGCGCCGCTGCCATATGTCGCCGCTGACTGCAAAGCAGGCGAGGTCACCGTCGGCGCAGCTGCCGGCGCCGCCGTCGATGCCGCCGTCAACGCTGCCGTCGGCGCCGCTGTCGGTGCCGCGGTCGGCGCGGCTGTCCGCGCAGCTGCCTGCGCGGCGGTCGGCACCGCCATCGACGTCGGCGTCGGTGTCAGCGTCGGCGGACCTGCCAGGAGGTTGCTCAAAGCCCTCGTCGGCACCGTTGTCGGCGCTGCCGACGATACCGCATCAGGCTCAGCTGCCGGCGCCGCGGAAGACGCCGCCGTCGGCGCCGCGGTAGCCACGTCTGTGGGCGCCGCCGTCTGGGACTGTGTCGGCGTCCACGTTGGCGCCGCAGTCGGGGAACCAGCCGGCGCCGCTGTGGGCGCCTCGATTGCCCCTCCCGTCAGCGCCGTTGTCGAGGCCACGGTTGGCGCAGCCGTCGGCGCAGCCGTCGGCGCAGCTGTGGGTGCCGCAGC
Organism: Prorocentrum cordatum; assembly: GCA_963575745.1. Taxonomy (NCBI): domain Eukaryota; class Dinophyceae; order Prorocentrales; family Prorocentraceae; genus Prorocentrum; species Prorocentrum cordatum. The sequence goes on along the minus strand of CAUYUJ010004914.1, from coordinate 130,075 downwards.
TGGCGCAGCCGTCGGTGCAGCTGTCGGCGCTGCTGTCGGCAACGCTGTCGGTGCCGCAGTCAACGCCGCCGTCAGTGCCGCCGTCGGCGCCGCTCTCGGCGCCGCAATCGGTGCGGTCGCCCGAACCGCAGCCAGCACGGCGGTCAGCACAGCTGTTGGCGGAACCATCGGCGCCGGCATCGCCGATGTCGGCGTGTCGGTCGGGGCCACCGTCGGCACAGCTGTCGGCGCCGCAGTCGACGCCGCCGTCAGTGCCGCCGTCGGCGCCGCTCTCGGCGCCGCAATCGGTGCGGTCGCCCGAACCGCAGCCAGCACGGCGGTCAGCACAGCTGTTGGCGTCACTGTCGATGCCGGCGTCGTCGAACCTGTCGGAGAGCTGATCGATACCCTCGTCGGCGCTGCAGTCGGCGCGGCCGACGGTGCTGCATCCTGCTCAGTTGCCGACGCCCTGGTCGGCAGTGCCGCCGAAACTGTAGAAGTCGCGCCTGTCGACGACTCCTTCCAGGATCGGGTCGGTGTCAACGCTGGCGCAGCAGCCGATGATCCCGTCGGCGCCGCCGTAGCTGCCGCCGACGGTGCTGCCGTCGGCGCCGCCGTCGATGCAGTGGTCGGCGAAGCACTTGGCGACTCCGTCGTCGCAGCCGTCAGTGCGGCAGTCGGCGTGGCTGTCGATGCAGCTGTAGGCGAGCCTGTAAACGCTGCCGTCGGCGCCGCTGTCCGCGCCGCAGTCGGCGCCGCTGTCGGCGCACCCTTCGGCCCCGATGTTGGCACAGCTGGAAAAGCTGTCGCCCGCGCAGCTGGCGGCTCAGCCGTCGGCATGCCAGCCAGCGCCATCGTCGGCGCTGCTGTTAGCGAAGCCGTCGGCGCCGCTGAAGGGAGCGCTGTCGGCGCAGCTGTCCATGTCGAAGGGGCGGCGGCGCGCGGGCGCAACCGCTGGGGCCTCAGGTGGGAATCGGCAGCAAGCGGACGCAAGCGGGCGGCAACAAGCGGGCGGCACAGGCGGGCGCAAGCAGGGGAGGATGTGCCAAAGTGAGGGGGCGGCAGCAAGCGGGCGCAACCACTGGGGCCCTAGGTGGAGCTCCCTGTGGGGCCACGAAACGCGTGAGGAGTGTGCCAAAATGAAAAGGTGGCGGCATGGCATGTGCGCGCAACCACTGGGGCCTCAGGCGGAGTTCCCTACGGGGGCACGAAATGCGCGAGGGGCGCGCCAAAGTGAGGGGGCGACGGGAGGACGAATAAGCGGGCGGGGGAGGAAGGAGGAGCGGAAGGAGGAGGAGAGGAGAGGAGGACGAGAGGAGTGAACGCGGGGGCTGCCTCTTCGAAACGATGACCCAACACCACAGGATGATTAGGAAAAACATTGTACATTACATAAGAGCCCGACGACTCTGACCTTCTCGCGATTCTCCATGCGCCTCTTTTCGAAATCCCGTGCGTTTCCGCGGGTTCTTGCGGCTTTCTCGGATACTGCGGATGATCTCTGCGGCCGCCCTCGCAGCCTCTCGGTGCCCTCCCCGGCCGTCTGGGCGCCTTTTCGGCGCAGTTTTCCCCCGTCTGGGGCGCCCCCAAAAGCACCCGGGGCCCCCTCCAGGAACCAAAAACCAATTGAGGTGCCCCCCCCCCACCGCTTCCATTTTTCGCCCCACTCCCGCGACAGACGCCCTGCAACTTAGCCCAAAATGCCGTCTACAACTCCCACGAAGACCCGCGCCAAGCTTTGGAGCCTCAAGCTCAAGCGCCAGTCCGCGGCGCGCGGGGGGGGGTCTGGCTGCGCCCGCGCAGGGGGGTGCGCGAGAGTGGTGGGCCCCCGAGAAGGCGGCAATAACCTCGATATCTCTTCCCCACGCCCCCCCATCGAGATCCTGGAATCCGGATCCCACCAGCCCTCTGGGCGTAGGTGGTCTAGAGCAGATCCTCTCCCACCCCTACCTCTTCCCCCTTGGGGAGGGGTTTACCCCTCCCCCTACCCCCTCCCCTGGACCTGGACGGAGGGTTTCGCGAGCGGTCGGACGGCTCTTTTGGCCCCGAGATGGCTCCAAGAGCGCCTCAGCGAGCCCAAGATAACCTCCAAGATGGCTCAAGATAGCGCCAGATCGCTTAAGATGGCTCCCGAGATGTTCCAAGAGGCCCAAAGACGGCCCCAAGACGGCTCCGAGTGGCCAAAGAGCTCCCCAAGGAGGCCCCGAAGAGGCCAAAATCGTCCCAAAACCTCACGAAATCAATGTGTTGTGCTTTCCCCCCGTTTCGCTTCCGACGGCCATCCAAGGCCTCAAGATGGCCCCAAGATGGCCCAAGAAGGCCCCACAAGAGGCCCAAGAGAGCCCCAAGACGGCCCCAAGAGCGCCCAAGAGCGCCCAAGAGCGCCCCAAGAGCGCCCCAAGAGCGCCCCAAGAGGCGATGTTTGGAGCTCCTGAGGGGGGAAGCAAATTGGGGAACCCCCCTTCGTTGACCGATCCCTCCAAGATGGCCCCAAGAGCGCCCCTACAGCCCCCAAGAGCGCCCCAAGAGCGCCCCAAGAGGCGACGAGACGGCCCCAAGAGGCGCCCAAGAGGCCTCCAAGAGGCTCCCAAGAGACCCCCAAGAAGCCTCAAGAGGATCTCCGAAATGCATTTGAGACGCTTCTGGCTCTTCGGTTCGCCGTCCTCTTCAATTTCTCATCCCCCTTTTCCTCCTCCTCCTTCTCCTCCTTCTCCTCCTTCTCCTCCCTCTGCTCCTTCTCCTCCTTCTCGTCCTCCTCGTCCTCTCCCTACTCCACATCCTCCTCTTCATTCTCCTCCTCCTCCTCCTCCTCCTCCTCCTCCTCCTCCTCCTCCTCCTCCTCCTCCTCCTCCTCCTCCTCCTCCTCTTCCTCCCCCTCCCCCTCCGACGAGGATTCCTTCTCCATCCTCCCCCTCTTGGGGTACGTGACAGCTTCCCCCGCCATTTGTTATTCTGCATGCTCCCCGACTTCCCTGATCACCTCAACTCCCCTGGGCATCGTTTCTGGATGGGCTGGTGAGGATATGTTTTTTATCTGCGGCCCGCAAGGAAAAGTCCAGAGGGCGTGGTCAATCAGGCTAACTGGGGCAAAGAGCCATATAATTGGCGAAACCAGCCGTCCTGACGACAGCCGACCTCACAGCGAGCGAGCTCGCAGCTGCACATGCACAGAACAAAATGAACTAATTCGGTAGACGCATCTTAGCGTCGGAAAGCGAGGAGTCGCCGAGACGGCGCCAGCTCAACACGACAAAATATATTCATGGGCCGGTACGAAGCGGTGCCAGCTCAGCACGACGAGGAGAGGGAGGAGGGGGCGAAGGGCAGGCGCGGGCGGCGGCAAGGGAGAAAAGGGGGGAGGAACCAGGCCTCACACACAGAACACCTCACGTGTTCGACGCTCACCGCGGAGCCTTCCTGTGTTCGAAGCTGAAGCCAATGAACCAGGGGCCTGAACACCTGCGAAACGTCGAGGGTATTCAAGCGTTGCCCGGGACAGGCGACACAGGCGGCCGAGGACCCAACAGAGCGTCGCGACAGAGGACGAGGAGGAGAGCCACGTGGCGACACAGGCAGTCCAGGACCCAACACAGCGGAGGCGGAAAGGGAAGCGCCGGACGAAAGCGCCACCAGACGAGGACCCAACACATAAAGTCGGAGGGTCGTTGGCATCGGCGTCGTAGGTGGGGGATGACACTTGAGCAGGGCCAGCTGCTGCCGCATGGGCCACCCTGTTTCCGCAGTCCTGGTCAAGGGCACTGCTGCTCACCATGGGGGGAAACGCAGGAGTGTCCTGCGCCGTCGGAGGAGGAGGGGAGGAAAAGGCGCAGCCGATAGCCGCAGGAACTGGCAAATCAAAGGAAGAGGGAGAGCCGTCGTACGAGAGCGCCCGTGGGAACCCTAGATCACCTGTGACGGATCTCCTCACGCTGAGCAGTGGGGTGACTGCCGTTGCCTCTGCCGTAGCGGCCCCAGTGACAGGCGCTCCGCCAGCCAGTCCCTGGCCACCAGGCCCCACCCCGGATGACGTAGCAGGAGAGCCTTGCACGGCAGGGGGATGAGGGGAGGAGGAGGCGCAGCCGATAGCCACAGGAACTGGTAAATTGTTGGAGGAGAGGGGGTGACGGCAAAGTCACTGCCAGCGTCCTCCTGCGGAGAATCCTCAGCCAACACTGTCGGGGGGAACGCGCTGTCTACCCTTCCAGGCACAGCCACGTCGTCACTTGGGCGCCCTTCTCCCACCATCCCCAGTGTAGGTCCTGAGGGCCCGTCCCCAGCCGCAGTGGGATGGGCGGCATTCGGGGTTCGGGCCCCCCATGGACTGCCCGCCCGTCCTCGCGGGGAGGCGGGAGGCGTGGGAGGAACTGGCGCGTGCTCGAGATTCATCGTCGCGCACTGGCCACCCTCCAAAGTCTGCGACTCCCCTCCCACCAAACAAGGGGGAGGTGGTCCCCGACTTACTCTCGACGTTGGGTCTGCCACGCCTGCGGGCGACGGCTGCTCCGCGCGGGGGGAAATTGTCCCAGCCACTGGCGGTGACCGGACTCCAGCCCCACATACCGCTCGATCTGCGCCTTCTCCCTCTCCATGTGGCGGGTCTTACGTGGTGGAACCATGAGTAGGTAAGCCCCTGTCTGCTCTCCGACCAAGGCTCTGCGCACCAGAGCACGTATGTCACGGAATACCCCTCGGAGGCGGCGTGCGCATGTCACGGAATGCCCCTCGCGGCCGCCTCCTGGTTCCGGGTCGCACAGGGGGTGGGCGTATAGTGGAGTGCGGCTGGTTCCGGCCGCCCCCTCTCCTGCCGCATCGGCCATCCTGTTCCGCAGTCCTGGTCAAGGGCACTGCTGCCCACCATGGGCGGAACGCAGGCTTGTCCTGCGCCGTCAGAGGAGGAGGGGAGGAGAAGGAAAGCCGATAGCCGCAGGACCAGGTAAACCATAGGAAGAGGGAGAGTCGTCGTACGAGAGCGCCCGCGTGACCCCTTGAACGTCTGTGACGGATCTCATCACATTGAGCTGTGGGGGGGCTGCCGCTGCCTCTGCCGTAGCGGCCCCAGTGACAGGCGCTCCGCCAGGCAGTCCCTGGCCATCTAGCCCCACCCCAGATGACGTAGCATGAGAGCCTTGAACGTCAGGTGGATGAGGAGAGGAGGAGGCGCAGCAAATAACCGCAGGAACTGGAAAATGGGTCACCCCCAGAACACCTCTCGTGTTCGACGCTCACCGCGGAGCCCCCCTGTGTTCCAAGCTATTCCAGTGAACCAGTAGCCTGAATACCAGACGCGACGTCGAGTGCGTTCGAGCGCTGCCCGGGACAGGCGACACAGGCGGCCGAGGACCCAACAGAGCGCCGCCCATGGCGAGCCAGGGGGGGGAACCGTCGGCGACGAGGGGCTGGACGGGCCCGCCGCGGGAAGGCTGAGCCTGCTAAAGGATGACCCACTTGTGCAAGAAAGTGCCTTATGCGCGACACGAACACGGTGGAGACCAGGGCATGGGACCAATAGGAACCGCCCTGCACGTAGCACCAGTACTGGTCCCAGTCGGCCGTCGCGCAGCGGCCCTCGTACGACTCCATAACCCCGTCGGCAACGCCACCGAAGAGCCACTCCGTCATGCAACTGCGGGAGCCGTGCTCGCGCCACTTGCGCGCATCGCCGACCACGGTGGAGCCCAGGGCCTGGTAGCAGTGGGGCCGCCCTGCACGTAGCACCCGTACAGGTCCAAGTCAGCCGTGGCGCTGCAGCCCTAGTACGACTCCATAACCCCGTCGGCAACACCGTCGCAGGTCCACTCCGTCATGCAGTTGCAGGGGCCGCACTCGCATCACTTGCGCGTCTCGCCAACCACGGTGGAGTTCAGGTCCTGGTTGCAATGAAACCGCCCTACATGTGGCACCAGCAGTGGTCCCAGTCGGCCGCGGCGCTGCAGCTTGCGCACGACTCCATAACCCTGCCGGCAGCGCCATCGTAGTTCCACTCCGCCATGCCATTGCCGGAGCCGCACTCGAACCACTTCCGTGACTCGCCGACCACAGTGGAGTACAGATACAGGTTGCACTTGGAGCCATCCTGCACGTAGCACCAGCTCGGATCCCAGCCTGTCGTGGCGCTGCAACCCTCGTACGACTCCATACCCCCGTCGGCGCTGCCATCGTAGTCCCACTCCGTCGCGCCGCTGCAGGAGCCGCACTCGCGCCATTTGCGCGTCTCACCGACCAAGGTGGAGTCCAGGGCCTGGTTGCCGTTGGAACCGCCCTGCAAGTGGCACCTGCTCTGGCCCCAGTTGGCCCGGCGTTGCAGCCCTCGTACGACCCCATAACCCCGTCGGCATCGCAATCGTAGTCCCACTCCCTCATGCAGTTGCAGGAGCCGCGCTCGCTCCACTTGCGCGCCTCGCCGACCACGGTGGAGTCCGGGGCCTGGTTGCACTTGGAACCGCCCTGCACGTAGCACCAGCTCTGGTCCCAAGGCCGTGGCGCCGCAGCCCTCGCACGACTCCATAATCCCGTCGGCATTGCCACCGTAGCTCCACACCGACATGCCGTTGCAGGAGCCGCACTCGCGCCACTTGCGCGTCTCGTCGACCACGGTGGAGTGCAGGGCCTGGTCACACTGGAACCGCCCTGCGCGCAGCACCAGACCGAGACCCAGACCGCCAGGGCGCTGCAGCCCTCGAGCACGGCTGCAGCCCTCGCCGTCGTCGCCGCCGCGCCCTGCACGGCGTCGGTAGCGTCAGAGGGGGGACAAGAGGCGCAGCCGATAGCCGCAGAACATTTGAATACAAGGAGAGGAAGCGCCGGACGTCAACGCCTCCAGACGAGGACCCAACACATAAAGTCGGCGTGTCGATGGCGTCGGCGTCGTAGGAGGGGAGATGTCACATGAGCAGGGCCAGCTTCTGCCGCATCGGCCGACCTTCTGCCGCCCTGGTCATGGGAACTGCTGCTCACCACGGGGGGGAACGCAGGCGTGTCCGGCGCCGCCGGAGGAGGAGGGGAGGAGAAGGCGCAGCCGATAGCCGCAGGACCAGGTAAATCGAAAGAAAAGGGAGAGCGTCCGTGAGAACCCTTGATCGTCTGTGACGGATCTCCTCACGTTGAGCTGTGGGGGGACTGCCGCTGCCTCTGCCGTAGCGGCCCCAGTGACAGGCGCTCCGCCAGCCAGTCCCTGGCCACCAAGCCTCACCCCGGATGACGTAGCATGAGAGCCTTGTACGTCAGGAGGATGAGGAGAGGAGGAGGCGCAGCCGATAGCCGCCGGGCCATGGAAATAGTTGGAGGAGAGGGGGGGGGGACGGCAACGTCACTGCCTGCGTCCTCCTGCGGAGGGCCCTCTGCCAACACTGGGGGGGACACGCTGACTACCCTTCCATGTACCGCTTCGTCATCACTCCCATCAACCCCAGTGTAGGTCCTGAGGCCCCGTATCCAGCCGCTGTGGGTTGGGCGGCATTCGGGGCTCGGGCCCCCCTTGGACTGCCCGCCCGTCCTCGCGGGGAGGCGGGAGGCGCGGGAAGAACTGGTGCGTGCTCGGGATTCACCGTCGCGCACTGGCCATCCACCAGAATCCGCGACTCTCCTTCCACCAAACAAGGGGAGGTGGCCCCCGACTTACTCTCGACGTTGGGTCTGCCACGCCTGCGGGCGATGGCTGGTCCGCATGGGGGGATATTGTCCCAGATACTGGCGGTAATCGGACTCCAGCTCCACATACCGCTCGATCTGCGTCTTCTTCCTCTCCATGTGGCGGGACTTCTGCGGTGGAACCATGAGTAGGTTAGCCCCTGTCTGTTCCCCGACCAAGGCAATGCGCAACCAGACCTCGCATGCAACGGAATACCCCTCGGAGGCGGCGAGCGCACGTCACGGAATACCCCTCGTGGCCGCCTCCTGGTTCCGGGTCGCAAAGGGGGCGGGCGTCTAATGGAGTGTGGCTGGCTTCCGGCCGCCAGCCCCTGAAACCAAGCAGTAGCGCCAGCATTCAAGGGATGCTCGAAGCATGGCCACGGAGAGCACGGGGACTGGCAACCCCGCACCCGTTCTTGGCTCAAGCGACCGAGCGCAGCGCCTCGGTTAAGAAGGCAACGACCTGCCCCGCCTGCTGGCGCGGCGCGCCGCCTGGCAGACCGGCCGCTCACAGGCGCCCCCGCACGGGCAGAGCAAGGGCCAGCGAAGGCTGCGTTGTCCTGCGTCAGGATGGCTGTCCCGCGGTCTCCCTGCCCAGAGGGGGGGCCAGACAAAGGACGGCAGACGGGCGGAAGATCAGAGGGGATGCCCCGCGGCTTCCGCAACCCCCGTCGGTTCCGCCGTGACCTCCCGCACCTTTCCTCTGGACAGTGCCACGCGAACCGGGCGCCATCGCCCCAGGCGCAGCTGCCACTGCCGGGCCCAGTCGACGTTGAGGCCCAGCGCGTCGCTTAGGACTCGTACGTCGCCCTTGTGGCTGCGGACGGACTCCAGGAAGAGGTGGCAGGTTTGGGGTCGTGCCGCAGCGGGTCGAGCGCGCCCTTGCTGCCAGGCGCAGACTGCCACTTGGCGAAAGCGTGCCGGGCGCCAGTGAACATCGGTCCTAGCGTGACTTGGAATCGTCGCATCGCTCCGCCAGGCGTCTCCCCGGGGAGGTCCAATTGACTGTTGTTGATTCCTGTTTTGTACAGCTGCTGCCCAGAGTAGGGGTCTGTGGGCTCCGGCCATTGCCGCGGGTCGGGCCTCTGGCGCGGCCGCGCGCCCTGGCCGCAAACTCCCACCGCAAGTCCCTCACAGCCCCGGGCGGGGGACTCGCGATCTGTTCGCGACAGCTCCAGCTGCACGCCCGGCAGGACCTCGCGGGGAAATGCAGGCCTCAAGGTTGGCCGCCAGACGGGCATGGCGCGAGGGGAACTGCTCGCAGCTGGGAGGCCTGCGCCAGGATGGGAGTTGTGCCCCTGTCTTGCAGTAAGAGCGCCCTGCGCTGCACTGGGCGCCCGCATACAGTGGCCCGAGTCGAATCCCTCAGCCTCAGCCCGGGGATGCTCTCCTTGCACGGCGCGGAGGGCATGCGGCGCAACCCCGTCGTCGTCGGCGTCGGCGTCGGCGTCGGCGTCGGCTTCGGCGTCGGCCTCTCCCTCTCCGGCGGCGCCCTGGACACCTGTGGGCGTCGGGGGTTCACCGCCCATAAGAGGCTCACTGACAGGGGGCGGGGGGCGAACTTGCACGGAGCGGGGGGAACATGGCACAGCCAAGTCTTTGTCGGCGCCACCGTCGTCGACGTCGGCGTCGACGGCGACAGCGTCGGCGTCGGCGTCTTCGCTGGCTGCGGCGTCGGCCTCTGCTTCGCCAGTGCCAAGCCGACCTGGCACAACCACGTCGTCGTCGGCGTCAACGTCGTCGACGTCGGCGTCGTCGGCGTCGGCGTCGGCGTCGGCGTCGTCGTCGGCTTCGGCATCGGCCCCCCCCTCTCTGGCGGCGCCCTGGACGTCTGTGGGCGCCGGGGGCTCGCCGCCCATAAGAGGCCCACTGACAGGGGACGGGGGGCGAATGGGCGCGAAGAGGTTTCTCTCAGCGAGCCGGCGCGTGGCTGCGTCGTCCTGCGACTCGGTGGCAGCTCCGTAGTCTCCTGCTGAGCGGAATTGATGCTGATCCCGTCGCCGCTTTCCCAATCGCGCGCCCACTCGTCGTTCGGGGTGGCATTTCTGCACTCGCTCTCGTTCGGGGGCGACCCCCCCGCAGCGTCCATCCCAGTCCTCATGGCACGGCCGTACTCCGTGTGGTGTTGCTGCTCTCCGTCCGGGCTGGCCCCCCTCGGCTCGAATGGCACAGCGGGGGGAATCTCAATCGGGAAAGCCGAGGCTGGGTCGTGCGGAGGGGGGGGAGCCCTGACGGGGGGGGGCGTGGTTCGGCCCCCGTGGGGAGGCTCTGTCGAGTGATGCATCGCCTCATGTGCTGCTCTGTGCCGCCCCTCTTTCCTCCTCAGGGGCTAGGAGGCCCTGCATCTGTGAGCAGTCGTCGTCGGCCTCTCTCCCTGCCAGGCTGCCTTCCCGGTCGTCCGGGGGAACTTGCGCCGTGCCTCGGAGCCTACTCGGGCGCGCGTTTGTCTGCACACCAGTGCTAATCTCCTCCCTCGTCAAAGCCACGGTTCGGGGCACTGACCCCAAATGCCGCTACGGGAGCTTCTGCTGCCTGCAGAGGGGGACCTTCGTGGGCCGATGCGAGATCGTCGCGTCTGATCCTCGCTGAGCTGCCCATGCCGCGATGGGAGCTCTGCCCCTGCCCTGCTGCGGGGGGAACACACGCGATTGGGGGATGGGAGGAGGAGGAGGCGCAGCCGATAGCCGCGGTATCTGGTAAATTGATGGAGGGGACAGAGCGGTCGTCGATCTGCGCCCCCATCGCGTCGTCGGCCCCTCTGGGAACAGCCCACTCCTCATCTGGTGATCTGGTCACCCTAGATTCGTCGTTCTGGTCGTGGGCACTGTCTCTCGCCGCCGGAGGAAGGGCAGACGCGCCCTGTGCCATATGACGAGGAGGAGAGGAGGGAGGGCAGCCGATAGCCGCATTACCTGGTAAATTGAAGGAACAAGAGGATTCTTCGCTAGTGTGTGCTCGCGTGGAGCCTTGGTCGTCCGGGCTTGACCTCCCCCCGTCAGGCTGCGGCGGGCCTGCAGTCGCCACTGTCGGGGGGGAACCAGCAACAGGCGCTCCACTGGCAGACCCCTGAGCTTCGTATCCGACCGCGGGTGACATCATGCGGGAGCCTTGCACAACAGGAGGTTGAGGGGAGGAAAACGGGCAGCCGATAGCCGCAAGATCTGGTGAATTGCAGGAGGAGAGTGGGGGGGCAATGACGTCTCTGCCTGCGCGAGGCGGCGGAAGGTCTGAAGTCGCCACTGTCGGGGGGAATCCAGCAACGAGCGATCCTCCGGCCAGTCCCTGAACCTCGCACCCGACCCCAGCGAGGCAGAGCGGGTCCCAGAAGCAGACGTGTGCCTGCACACACAGCTCGCTCTCGATGGCGCGCATCGGCGCGTCCGCGTGGGTCACCCCGCTGCCCTGGGCGGAGCCCGCGCGGCTGTCCTGGAGGAACATCCCGATGATGGCCGTCCTGGTCAGGTGGTCTTCGGCCAGCTCCGCGCTCAGGGACCGCTTGTTCTTCTCAGGATCTTCGACGCCGTCCCCATTGACGAAACCCCCCTGCCACAGGCAGACATTCTGCACGATGTACCCTGACCCTGCGGCGGCCCTCATGCCGACGCGGCCGTGCTTGACCTCGATGCCCCCCCCTGTGGAGGACGTCCGCAACGACGTTCCTCGCCAGGCCGAGCGGGCCCCAGTAGCCGACGGGCGGCTGCAGGTCCCACTCGCTCTCGAAGGCGCGCACCAGCGAACCCGCGCATGTCGCCCAGTCGCCCCAGGCGGAGCCCAAGAGGCCGTCCTGGAGGAACATCCCGATGATGGCCATAAAGACCAGGCGGCCGTTGGCCAGCTCTGCGTTCAGGGACCGATTCATCTTCTTAGGGTCCGCGGCCGTGGACCCCCAGACGCCCACTGGCGCTTGCACGCCCAGCTTGTTCTCGCGGGCGCGCAGCGGGGAGTCAGTGCACAGCGCCCAGTCGTCCCACCCGCTGCTCGAGAGGCAGTCCTCGGCGGCGGCAGCGGCGGCGGCGGCCGCGGCGGGCGCCGCGGCGGGCGCAGCGGAACCCGCGGCCCGCCGTCCGCCGCCCCCGGCGACACGAACAGCGGCCGCCGCCAGCTGCCCGCCGGCGGCGGCGCCGGCGGCGGCGGCGGCAGCGCCGGCCGCGGCAGGCGCCCCGGCGGCCGCAGGGGCACCCGCGGCCGCGGCGGCCACAGCGGCGGCCGCCGCGCCCGCGGCGGCCGCGGCCGCCCCGGCCGGCCCCAGCGCCGCAGCCCGCGCCACGGCTCCGGCGGCCGCAGCGGCCTCGCCACGGCCGGCCGCCGCGACGGTCGCGGCGGCCGCGGCGCCGGCGGCGGCAGCGGCCGCCGCGGCAGCCCGAGGCGCCAGCCCCGGAGGCGGCGAGGCGCACGGCGCGGCCGCGGAAGTGGCAGCGCCCGCGGCGCCAGCCGCAGGCGCGGCGCCACCGGCGCCCGCGGCCGACTCGGCAACAGCGGCGCCGGCGGCGCGGACAGCGGCGCGACCGGCGGCAGCACGCCGCAGCCGCCGCCGCAGCGCCGCGCGAAGACTCCATGGCCCGGGGACGAGGGCCTGGAGAGAGGAGCAGGGCTCCCTCCAGGCCCTCGCCGGCAGGCGCAAGCCGGCTAGGCTCCCTCGAGCCAGAGCGGCTTGAGCCAGAAGGCTTGAGCCAGAAGGCTTGAGACGCTGGTGAGATATTGTTTCATATATATAAAAAAACCGCGGGCGGAAGCGCCAGCGGCGGCGAGTAACGGTCGGGCTGCGGCCGAAACTAATTGGCCGGACGCGCGCGCGGGCCGCGGCCGGCGCCGGGGCGGCGGGCGCAAGGGCGCTGCAACCCAGGGCGTCTGACGCCCAGGGACCTGCACCCAGGGAGTCTGTAACTACGCTGCCAAAATGGCGCGATGCAAATAACCCCAAGGTGTCTGAGGCCATGGCCAAGCAGTACGCCGCTTGGGTACACTATCTGAACAGTAGGGAGTCTGCAAACCTCGGCGCAGCGAATGGCGCACCATCGGGTCCCAGGGTGTCTGAACCATGCTCAAGCAGAAGCGTCCGAGAGACGCGCAAGCTGTCGCCTGACTGCATACCGCAGGGAGAGGTTGGACTCTGACAGCGCCAGCGAACCGTCGCAGCTTCAGAGCACGCACCTACGCAACCAACATGGCGCGAAATTCGTGGCGTCTGTAACCGAACAAGGCACGTCAGGCCCGGAAGACAACCTCGAACAAAGATGCATTCGCAAGCGAGCCATCAGGTAACATGATGTGACGCTATGCGGAAGGTACAACTGTCCCAATATTCTACCAGGCACAAGTCGCAGGCGACTAGCAACCAAAGATAAGAGCAGGAACGCGTACCAGGGAGCATCTAACGCGACGAGCATACACAGAGCCACGCCTATCCTTGGTACCCTGGCGTACCAGAGTGAAGTGTAAGAAGATGGCGCTCTGGGAAAGCTGCGCTGCCGCTCACCAGCTGCAGCCGAAGCAACAGCCAGTGGTCACGAAGAAGCCCAGGGAGCTAAGGGCCGCTCATCCAGGTAGAGCGGGGGGGCGACGATGGGACGCTGGCAGTCCGGGCAACAGGAACTGGCGGCCAACAAACGAAGCAGGCGTACGCACTAGACACAGGTATAGGCTCAGTCCGCTGACCACCTGCGGCAACACTGTGGCCGGTGCGCGCAAAAGGGTGCGCAACTGCGTCCCTGCGTCCGGGCGCGGCAGCAACGTCCTTACGGGTGGGCACACCACGCCACCGTGCTGGAGGCGTACCTCAACGGCTCAGAAAAGCACCATCTGGTCATGCGTTCGAAACCCGCTGTCGGGGCGCCACCCGCCCAGGTCGCTCCCAGGGAATAGCAGAGAAGAGCAGCTGAAGGCCGCTGTACCTTAAAGAAACCCAGGGAGTGAGAGTGCGGTTCTGGACAGTGACGAGGCGAAGCCATCTTTGCGTCGGTCACAGAGCCGCGAGGCCGGGGGGCGGAGTCCGACAGGGCCAAAAGTGAAAACAACTACAGCGGGGCCAGGGGCCAACTATGGCCTGCACGCAACACGCCCCAGCGCAGTCATGCAGACGGTATTGCTGGTAAACACACTTGGGTCCAAAGGCAGGAAGTGCGTGTACCAGGGAGGGCGGCTGAAGGCCGCCACACGAGTATATGAAACGTAACCCAGGGAGGCAGCTGAAGGCTGCACAAAGTGTGGAAATCGGACGCTGCACCTGAATCTCTTGGGGATGGGGGGGCTCAGTCGCCCCACCGTCGTCTCTTCTCGCCACGATCGTCTGGCCTGCCGCCACCACGCTTGCCTCCTGACTGCCACTGGTCGTCGTGCCAGCCAGAGTTCCAGCCACTCTGCCAGTTGTCCCAGGCGTCCCAGGAGCTCCCAGCCCGGTCATACCAGCTGCTGTGCTGGTGGCTGCCCTTGCCCGTGCCGTCGGTCCTGGTGTGGCGCATGTATTCGGACCGTACCGTTGTCCTGTCGATGCGGAAGTTATACTTCTTGTCCCTCGCGTAGGCATCGTATCCACAGCGCTTCCAGTCATCCAAAAACTTGTTGATGTTCTCGTCCGTGTGCAGCTTCGGGTCTGACTTGGGATCCTTGCACCCAGGGATCCGGATGCCTTTTGTGTAGGCCGACCAAAGGGCGCAGAATACTCCACCCAAGTCCACTTGGTGTCTGGTGATGCGCTTGGCGGGCGTATCTCCGCGGCGCTCCAAGTCCACGGAGCCCAACCAGGCCTTGTACATGGGGCCTCCGTGGGCGTCGGTCAGCTGGTTGAGAGCGTGTCGTCCCGCTGCGCCAGAGTAGGCAAGCCTGCGGTCTGGTGTCTGTGGGTTGCGTAGTGGGGGGCGGCGGTCCTGCGCTGTGCCTCTCTCTCGCGCGGCTTCATCTTGACCTGGCCCGCTGGAACCACTGGCGTTCTGCTCGGTGGTGGCTGTACGACCCCAGGCGGCCAAGGGGTCGTTCGTCGGAGCTGGGTTCCATGCGCTCTGCCGTTGGGCTTTGCTGTGGCGGCCTGGCGCCAGGGCCATCATCTTCAGCGGGGCCAGCGGCCGGGTCCGCGCAGTCATCAGGTGGGGATACACAAAGCGTCAACAATTCTTTCGAGCCAAGCATTTTCGCCGAGATTCGGGCCCCAGGACCCTCAGGGATCGATCCTGCTCGAAAACATGGCACTGGAATATAGGATACGGGGCCCCCGTCGCGATTTTCTGCGATTGTTCAATGTTTCGTTCCGTGGGATCTCGGGACCCAAAAAGGGCTAGCGCGCGGTATCCCATCTCTCCCCCCCCCCGCCTTTTCGAAAAAAAAGGCCGCGGCGGCGCCTGGGGGCGCCGCCGCCGCCGCGTGCCGAGCGCCCGCCTCGCGCGCTCGCGCGAAGCGCAGCGGCGGATCTGGGATGACCGCGCCCTGGTCTCGCGCCGCAAGAAGGCGGCGGGGCTTCTGAAAAGGCGGGGGCCTTCTGTGGAGGCCCTCCGCCTGGGGGGCAAAGAAGCACCGACGCCGCATACCTCCAGACCTCGCCAGAGGCGCGGTCTGACCAGGAGCTCGAAGAGAGCCCAGCTGCGGGAGCGAGGGCTCTCCATGACGGGCAGCGGCATCGCCGTCCGCTCCTTATCTGGCCCGCCCACTGAGACGGCAGCACCCCTGGACCGACCCACCCCTCTGCGGGCGCCGCCGAACGTGGGAGACGGTAAAGGCAACCGCGCGCCACACATGTCTGCACTCAGCACAGCCCCCACTCCAGCGCGGCACAGCGCGCAGCCCTTTCGGTTCCAACGGCCGAATAACGCACCGCACCATTTTTGGGTCGAGCGTGGACGACGCCCCGGGTGGCGCCATCGCGAAACGGCGCACACAAGTCGCCGTCGTCCACGGGATGCCCACCTCCAGCACTGGAAGCTGACGATGGCAACACGACTGTCACGGGCTCAACAAGGCATCTCGGCCAATTTGTCTGCTCGTGACAGACTATCACAATTGTACGCCCAGGGCGTCAGCAGCTGCTGGTCGCGGTGGGTTGTGGCTCGTCGGCGGCATTAGAACGTCGCGGCACAGGTGGCCGCCCCCTCTGCGATAGCGTTGCGTCGAGATTGTGTCTGACCTGAAAGTTCGACATGTGGAAATGATCATGATTATCTTCGCGTTTTGAAGTCACGATGATCTGATAAGAGAGCTGCAGCCGTGGCGCTGGTGTACGTCTTAAAACGCCCCCCTCTAGACATAATACTCGCGCAGCCCGTTGTGAGGCCCATTTACATCCCCTCCGCTTTTGTTCCCGGTCTGTCCCCTTGGACGTCATCATCTGTGGCGACGGGTCCCAGACTGTCTAGCGGTAGCCCAGCAGTCACCTCGCCGACCGCGGCGATGTCGCTGGAGTTGTCCCTGCTCACGTCCGCGTGGCGGCGCGCGAGGCGCATCCCGTGGCGGCAGGGAGAGTGGTGCGGTCGGGTGTCGGTCTGGGACTTGCGACCCAGCCCGTGTTTGAACACGATGATGTTCTCTCGAGCCGCCGAAGCTTATACTTACTTCCATAAATATCATCCAGCATCCTGCAGGTTTCCGCAGGCGGGGCCGCCCCCGCTGTACTTCCGCCAGATTCCGCCGCCCCTGCCACCTTCCGCCGAGGAAGGGATACCAGCTCGTTCGATCCTCGAAGGAGAGGCCGTTTCGAGGAGCGCCCCAATACGGGCGTGCGGTATCTGAGCGGGCAGGCATCGAGACCGAAAGCCTGGGAAACAGACGAGCGAGCCGACGCACGTCCTGTTCCCCCCATCCGCCCCACGCAGCCAGCCATCCCAGCAGCCCAAGGCCCCCGCTCCTCCACGTTGGAAGCTCAACGTGGGTACGGAAACAATGAGCACGATGCCCGACAACAAATGTTGCTCAGAACCGACAGCGGTCGCTGTTGGGCAGGCGGCCTTCTGCCTCAAATGGACAACGTTCGCGGCGACACCGACAGCGAGCCCTGTTCAACATTTCGATCGTCCCGGCCCACGTGCCCCAAAGCAGTGCCGACCTACCCGCATCGAAGGGGTCGTCCAGATGCGGCCCGCAGTGGCTACACTCGCTGCAGCTCATGACGCACAGCACACTGCCCGTGTCCACGACCAGCGAGGTCCGCTGCGGCTGCGGGGAGCCTGACGCACCAGGGACGGCTTCAGCCGTGCGAGCATGCACAAGCTGCCAAACCAATGGGCACTCATAGGCAGGAAGGGACGACAGAGAAGGCAAGGATGCGACAAGGGCACCTGGCGGGGGGCATTAAGGGCGGCACTAGGGGATGTCGGGGGGCGGGCTGAAGGTTGACGAAGGGGAGGGCTCCAGAGATGCCTTCGTTATAACGAACAAGAATCTGACGGCGGGGGAGAGTTTTGGGGCAGGGTCAAGTCCGCCCTGCCCACCATGCCAGCCGCAGCAGACGGGGCATCTACAAGGATGGCATGTTTCCCAGAAGCCCTCCTCCCGCTGGTGTTGCTGCGATTCCTCATCCAAGCCTTCATGATGCGGACTGCATCCTCCAATGGAGCGACACCCTCGTCTCCCCCTCCTCCGCCATCTCCTCCGTCATCCTCCTTCTTCTAATTTAATACACAAGCCGCCTGGAGGAGGGCCGGTTTCGGCGGCAGCTCGGCCCGTGAAGGTATATCGGTGTGGCGGGACTGACACTGCAGAGCTATCCTCCGACACATACCGCGCCCTCACCCCACCTCTTCCTCCAGCTAGTCATTTACACGGCAGATCCCTGTCCCACCAGGGCCCCCCGTGTTCCCTCCCCCCGAGTGCGTCGCGGCGACCGACGGGCTTCGACGCCAGCGACGAGCGGGTCAGAACGCGAGAGACAATGAGGAAGAAGGGCAGAAAAGGGCGCCTTCGGCCACGGGCCGGCCGATTGAGAGCTCGGTGCTATCCCAGGGGTGTCAAGGCGCATAGACTCTGACGTCGTCTGAAGTGGGAGCCGATTTTTGGAGACGAACCAGCATGCATCCTTGTAACTGCAGGAAGCTTTTAAGACGAATGTGCGCATCGCTCAGACGAGTTAAAAGCCACCACCCATCCACCCATGTGAGTGCTGGATGTGTTTAAGCCAAATGGTCACCAACTTCAGAATACCAAACTGCAAGCAAGTCCGGAGCGACACGGAAGGGGCATGGAGGAGGAGGAGGAGGACGAGGAGGAGGAAGAGGAGGAGAAGGAGGAGGGGGAGCGGGGGAGGCGGAAAGACTGCGAGGGGGGCCCAGCCAAGCTCGCGCGCAGAAGGCGCTGGCGCAGGCGGGGGGGGGGGGGGCACGCCGTTCCGGGGGGGGGGGGAGGCACGCAGTTCCGAAGAGCGTGCCCCACCCCCGCCCACAACCAACGGCGGGGGGAGGGAGGGCGCGGAGCGCGGCCCCCGTCTCGCGAGTGCGATATTGTAAGAAGTATCCCTATTATTCCTCTGATCATTCTCATTGTTAATATGAACAATTATAACAATAACAATAATAATACCAAAAATACGAATAATAACAGCATCAGTAGCACTAGCATTACATATAATCGCTTTTGTCGTACGATCAGACATACTATTATTATACTGCTTACGATTAGCCTTTATTGTAGTAGTCATAATATGAGTATGAACAGTCGTATTCATATTAGTGTTGATATTGTGGGTGTCGTTACGATATCAGCATATGTATATCTCTCTCTCTCTCTCTCTATATATGCGTCGTTGCTTTCTGACTACGCGTTGAGAAATATAATTAGCATTAGTCGAGTGATAGTACGATTAGTATTCAGTATAATCATCAGTTGTATTGTCGTTATGGGTTTGAATACTACTGTTATCATGTTGTCTGCGAAGTATGATAATCATTAATGTTGTTCCCCTGAGAATTGGTAGTATCAGTAGTATACTGTGCTGTAACTTCATCAGTTAATCGTGATTATGTTTAGTATTCGTACTGATATAAATAATTTTAGTACGATTGATAGCATTCCGAGTATTATTCTCCGTACTGTTAGCAATATAATGGTTCCTCTTGTTCCTCGTTTTCCTCTTGTTCCTCTTCTTCATAGGATTCCTCTTCTTAGTAGTATTCCTCTTCCTCTTTTTCCTCCGCCTCCGCCTCCGCCTCCGCCTCAGCCTCCGCCTCCGCCTCCGCCTCCGTCTCCGCCTCCGCCTCCGCCTCCGCCTCCTCCTCCGCCCCCTCCTCCTCCGCCTCCTCCTCCTCCTCCACCTCCTCCTCATCCTTCCTCCCTCCCTCCCTCCCTCCCTCCCTTCCCTCCCTCCCTCCCCCCCCCCTCCCTCCTCCCTCCCTCCTCCTCCTCCTCCTCCTTCTCCTCCTCCTCCTCCTCCTCCTCCTCCTCCTCCTCGAAAAGACGGGTGACGGTGGAGAGGGGGTCGGGGGACGGGGGACGGGGGACTGCCAGGGGGCGGGGGACCTTTGGGCGCCCCAGGAGAGCGTCCAGGCAGGTCGCTTTGGGCTGCTCAGGGGAGCGTCCTGGCAGGTACCGAAGGCGGGGGGCCTAGGGATGGGGCGGGAGAAAGCATGAGAAACAGAGAGAGACGGAATAGGAGGAGAGGAGACCGGCACACGGCGGGCCAGAGAGGAGCCAACGAGGGCATCGACATAGTAATAGCCGAGGTCGCCGACGTTGCCGTGGAGCCTCACGGACTGCGGCTTGTCCCGCGCCGTGCGCTCCTCTGCCATATCGGGCGAGCAGAGGAGCCACAGCAGCAGCAGCAGAATTGCGGATGAGGATACGGAAGAGAGACCAGCTACATGCCTCGACACGAGCGATACATGGATGGTATGCCAAGACCTCCCCGGATATCCGAAACTGGCGACAGTTGCGCAGTCCGCGGACCCCAGGGAGGGCGAAGTGAAACCTGGCTTTGCGCAGGACGTCACCCCATTAACCCTCCAGGAGCTCACGAAAGAGGCGACAAATGCGCAGATCGCAGCCCCCAGGGGGAGCGAGGGTAATCTAGGCCTGCGTGAAGCTCCATTCCGCTGGACCTCCCCAACGCTCACGAAACTGGGGACAGTTGTGCAGGTCGCGGCCCCTGAGGAGGGCGAGGAAGAATCTGGGTCTGCGTCAGACACAACTTAGCTGGACCCCCCGCAGTCCACGAAAGTTGCGGCAGTTTTGCAACTGGTAGCCCCCCAGGGGACGGCGACGTTAAATCTGGGTCTGCGTGAACAAATATCTGGACGCGCTTCCCATGAGCTCCCAGTGGCGACGGTTTCGCAGTTGGCAGCCCACCAGGGTGGTGAGGTCTGATTTGGGTCTGCGTGAGGCACCCCTCGGGACCCCCCAGGATCTCACAAAAGTGGCGACGGTTGCACAGTTTGTGGCCCCACAGGGTGGCGAAGTCTAATTTG
The DNA here is from genome assembly GCA_963575745.1 of Prorocentrum cordatum. Lineage (NCBI taxonomy): Eukaryota > Dinophyceae > Prorocentrales > Prorocentraceae > Prorocentrum > Prorocentrum cordatum. The sequence continues at coordinate 110,093 of CAUYUJ010004914.1, read as the reverse complement.
GGCCTGCGTAAGGCACCCCAAGCCGAGCGAAGACGGCTCCACGGGTTCCAGAACTATTGTCTGAGACGAATTTGCAGAGTCCCCCCATCGTAAATCAGTCGGGTGTCAAATCGCAGTTCTACAGGTTTGCCAACAAATGCCTTTGAGCACGTCTCGCGCGTAGATTGACGTTATACGCGGGCCATTTGGCCAGAAGACCGGACGAAGATCCAATCAGAAGCTCGGTGATTGAGCCGGGCGGTCTGGCTCTCAAGAGCCACCTGGGAAAAAGGAGAAGAGGCCGCCCGAGACAGTCTTGGGGGCCCATGGTGCTAAAGAATTGCGAAAATGTTGCCGGCTCTCATGAGTGAATACCCCGAACTGAGTTCTGGCCAAGCTGACTCGTTGAACGGCTTCGTCCCTGTCGTCATCAAGTTTAGCGGCGATTCCCTTGTAGTTACCAGCTACTATGGCATCTCTTCTCTAGGTTTCAGTGGGGATAATGCTAGGAGGCTCTCTACGGCGCGCGCCCTGGTAGCCTCTCTGCATCTCCTTTGGATCGTGGTGGGAGACCTAACATGGCCCCAAGAGAGCTCGCCCGTTGCGGTGTCATTGATAAGGTGGTGTAGCTTGTCTTCGGATATAGAGAGCACTTGCGTTGTAGGCACTGGCGCATCACACATCGACTATTCGTTCGCTTTGAAATCTGTTTGCCCGTACACTTTAGAGCTCGCACCTGTCTTAGATGCCATGGGGCACTCACTGTGGCCTGAGCGTACAGCTGCGAGGGCAAGGCCTGCAGCTGATCACGCGATCTCTCATTTTACCCAGAAAGTTGCCACCGGTAATTCGCCCCAATGCCACCCCGCAAGCAGTTAGCAAATCGCAGCAAGCCAAGAAGAAAAAAACAACAGCGCCGCGCCGATTTCAAAGCCAAATTTAGCTCAGCTTGCCAGAAGGTTCTGCGGGGATCTGTTAGGACCCACTCTGATCGAGACGGTAGGAGATCAGCCTTGGAGCACACCCGGTGACCTCGAGGACCCATTTTCTGCCCAGCACCCCGATGTTTGGGACGCAGAGCCCGACCCGCGGACTCAAGAGGCTAACTGGTCCAGTAGCGCTCCCAGCGCCAGCCACTCAGAGCCCGAGGGTGAAAATATCGAGCGCCACCCCCCCCCCAGCCCGCAGCGCCGACCCATTTAACGAGGCTGAAGGAGGGCCCCCAAGGCGCAGGTCGCACGCATCAGGCCCCCCTCTTCTCCATCTCCCCCGAAGTGCGGCAGCAGAACCGCAAGGATATAGGTTTCACCGCGCAATCTGACAAGCACGTTTGGCCGATTGTCCGCGATTCAGGAGCTTGTCACCGGGGACGAGATCACATCTTACACATTAGTGGTATGTACGCGTCTTGGATAAAATCGGTTGAGAATCCCACCCTGCAGCACCACGGTGAGATTCAACACAATGGCGTGTCTAGGGCGTCTGGGCCTCAACTCGTTGTTCACGTAGTGCAGAAGGCCGAACATCTGCGTGAAGTACCCCTCACGAGTTAGCTTGCCTCGTGGTGTAGGTTGCACGCAGTGCTTGTTCGTTGTCACGGGCATCGCACGCGCAAGAACAGGCAGAAGCCGATAGACATACCTAGCTCGGTCGCACGCAAGCTTGCTAGTGACAGTCCTGGCGGTGCGAACACTCTTCTCAATCCTGGGCAGCACAAGCACACATCGGAGCAATAGATGCATGACTTACGTGACATCAGCACGATTAGCATGCGCATCTTAGAGGACCAGATGCGATCTCGCAGCGTGCCAGGCGAATGGCTGTCCTAGCCTTCCTTTCGAGAATTTCAAGATTGGATTGTGCAAGAATCCTCCCTCGGCGCTGTGCGTCGTTCCCTCCGTGCTGTTCCGCTGGCATCTGACGAGTCTTGCGTGGACGGAGAGCGCCTTTTTCACCCGCCCGACATCGTAGATGCCAAAGTGAAGCAGTTGCATTCGCTTTGGGCTCCTGATCAATATAAACTAGATGAAAATTAACAGTTGTTTGAAGATGTTAAAACGACTGCTCAAGTTAAAGAAATAGTTCCGCTTTCGGTTGATCAGCTTTGGAAGTCCCTCAAGAAAACGACGGTTAAGGCTGGACTCGGAATCGATAGGCTCACGCCCATCGACTCCGAGAGGCTCCCAAACATCGCGCTTGAGGAACTCTCTGGCATCTACGAGGCGACTGAGACATCTTGAACGTGGCCACGGCAACTCCTATTAGTCTTGTGGAAGCTCCTCCCCCACGAGTCATCAGGGGACCGCGTGATCGGCATGTTACCCATGTTTTGCAGGCTGCGGAGCCTGGTCAGAGACAATATGTCCAAACAGTGGCCCAGGGAAATTCGGTTCCCAAGTTGGACGCGACCATCGAAAGCAAGTCCCCCCTCGTCGAAGCTTGCATGAGGATCCCGGACGCCGAGGACGCTCACAAGTTGGGCGCTACTCATGCACAAGTTATATGATAACATTCGGTGGAGTAATCTAGTTCAAGCAGCTCGTCGTTTCGGCTTTCCTGATGTTCTCGCCTTGGAACTCCAATCTTGCATTGCCGCTCGTATTTTATCGCAGCTAGGTGCACACTCGCTTGGGTTTCAGCCAACGCAAGGCATTATACAAGGTTGCAGGAATGGCACGAGGTTCGGGACGTGTTTGACCTATTCAAGTTTACAAGCCATGACGACGCGGCACCCACGTATGAGTGAACGCATTTGGGTTGATGACCTTTCTATGTCAGCTGTAGCATCAAAGCGGGCTGAGGCAGCACTCACGAAAGGCATTGCTGACCTCAACGGGCTTCCAAGGAGCAGTCTTTGGGCATGCCCTCCAAGCCTGTCATTTTGAGCTCGGACCACCACCAGGTCGCCAAGAGGACGGTGAAAAACTTGAGAGCGCAGGGCATCCACCTCACCCCGACCCTCCAGGCCCCGTCCTTGGGTATTGATGTCGGAACTGGTAGGCGTCCCGCTCGAGCCACTCGCCGCCAACGTATTCTCAAAGGTGCCGTTCAAAACCATAAGCTACGTCGTTTCGCTCACGCCTCCAAGCGACATGTCGTGACCAAGCGTGTCGAGCTCGCGGGGCCTCATGCTGGTGCTTCCTATGGTGTTCAGGCTTACGGGGCCTTCGGTTCGTACATGGTCGGGCTTCGTCGTCGGCTTGCCTTGGTGGTAGGAGCTAACAAGCGTGGTAGATGTATCACATCATCCTTGGACATACGCTCTCCAGGACAAGATCGAGAGATTCGGACACCAGCCAGTTGTTTACGTCAATGGCTACATGCTTGGATTCACGTTCCAGCTTGCGGTTCAGGTATCAGGAGAGTCTGGCCCTCGGTCTACCAGCATTTGCAGCACCTCAGCCCCGAGGTCCGCACGAGGCACATTAGAGGGCACATCTCCGCCAACGGTCACCAGCTGATGCTCATCAGTTGGGGCCCAGTCTCTCCTGATCAATGGCATGGGCCATCGACGGACGGCGTCAAACCAGATTTCGCATGGAATGGTAACATTGACGAGCTGGTCGGCTTGGACCAGACTCGTGACATGATGCTCGAGTTTATCGAAGCTTTGCAGATCAGGCAATGGAAGCAAACAGCCAGCCACGTTTCAAGAGCTGGCCTGGAGGGAGACGCAGACAACCGCAGTCTGATAGTTCTTGTACAGCATCTGCAGCAGGCGCCGCGAGGCCGACAACTTGCAGATATGTTGCTCAGCATTGCAGTGGGCGGGTCATGGATGGAGTCCAAGCATAAGGAGGGCTTGACAGATGACGATCTCTGCCCTCGTTGCCTTGAAGCTCCTGGGTCAACCGTCCACCGTCATTGGTGTATGCTCCAAGAACCGCAGACATGAAGTGTACGACAGTTCGGACCCCCTGGTCCCCGAGGCCATTTCCCAGGGAGATGCTCATGCATGCTTCTGGCACAGAGGCCTGATACCGAAGAGTTGGACGTACGTTCGCCCGCCCACCCACGACAAGAAATGATTCACCACAAGTATTGACCTTTTGACCGATGGGAGACTTGGCCATGGTGCGTTGCATGACCCTATTTCCGTATGCGGGGACGCCTCTGGGTGCCAAGATTCTCGAGATCCCAGCTTGAGGAGGGTTGCTCTGGCCGTCGTCAAGATCGGGCGGTTCTCCCCCTTTCTCGTATCCACCTCCATCTCGGGCCCCCTCCAAGGTACCCAACAAACTGTTCCTCGTGGGGAGCTCCTGGTGCTGGTTATAGTTGTGCGGCATTCCTTCTGGCATCTGATTTTCGCTCCAGACAACGAAGAGGCTGTTCGCATCGTCTGGTGTAGAAAGTAGCAGCATGTTCAGGGCGAGCTAGCAGATTCCTGGCGTGAGCTCGGTCAGTTGATGGCCGTACGCAATCAAGAGCAGATGATTGTGCTTCAGGTCTCTTCTCATCTCTCTCCCGATGACATGGGAAGGAGGAGGACGGCGGGTTGGCTGATCTTGGGCAATATCGTTGCCGACACTCTCGCTGGCAAAATGGTTGTTGCATGGAGGGTTCCCGAAGCGCAGGGGTTCCAAGTATCCGCTGTCGAAGGAAAAGTGAAGCTCGTCATGCGATCAAATCTAGAAGTTATCGAAGCTGGTCGAAAGACGAGGATTGGAAAAAAACGGACTGGCGCTGCTGCTGCTGCTGCCCCCACCCCTCCTTCTCCCACCTCCGCCCGCGCCCGCCGCCGCCCAGGTGGACAACAGCGGCCAGGCGTGCACAAAATGCCACAACTCGTGCACCAAGGCGGGGCGCTCCAAATTCCTCCTCGCGGCGTGCTTCCCCCTCGTGCCTAGTACAGGGGACTTCCTTCAGCCTCCCCCCCATGGTCGTGTGTATCTTGGGGGGAGGTGGGTTCACAGTCAACATGTCGTGGTGTATCACACTAGGGTGGGTGCGTGGATGTGTACGGCGTGCGGGAATGTTGGACAGCATCAGCTGAGAGCCCCCAATCGGCCGCGCGACCCCACCACCATCACCAACAAGAGAAAAGAATACCTGAACCGTGAAGAACGCGGCTTGGATCCCAAGCAGGCCAGCCATGATTGCTTCGCAACCGTTATGGTTCCGAATCCGAATCCCCTCCCTGCTGCTCCACCGCGTCCTCCGCCTACCCGTTTTGTTCCTCCTCCCGCTTTTCGTCCTTCTCGTCCTCGATCTCGTCGTCAGGGTCGGCGGCACCAGCGGAAGGTTTTTTAACAAGTGCATCCGGCCAAAACACTCGAAGCAAGCAACCAAGTAAAAGAATTGAACGCCCCATGGTTGTCTCAAGCTTCTGTGCAAAATGACGGGCAACCATTGGTTTGTGTTGCCACTTATTCAAAACATTGGAAACATAGTTTGTTGAGCCGTGACGTCGTGACATGCGTGAGGGGTGCATCCGATTTCAGAATTTGGATGACGTCCCATACGAAACTGACGATGGCACTCATCATGGGTCATGAGTTCTACTCCCTCGGAAAGATGCGCATTAAGTATGTATTTGCGTCTCGACCAGACCAATCACACCACGCGCAAAGTTGATAACTCATTTTGTAAGACGGGTTGCGGTTCATGATGATCAGGACGATGCGAAGAACTTCCCATGCCATCGCCACAACGAACGCATAACCCAGGATTAACAACAACTGACCGTAGGGGCCGCATATACTCGGCAATTGCTCGGCTTTGCTCTGGAACTCCACATGCCCCGTACCGCCGCCCGCGCAAAAGGAAGGAAGGAAGGAAGGAAGGAAGGAAGGAAAGAAGCGCTGCGGGGGATGTCCCGCGCCCGTGCCTAGGGAGGCGCCAGGCTCGCCAGCCTCGCGGGAAAATTAATATTGCCAACGCTTGCGGGGGCGCCTGGTCAGTCGGCCACCTTCAGGGCTCCAGTCTGCCAAATTCCTCGACCTCCGCCGGTCTTTGCACTGACCTGCTTTGTCCTGCAATCTGTCTTTGCGACCCCGTTGCTGCTCTATCCAGCCCAGGATGCCAAACTTCTGGAACTGGTGCCCAGCTCTGCGAGTTGCACGTTGGACCTACTGCACCCAAGGTTCGGCTTCCACGCTGCCGTCCGCCAGTTCGCAATCCCTCCGCGGCATGTTCACCACCCGGCGCATCATTTGATGCTCTGCTACTCTCAGTCTGCGTTCTTTCCCGACTGTCAAAGTCCAGCAGTCACTGCCATAGAGGGCGGTTGGCGCCACGACGGAATTGAGCAAACGCAATCAGTACTTCAACGGGTAATGACGATTTGCGAGCTCTGTCCTGTACATGCCAAAAGCGGCCCAACCTCTGGAAATACGATACCCAATCTCCAGGTCGTGGATGTCACTGAACGAAATCGGCATCCCAAGATACATAGCACAACAATCATATGGCAATACCTCAACGTAGCCGCCGACGACTCGAACGTGATGTTGGCGAAGGACACCTTTGCGACACCCCACATTGGACATCATCTTTAGTCTTCCCCATGTGCAGTTTCAGGCCAACCGCTTCTCCATATTTCTGCAGACCCTCCAGCATGCGCCTGATGTGCGCCCTCGTTGTTCCAGACAGCAATACGTCGTCAGCAAACCGAAGATTCCCCCAAGAAAAATTGATACATGCGTGCGCCGAGCCAGCGTTGTCGCCACTGTGTTTTCAGCGGCCGCATAAGGTGCTCCAGAACTGCATTGAAGAAGGCCGGGCTGAGAGGATCTCCCTGTCGAGCCCAACGCTCCAACTTGCATGCGCGGCTCGTGCAATCGGCCACCACCTGTGCTGTTTGTCTGGTACACAATCGAAAAAGTACCTTGGTAGATTGCTCTGGCACGCGTTGCGGGCGCAATGCCTCTCAAATGGCATCGTGGGATACAGCGTCAAATTCTTTCTCAAAGCCAACCGCTGCTACCCACAATGGCAATTAGCACTCTCGCATCCTCTCTTGCAACAACACGCAAGTGAGAAGATGGTCGTCGCAACTAAAATTATTGCGAAAACGGGCTTGATCAACAGACTGATCAACAGACCTACTTGATCGAACGCCGCCCGCACAGACAACGCCTCAACAGCGCGCGCAGACTTGCTCGCCCGTTCCCTAGTTGACGCAATCCACCTCTTCGCACGACGACTGGGGCACGCACCGCTGTCGCGCGAAGAAGGAAGAAGGCGACGCGGCCGAGGCGCGAAGCAGGCACGAGGAGGGATGGCTGAAGAGGAAACACGAAGCCGGGGAAAGGAAGCACTGCAGGGGAATGCCAGGGGGGGGAGGCTCAGGGGAGGAACATCGAGTTGGAATCGGCAACAGATCGCCGACTGATCGGCGATGAGCAGCATTCCGCCTACTCAAAATGGAATCGGACGTTCTCTTGATTCGATTGATGGGGCCTTGTTTTGAATGTTTTGGCAAGTCATATTTTACTAGCGGCCCCGAGTAAGTCTCGGATAAGATGCGCTTGAAGCCATGGCGTGATCTCAGGAGTACACGGTGAGCAAATGCGCTAGGAGTGTTGCGCACATGTCATGACACGCGGGGGCGCCCAACCCAAGCGAGGGGAGGGCGCGCACAATTTTCTATAAGCACGATGATCTACGGCAACATCGATATCAATAAGATGGCGCCGCCGACCCTCAGTTGGAGCGCACTGGCGGCGCAGCAGAACAGCCCAAGAAGGGAGCGCAGCTAGCGACTCCCCCCGCGGCCGGCCCGTCGCGGGGATTCCGCGCACGGGCGGAGGTCGGCCTTCCGCTAACGCCCCGAGCTGCGGCGAGACGCGCCAGCCCGAATTCGGCACGCCCCTGGGGCCAGAAATCAAACTTCACCCCTTCCCCAAAGCACTTCGGCCCTCGCGGCGCCAACCGCAAAAACATCTTACGGCGTTCGCGGCAGGGAAGAGGGCACTCCTGACACGGCCCTTGGGGACAAGCCAAAACAGGGCGGCGATCCCCGCGCAAACAGGAGCGCACTGGCGCACGCCGGCCAACGATCGGCGCATAAGGGCCACCACAGCCTGCCGCCAGCCGCGGCCCACGCTGGAACGCTCAGAGCACAGCTCCAACACGTCCAGGGGACACCCAGTGCGCAGCTCCGAGACGTCTCCAGCCTTTCTCTCATCATCAGCGCCAATCTTCGCCCCGCTGATCGTCGCGGCCCAGACTGGCGCGCCAGCTGCGCCAGGAGGGCGCGGATCCTCCTCCGCAGCCCTCATCCAGGTGTCCGTATACTGGCACCTCCTCGTCGTGGGCTATGGGGCAGAACTCGATGATGCCGCCGCCGACATCGATGACCTGGGATGGAGCTCCCAGGGCGTCGGCCCCGCATCTCGGCGACGCGCCGCAGCCTGCCGAATTTGCTGTCCCTGGCTGCCCCGACGCCTCACTCCTTCTCTGGCGCCCCCCGTTCCGTTGCCTCCAGTGGACGCACTCGCCGTCGGCGGGCGGCCCCGGGGCCGGGTCGACGACGGGCGCTTCCCGCCCTGCACGCCTTGAACGCCAAAGGCACGGAGACTGCCGACACACTCTGCAGAGCGTGCCTCTTCCTCAGCCGCCGCGGGGTCAGCCTCTTCCAGCGGCCCCCAGAACTGTTCCAGCTCGTCCTCCATCTCCGTCTTCATATCCGCGAGCGTCGGGAACAGCTCAGGCGACAGACGTTGGCGAGGCACTGCCCACAGCCGTTCGAGGGCTCATCTGCTTCGCAATCTTCAGGTCGCGAGAAATTCGAATCGAAAGGCTCGAGGAGGGAATGGTTCTGCTGGTGGATTGGCAGCCTCTTGCTACGCACGGCCAGAAGGTCCTGGCGTGAACGGATGCGTTTTGGCCTGTGGCGGGAGTGCCGGCGCGCGCCTGGCACTTGATTCAGCGCTTGCCGAACGTTGGCGCCGTCTTCTGTCTGAATGCGCCCTGATCGGCCGGCGCCAGATCGTCTGGAGACGTTGGACACCAAACGAATGTAGACATGAGGTTGCTCCGGTAGGCCAACCTTGCCCTGCGGGGCCCGGCTGCGGCGGAAAAAAATACAAAAGCATCGGGACGGGCCCATTTGTCTTGAGTTCTCTTGACCCTCCATCCGTGGCCTGGCACTGCAGAGCAAACCTCTTGGCCTTCGGCATAGGGCTGGGAACAGTCCCAGGACTCCTGGTCGATCCCTCCCGATCACTTTGGCAATGCCAAAATCGCGCCACCGATGCGCCGGCGCCATCAAATTGCGCGCCTCACAACCTCTGGCATGAAGAATATGGGCGCCCGACAACGATGACCGTGGAGGGCTCGCAAGCGATTCCTGCATGCTCCGCAACAGACGAAGTAGGCATCGTCCCACTGTTGTGGCAGGACTGACATCGCCTTGAACTCCGCTGGCGCGAGGGCGTCGTCATCGCCACCACCGATTCGATGAAAAACTGATGTGGTTCAATTGCATCAAGACCCTGTGCGCCGCAATCCCTTGACCGCCCGTTCGGCCTAAGCCAACGCGGGAGCTTCTCGGGGTCCTCTCCGCGCCTTCTCTCCATGCCTCGGCAGATCAGAGCTAATGCTCCGTTGGCGCCATCCCCCCTGGCTTCGACGACACAATTGTCAAAAACTGGCGAGCTGGTTCTCCGAATGGAGTGGACATTGAGGTACTTGCAGGGGCGCGCCCTACTGAAATCCTCCTCCGGGGCCACAACCTGTCCAGCCACCGCCTGGAGCACGGAAGCGACGTCCAGCGGCGCGACGATGGCCGCATGCTGATCCCTGGCGGACGGCTCGAACTTGACGTTGATCCGTTCAGGCGCAATCACTCCTTGTAAATGCCTCATGCAGGCCCAGAACGACAACGGCTTGGTCGCGGGCCCCTCGACTTCGCGGCCGCCAGTGACACAGTCGCTGGACGACCGCGCGCGCCCCAAGCTCTCGCCCCAGTTGGGCGGCGCTGCGGCGGCGTCGTCTTCGTCGTCTGTCACGTCGACGCCCAGCGCTTGAACGGTGCGCGCAGGCAACGCAGCAAAGGCGCGCGAGACACGCGTCCATGCCCAGTCGCAGCCCCAACCCTCAAACATGCCCACGACGACCTTGGCCCCCACCCAACCACCCGAGCTGCTGAGCACATGCGCCGCGCTGTGCATCACCAGATTGCCAATGAGCGACGCCAGTCGTTCGGCACCCTCGTCCCCGACGTCACTGCACCAGACGTATGCGGCAAGGTTCTCGCGCAGATGCATCGGCACCGATACGCGAGGCTCATCGAAGAGCTCGCGGGACCCGATGACGCTGCGACGCGAGCGGAGGAAACGGTCGGCCACGCCGCGCTGCAATGGTGATCGTGCCGCCACTAATTCCAATTACGCGTCGCCGATGCGATCCCCCGGGGCATCCAGCTGTCTGGTCTGAAGGTTCTTAATACATGCCCCTGTGCATGCGCGACGCCGGGCCGGAGGCGAGCGCTTCCTCCAGCCTCTCGGCGACGCTCGGAACTACGGCCCGGGAGCCTTTGCCCTCCTTCTCTGGCCGCGAGCGCCGCTGTCGGCGCGTTCCAGGTCGTTACAAGCAGCACCCGCCCCCCTCTTGTCCAGCAGCCGCCTCAACTCGCCCTTGGACACTTGGATATCCGTCGGCGGTGTTGGCATCCCCGCGAGCCGACAGTAGTTCGACTCGAATGCTTGCGGGAGCTGGTTGAAAGGTGCCCAGGAGGATCAGAGCCTGCGCGAGGAAGACGGGCCCCGCCTCAGGCTCTCGGCGCAGTGTGGGGCAAGTTCGGGGATGCGCTGGCAAAGCCGGCACTTGCCCCCTGAGCCTCCGTATCTGGTTCCCGCTCTTCTTCGCCCGCGGGCCCCACTGTCGAGTAGCCCGCTAGCTTTGCGCCCCTGAGCCCTGGAAGAAACCCACTTTCGAGAAATACGGGTAGAAGCCTCTGGCCCAATTCGGACGCGCTCAGATATTGATTGGAGGGGGATGTTCGCACACGTGTTGATACGCCTCAACATGCGTCAAACCCTCGTCCGCTGCCATGGCCTCGTGGCACTGTAAACCATTTTCCGGCTAGCAGCACCTTGTCGACGTTGTTAGCCTGTTCCGCGGAATCTCGTCGACGCTGTCAGCATTTTTCGTCGACGTTGCCAACATGTTTCAGCATTCGGCAAGGCTGGGTCGCCATGCCTGGGGACGCGACAGTTCGCATTCACTGGGAAGGTCGAAAGTAAGTCTCGCATACGCATCCGAATCATCCGCCGCAAGGAGGCGCCACTTGCGAATTGCCGGGCGAACTCATGCCCCCTCGAAGCAAGCCGCGCAAGGGTGGTCTCCAGGGTCAGCTGCTCGAGCGCGTTGACAGCCGCTCCACGCGACTCCCCGCCCAGATGTCGACGAGCACGGCGCGCTGCATGAAGGTCAGACAGGGGCGAGGCAACCTGACGCTAGTCTCTGCGCACGGGCCACGCCAGCGCGCGGTCACCCTGGCCGAGAGGTCACAGACTTCAACGGTATTGCTGGGCAGCTCCCACCGGTGAGGTGGCCCCTGGAGAGGGGGGGGCTGTGCCCCAGGCCGCCCACGCCCTGGAGACCCTGGACCCACGGCAACCTGCACTGCCCTCTACCATCGCAAGCCAGAACGCTCTCCACAGCGCGATGGGGAGACTGCTGCCCCCCCTGCACTGCGCACCTCGGCTTAAGCATGAACTTGAGGAGGTGTCCCTTAGCGTCGCGGTCGAAAGCAGTGTTCTCGGGCTCCGTACACTGCGGGCATTGCAGGACGCAACGGAAGTGCACCTTGCAAGCTTCTTTCATCCGGGATTCCGCGCAGCCGAGTCCGACGACCAGGGCGCGGTAGAAACACAGCACTTGGGACCACCCCCCTCACTGGAAAGGCAACTCAATCTCCTCCACTGATCTCCTCGACGTCGGTTCCCGTCGCTGGCCGCCTTCATATCGCTGCGCCCCCGTTTCCGCCGATGCCAGACCGGCTCGTCGCGGAAGCTCTCATACATAGGATCAAAGACTTCCAGCTGGCCCTCGCTGCGACGTCTGATACCCGGCCCTGTACCTCCTCTCACACGGTGGGTCGCCGAACACAGCCACGGCGAGTTCCGCCAACTCGCGAATCTCCTTGAGAACCGCGACAGAACTTATTTTTCGATTCAAGCTCGCCGTTGCGAACGACGCTTCGGCTGGGAGGATAGCCCAAGATGATCCGACAGAATTCCTCGCGATACATCATTATTAACTGCCAGATGCAGCGAAGGTGCCCATGAAAAACGTTGCTCGGCATCTTCCCGGAGATGAGGGGCAGGGGATGCGCCGCTCGCTCGCATTCTGCAGCCGAAATGTCATGCGAGGAACGCAGCGTCTTCCAACGGCTGCCGCGCAGGTCAAGCTCGCACGATCCTTCGCTGTCTCTTCGTGGTCGGTGAACTGGGGTCCACTCCAGCGTCTGAATCCCCATTACGGACGTTGTTGCCATTACTCGCCACTGGGTCCATTCCCCAGGCCCGATTGTCTTTCGACTCCGCACCATCGGCAACACAATTGGCGAGCAGCGCGGGAGGTCGGACGTGTTCCCCTGCCGCGGACACGATGCACCGCGTCGGTGGTCGCGGCATGGCGATCCCGACGTCCTGCAGCAGTTCGGCGTTTGGCCCGGGGTCGGCGAGGCCATAAAGCCCTTTCCCTTATGCCTTGAACTCGGCGATCGCCTCCCGTCTCGCAGGACCCCCCATCTTCCGCCATCGCGCCTGATGCACGCCTAGGTTGGTCGAATCCTTCTGGGCCCGCTTAAGCCAGGCCGCGCCACGCTCGGGGCCTTAGGCATCGACGGAGTTGGGGGCCACATGACCTGGGTCGCACAAGAAACTATCCTGATTTGGGCCCCCCAGCTCCTACCAGTCATGGGGCGACGGCTGAATCAGATCCAACGTCTTCCCCACGGTCACTACCTCCGTCTCGTTGTACTCACCTGTTGCCAAATTCTGAGTGGCCCTTGCCATGGTTACAGTTTCGGTACTCCTCGTTCAGGAGCGGCCAAAAAGTGAATTGGTTGATCGCCTCTCTCTCTCTCTCTCTCTCTCTCTCTCTCTCTCTCTCTCTCGGGCAACTTCCCTTTCTCGGCGCGCACGCGGCTCGGCGCCGATCGCCTGGCCCCCGCAGGCAGCGATGGAACAGGAGGCGACCCAGAGGGCCCTCATCATCCGTCGGGCCCACGTCAGCCTCGCCCACGGCCGCCTCTCCCGCTCCGTCGCCACGGGCAGGGGGCGGTGGCGCTATGTCCTGAGCCTTATATCTGACTCCACGAAACGGATAGCCCCCTGGAAAACTCACCGCCGTTCGGGGATTTGGGCGGCTTGCTGATGGCGACGCAATCACCAGACAGCAGATCTCCCGGGCGCCGTCGCGGATGCCAGGTCGAATGCCCTCCGCAGCGGGAAGAGCCTTCCGCTCTCGGAGGCTTGTCATCATCAACCCCGCGGCGATTCGCGGGCACACCTGCCTCGACGCCAGCGTGCGTCCAGATCTGTTCTGATTTTTCAATAACCGCCCTCTTGCCGTCTTTCTCGATGACAATCTTGAGGTCGAGATCCTCCAGCAGTCAGGTGGACGGGCACGCAGTTGCGATCGGGCCCCACGCGCCCCCCCGCATGATGAACATAGGCCAGCCGCCTCTTTGGGCTCGCAGCAGAAGTAAATGAATGCATCCTGTCCGTGCAATGTTGCACCGCCCGAGGCACTGCTTCCGCCTGCAGCGTCTGGTGCCCTTTCCATCATGCCGTTTTTTTTGTTATGAAGTCCTCGGCCACCGCCTTCCTCGGGCGAGCTCAAGGGCCGCGCGGCACCTGACCGCCTGGAGCGCGCGGCCACCCACCGAACCAGAGTCGCCCAGGAAAGACTTCGCGCTAGCCGCAACACGGGCCCACCGCTCCAGACCCGCCGGACCAGCGGCAGCTGCCTCGTCGACTTGACCCAGCGCCGCTCTGCCCTCCATGGTAAGGTAGGGGACCTCCCCGTCAACTGCCAAGTCCAATCGTCCTCCTCTGGGCAGCAGTAGGCACGGCATCCTGCCAATTCTCCCATGCAAACTGCAAACGCGCTCTATGCGGAACCCGCCCACTGAAATCACGCTCGGGGCCTCAGGCGCGGCAGTCGCCCCCATGCCCCAATCGAACAGCCCGCAATCCAGGCGGCCTCGAAGGCTCGCGAACGCCCCCTGGCCGCGTTCAAGGCCATGGGCGCCACCAACGGGGCGATCTCCCCCATCATACTAGCCCCCCGCAGGTACACGCATGACAGCTATCCGGGTGGACCCGCAACCCATGTCGGCATGGAACCTCCTGGGCCCAAGTCGGACGGGGCCGGACCTCCTGGCCACCCCAGCTTTAGGAGTTCCCCCCGTGGATACAGCGGCGCGCTCGCCGCTGGACCCACTGCCGGCATCGCTGAGATCGCCATCAGAACGCTGTTCCCAGCCGATCCACAGGCGCCAGACTTCTTCCTCAAGGGCAGACGCCTCATCGTGAGCCAGGCGCCGATGCACCTTCACCTTCCGCGCCCGGTTCCGTTCCCACCTGGGTTCAAACTCGAAAGCATTCCCAGGCGGCGATCTGATCTCTCTGGGCAACCCTTGCGAGGTGCCCCCGGAGCCCACGCGGTTGGACGGGGCGCACACGGGCAACAAGCCCGAAGTCCCATAGGGAACGCACGGAACCCTGAGACGGCGCTGGGAGTTGCGGGGGCAACGCACAACGCTGCCCCCCCAACCGAGGCTGGGCAGAAACGGTCGGCGTCGGCCCCGCTCAGGCCGGCGCCGGCGACGCAGTCACCGGACACCGACCCCCCTTGTGACGGGTGCCCTCGGGCGTCGGCCCGGCCCCAACTGTCTCTTCCAAAGGGGCAGACTTGTCTGGCCAGGTGCCTCCAGCATTGCCTCTCTCGATGACTCTTGCCCTTCCCCTCGATGCCCTTCGCGCTGCAATCGTCGGCCACGCCAGGGGCGGCGTTCCTCGCGACGACTGAACCGCGGCGGAGATCTCGTCGCCGTTGCGTTTGCGAGAGATGAGCTTCTTGGTCTTCTCTAAATGCGCCTCGCACTCGTCGCGAGAGGGCCGTTCTTCCGCGGCGGGCCTCCGTTCGCCTCGCCGTCTCCGCGGGCCCGGCTCTCGCCGCGACCCTCATATTTTCCGCCCCCCTCGGGCTTCGGCCCCCCCCGCCCAGGGCGCGCGCAGGGGCGCGTCGCGCGCGCGCAGGGGCAGGCCCCCTTCGCGCATCGGTAGCAGACCACCGACTCCTCTAGGGGACTGTCTTTCATGTAGAGGGAGTCTCTGCCCCCACTACCCCCGCCCCCACAACCACCCCCACCGCCGCCACCCCCACTACCGCCCGCGCCCCCCGCAGAGAGGCCGCGGGCGAGGAGTTCCTTCCGTTGCGCGGCGCGGTCGCGGGGGCCTCGGTCCGTCTGCGCGCGCCCGCTACTCTGCCCCATCAACCCTTCGCATGACTTCACCCCATTGTCATACTCGTCGTTGCTGCGGTAGCACATGGCAAGAGCCATGGCAATGCACTGCCACTCGTTACATCTTGCAGCAGCGCCCCCAGATGGAAAGGCGGAATGACTTGCGGGGCCGATCGATCTCACGCAGGATCTTCACCCTCTCTTTGTAGACGCGATGGGGCTCGGCGCCCGCGCCCTCGCCCGAAGGACGAATCTTGAATTCCATCGAGTCCTGGCCCCTGCACACCTCACCGCGGGCATCACGGGCGGTCACGCGCACGGCGACCGTTCGCAAAATTGCGCGCACGTCCAGGGCAACGAGGCGATCGAACTCGCCAGCCAGAGACGGAGTGGAGGCGACGACTTCGGGTCTTGCGAGATCCTGCTGATCTTGCTCATCAGATCTGACGCGTCCATGAAGTCGAGCAATCCAAAGTGACCAGAGTCCTGCAGCGTCACGGCCTTGACCTTCTCGATCTTGATCGCGCCCAGGACCCATTCTGCGGCCCCCTGCCAGTTGGGGGGGCACGACGCGACGTGGCGGACCACCCCTCTGCTCCATTTCTTATAGCTGGCTGCGTCGGGGATGGGTTCGACGTTCACCTTCTCCGTCTTAACGGGGTTCCTCCAGTAGGCAGCAAGTCTCGGCACTCCGCCGGGAAGAGCGCCGCCCCCGTCTCCGCCGCTCACCACCTGGCGACCCATTGCATCGGCCACGCCGATGGTCATCCCCCATCGTCATCTTCTTCATCGGGCGACTCGTCTTCGTCGCCCACCGAGTCGGAGTCGTCGGAGCCCTCATCCCAATCGACATCGTGCTCATTGTCGCAATCGTCTGGCGGGCCAGAGTCGCGCAGCTGCGCGGGCGGCGCTGCCTCGGCCGGCCCGGGCCGACCTCGCCCCCCTCCTTTGGAATGCACCGCCGTCGCCGCCAACGCCGACGAGGCTTCTTGGGGCTGGGTGGGGTGTGGCTAGGGAAGAAGATGGCGGGCGCTGCCTGAGCTGGCTCCGACTTCTTCTGCTCCTTCGAGCGGCGCTCTGCCTCTTCCCTGGCTTTCTCCTCTTCCTCCTGAGCTTGCTTGTCAGCGTCGGCGACAGCCTCCGCGCGCTTCTCAGCGCGCAGCTCGCGCCTCCCGGCAGTCGCCTCGACGCGAGTATCTCCGCAAGCCTCTGGTGCTCAGCACTGGCAGAGTCTTCGAACGCCTTCAGCCGGCTCGAGACGCCGTCTTCGGCCGCCCGCCCCAGCGCGGGATCCGAGGCGCTCGCGACTCAGTCGCGAGACGCCTCGGATATCGGCGGGCAGTCACAGGGCCCTGCCCCGGGCGCGGTTCGGGAGGCCATCCGCGCTTCGAGCCCCCCCCTCGCTTCGCGCCCCTATTCCCCTTTCTCTTCCATGCTTTCTGTCTCCGTTCCCCGGCTCTTTTCCGCCAACGCAGGGCCGCATCCCTTCTCGATCGCGTCGCAGTAAGCGCCCCAAAACGACCTGGCGCGCCACGAGCAGTCGCGGCCCGCAACTCCGGTGCACGGGAAACACTGCGGCCCACCAAGGCGCGGCGCGAGGGCGGCCTGCCCGGGCGCCTCCGCCCGCGGAAGGGCCGCGCTGACTGCGGCGACCTTAGCCCTTCCAAGGTTCGTCTGGGAAGAGTGCTTTCCCAACTGCTGGCGCACGTGAAGTTCGGCCGGCCGCCCGCGCAATTGCTCACGCTGCGCCCCCCCATTGGTCGCGTTGCTCTGATCTCGGAGCCACGGGTCGCGATGGTCAACTCGCCATTTGATTGCCGCTCAATTTGCTGAGCCCGCCCCAGCGCGTGGCGAACCTCAGCGGCAGCACGAGCACTGTTCGCGCTTGCCGCTTGGGCGATGGCTTGCGCGCGTCGACGAGCGGAGCGTCGCTGACCCCACCATGCGCCTGCCCCATTGCCACTGCACTTTCGGCCGACGCCCTCTTCGCGAACGCCTCGGCGGTTAGTCAGTCGGACGGTCTGCCTGAGCCCGTCGAACCGCCGTCTGCGCCCCCGCCCAAAGGAGAACGTTTCGTGCGTCAGCCGCCCTGAGCTCTTCAGCGACTCTAAGCATCGTCACTTGTTGGGCACCATCTGGCCCCCCGGACGACACGCCCGGCCTCTTCTGCGACGCTCTCGTCGATGTCTCGGGCGCTCTCCTCAGCCGCTGCCGAGGCCCCGACCTTGCGAGCCAATTCGCGGAGCTCGGTTGACGCTCGCATCGCCTGCTCTGAAGCGGCAGCCTGTCGCCTTTCCACAGCCTGCCCCACGGCACGAATCATTGCGACGCAGTCGATTCCGGCCCGGGCGCGAGCAGCACCGCGCCGTTGGCCTTCAGCTACCACGAAAAGGTTTCTCATTTGCACATGTTTCTGGCCCCTCTCTACGGCCATTGCGTCAAGAACCCTCTCTGGGGCATGCCCCCATTCGAGGCTTCGAGGCCGCGCAGCGCCCTGCAATTGCGCGAGAAAGGGCAGGGGGGGGGCGGGCAGGGAAATATCAAGCTGCGCAGGTTGTAGCAGACCGAGCATTCACGACAGACTGCCTTCTTACACTGTCCTCGATTTCCCGGCCAGCAGCGCTCGGGGAACGCCGCGCACTCGGGGCCGCCGTTGGCGCGCCACTCATTCATGCGAAAAATAAGAGCGTTAGTTAGAGCGCGACGTGCGAGCAGGAGTCGACGATGCGCCCGACGGGGCCCTCGACCCCCCACGTCGGTCCAGTCCCGCGCCCTTGGCCCGCGGCGCGCGAGTGCGAGGGGTGGGGATTCTCGTCGCACCGAAATTCAAATGTCCTGCACGCAGAACCTTCTGCGGACTGACCGGCAGGGGGGGTGGCCCAGGAGCACTGCCCCCCAAGCCTCCCCCCCGGGTCGAGCATCTGGCTCTCCTCCAGCATGCCCTTCGTCTTGGTCCGCTTCACGAGCGGGGATTTGACTGACAGGCTGATGGCCTCCAGGGTTGCTTCGCTGCGGGTACTCTCGACCCGGCTGCCTCTTCGTCGCTCTGCTGAGCGGCCGCAGGCAGGCTTGCTGTCATCTCTGCCATTTCGCCTCGCAAATCTTCCCACGAGGCTTCGGCGGCACAATCGTCGAAAGGTGCAGACGCTGGCGATGGTTCCTGAACTAATATCGGGGGCGATCCGATATCACAGACCTCGGAATCGCCCCCCAAATGCAACTCGGCAGTCGTTCCCCAGTTCCCGCGGGGGGGCGACTTGACTGATCCCTTCCCTCTTTTCGACGCGACAATGATGCGTGCATCCGATGAGTCGGAAAACATCACGCAAATTGTTGAACGCCGGGTTGCTTGATCCTTACCACTCGGCGTACGCCTCCGCCTTATCTGCGTCCGTCCGCGGAGTGTCACGGCGGCCGGGGCCGTCGTCTGCCAGCGGATCTTCCGACGACAGCGAGAGCTCTTGCTGACAGTTCGAGAAGAACGCGACTCGGAGCCCCTGACTCGGTCTCGGAAACGATATTTCGGGTTCCTGTTGAGCCGTGGCACTGCTCTTCATTAGTTGTTACACCCACCTTCGAAATAGGAAGCACAGTTTCGTGATCTCGTGGTGAAGTTTTCGGCTGGTAACCAGCATTGTGCCTATTCATCCTAGAATCGGGCATTATTTTGAGCCGATTGATATGCTGTTGTTATGAATGTTGTGGTAGGTCATACTTTGGTCGCGGTCCCCAAGTAAAAAATTGGAGAAGATGTGATTATTGAAAGCCGCGGCGTATTGTTATGAGTGTCGGTAAGCAAGTGTACTACAATGGTGTGTATGTTGAGATACGGGGGAGCACCCGACCTCGGCGAAAGGAGGACGCGCGCGCTTTGCACTACAAGCACAAACAGCTATGGCAACATGGATGTCAATAAGGTGGCGCCGCCAACCCTCAGTTGGAGGGAAATGGCGGCGCAGCAAAAGACCACACGAGTGGAGCGTAGCGAATGACTTGCACCCTCGATAGCGAATTCATGCGTTACTGGGCGGGGTGGCCTATCGGGCCTCTATCGGCGATCAATGAGCGATTTGGAGGTCGATGCATCCTTCCCTGAAGTTTTTGGCCGTTCTCGGCCTCTTGGGGCCTTCGCCAGGCCCCAGGATTGTTAAAAATCGGCTCGGGATGAAAAAACGGCCCTTGGGAAAGAGAGAGGGTCGGGATTCGGGGACCACGTATGAGAAAAACAAAAAAAACGCATGCCCCCTCCTCAGAGAAAAAAGGTACCGATACCGCTGGCCATATCCTCGATGTCAACAGCTGGATTCGCTTCGAAATCTTTCTCAGAGCGCACCCACGACAATGTGCAGGGAATGGCGGATTCGGTAACTTTTGGTTTCCTCTGCTGCTGCTACTGCTGCTGCTGCTGCTGCTGCTGCTGCTGCTGCTGCCCAGGCCACCAGAGCTGCCACCGCTGCCACTGTTCCTCCTCCCCCCTGCTCCCTGCTCCCCTCCCTCCCACACCACTCCCTCCTGCTTCAGTGGCCCGCCGTAGTTTTTTCACGACGCGAACATATTCGGGAAGCCAAGGATGCCGATACCGCTGCTCCCTGGACTTCTCCCTGGGTGTTATGACCAGACTTTCGAGGCGAACCTTGCCGACGAGGGCCTCCCAGGTGGTCCAAAAAGGCGAAAAGGAGGCCAGGTCAACGGTAACGGTGCATTGTCCTTCCCTGTAAGGATCGACTACACACAAGAGTGGCCCCAAGCAAGAGTGACCTTCTCTGTGCGGTTCAAGGGGAGCGTCAGGGGCCAAATCCAAGCGCGCAAGCCGCTGCTGTCGTATCGCATTCAACGACCAGAGGACCCCAGTGAGCCCGCACCAAAGGTCACCCCCGCGAAGGTTCTTACGTGTGCGCCAGGTTCGTGTCGTGACGACTTGCGCGTAGGTTTCTGACACTGCGTGGACCGCTCAACCTTGAGCGATCGCGGCTTCCCGATGAGGCCGTTCGATGTCGGCGTTCACCCTTGACCATGCGCGCTGGGGTCCCCGCCGCGTCGACACGACTCGGCGATTCCGAAGGGTGTGATTTGCACAGGGCGTGGTTTGTTCCCCGCGTCCAGGGCGGCGGGAGAGGACCTCGACAGAGATCTCTGCCGCGCTCAACAAACCTGTGGCGCAACGCGGTGACCCCCAAGAACCAACGGCGCCGATCGCAAACCACACTCGGGCAGAACCATGCCCACTGTAGTCGGCTGCACGCAAGAGTGACTCCAGGCAAAAGTAACCTTTGGTGCGCGGCTTCAAGGGGGGGCGGGGAGCCAAAACCAAGCGCCCAAGCTGCTACGATCGCATCCCTTTCAGCGACCAGCGAGCCCCGGTAGGCCCGCACGAAAGGTCACTCCAGACAAAGACAAAGGCCACTCCCCAAACCATGGTTTTGTCAGAACGTCGACACACGGAGGTCTCGACCCATTCCCCAGGACAGGTTTCTTATCCTGAGTCGTTTTTTGACCGTCCCGAGGCCCAGAAAGGGCCCACAGAGGCAGGAAAATAACGAAAAACCTGTCGTGATTTTTCATGACTCGAGGGGCTCTGGGTCTTACGCGCAGTCGATGTTCTCGCCGACCGGCACGAACCTCCCGTAGTCGAAAAGGGTGCTGGCTGGCGCCCCCTCCTGCGCCCGCGGGCGGCCGGCCGCCGCCAAAAGCGCCACGCCAGCGAGGCGGCCGCGCGACAGCCCCATGGCCGGGCGGGCGCCCAGACGGGCGCCTCCGCCCCGATGCGAACGGCACCGGCGATGACGATGACGATGGCGGTGGCGATGGCGGTGGCGATGGCGATGACGATGACGATGACGATGACGACGACGATGACGGCGGCAGTGAAGATGACGGTGACGATGACGGTGACGATGCAAGGATGACGAGGGTGATGATGGCGGTGATGATGACGATGACGCTGACGCTGACGGTGACGGTGACGGTGACGATGCTTATAGCGTGCTAAGCGAACTCTGCGCTCGTGACTATGGTATCTGGCTCGCCAAGCGCCTCAGCGAAGCTGGGCTGCAGATTTGGTGCCTAAGCCCTTGCGCCCACATGACTACAGACGAAGCTCGCAAGGCGCCGGGTGGAGGCCTCGACACGCGCGCGCGAGCGCGAACGTGCGTGCCCAGACATCCGACGTCTTGGAAAAATCGAGGCGCTGCTCGCACTTCTCGGCCTCCAGCGGCCCTCGCTGGGCCCTGGGACCGCCCAAAAGAACTCTGGGGAAATGGTCGGAACCTCCAGGGCCCCCGTCTTGAAGAAAACAACACATCGGACGTCTGGGGATGCACGCGCACACTTAAGCGCGAACGCGCGTGCGCGCGCTGTCGCAAATCTCCGCGCGTTCTCGAGCGGACGAGCAGCACTGCTCGATACTGCTCTCGGTGGGACTGACAGTGGGCCGTCTAGCATCCCAAAGGGCTGGTCCCGCGCGATGCGCTATGGTGGTCTGGCGCTGCGGAAAGGCTGCACATTCGCCCAGGCATGTGTAGAAAGCAGGAGAAGCATCCTCATAATGAATACCACTGCGGGCGAAGCCCTTTCATGCACGCACCGGAAGAAAAAATCGAACAGGGCAGGACTGCTGAGTAGACGCCAAGGGCCGTACAGCACACGCCAGTTATGGGGGTCGGGGTGTTTTACCCTCCGCTAGCTGTGGGCGCTACGTCCTGCAAGTCAAGACAAGGAGGGTACTTAGGTGGGCGTATGATGAGCTACGGGTGGCGCCACACAACCACTGGCGGAAGTGTGGTCTGAGAGCGGGGCCTCCCGAATGCGGACTTCTATTCGATGATCTCAAGGTTTGCGTGCGTATTGTGGTCGCACGCTCAGCAAACAAGCCTCACTTCAGACAATGGGGCATTCGAGGAGCAGCTGTCGCGGCCAATTCGACTGGCTTCTGACCGTCAAACGAGGGTTCCTTTTCGTTTCGAATGTAAACCGAGTTCAAGCCGCCGCAACAAACGAACGAGTTGTTTGAGGTTCCACGAGGGAGAAGTTGGCCCCATCTGATCGAGAGAATAACATATAGTTGGCAGCTGCAGAACACCCCTTTCGCAACATCGTAACCACACATGGTGACAGTTGGACTCAATGGTTGGCGATTCCAGCTGACCCGAAAACCTCGTAATTTGCCTGTCAAATCACAACAAACGCAACGTATAAAGCATTATATGTACACCCGCCTCCGCACCCAGCCGGCTTGGCCGGTGGATGCCACCCAGCTTGGCCGGTAGATGCAGAGGCGGTTGCATTGGGGTCCTTCTTTGGTCTCGGACTGAGTATGCCCAACTATTCGGGCACCCCTGGTCCAGTTCGCCCTCAGCGTTTCGGCGTGTGGTTGGCAATCCTCTTCAGGACCTGCCACAACCAACCACACGGGGCAGGCCGACGCTGTCACGAACGAAATCCCTGTTTCCGCCGTGGAGAAAACACCACGCGTACCTCTTGAATGCAAGATACACTGTGTCTGGCTGTATTCTGGGACTCCTTCGTACACACCAAAATTGCCAGAAGATGTCCAGCGAAGCTCTTGGAACCTGCTGTTTTGGCCTTCGGAGAAGGGAGGCAACAACTGCCCCCTCTTTCGTGACACCGTCGGCACCTGGCGGAATGGCCGCATGTGCCCCCTTTTCCCTTGAATGTCTGACCCCCCGCCCCCGTGACCAGAGCACTGACTGGAGCACAGGACGGCGGAGCCGACTTCACAGCAGGCATGCCGGAATCTCTCTGCAACACTCGCAGGCATGCCGGAATCTCTCTGACCGATGGGGAAAAGGCTGCGCCGCCGAAGACGAGCTCCTGGATGGCTTCGGCTGATAACCAGTATTTCCTCTGAGAATCGGGGTAAGATGCCAGAGGAATTAAGGTCTCATGTTGACTATGCTCAGTGATAGAGGATACGGGATGAGACATCGATGAAACTGTAGGTTATCCGTTAAGCAACTACACTCAAGTATAGGAAGCGAGGAGTCCGGCCAGGGACGGACGACGACACGGGCCGCCCACGCGCCCCCCAGCGCGCTCCTTTTCTCACTCGAGCAGTAGATACAGCTTCGGTATACAGTGATACCAATGTCAAGGTATGGCAAGGCAGGCAGCAGAAGAGGCAAGTGCATAATGAGGCGGAGAGGAGCATATTTACTCCCCCCGCGGCGGGTTTCGTAGAGTCCAACCAGCCACAGTCCGCCCGGCCCGTGCATATATATCCAGCCACGGGAGCGAACCCCAAAAGCAATTTACCGCTCAACGGTGGTTGCCAGGGGGCTGAGGGCCGGAGAAAACCCGACAAATCCCACCAATGGTTAAATAAAGCCTCTCCGCCGACACGACTAGGTCGTTCGGTCGGTGCCGTAGCGACTTGGTCGCACGGCTTATGCATGCCCTCACTTGTTGTACTAGAGGAACCGCGCCTGCGGAGGCGGAGATGGAGGTCTCGGAGTCGAAGACGATGAGCCTCCCGTTTGTCCAGCTGTCCAATGAGGCGGGGCTGGCTTGCCTCCCTTGCCACGGCCAGCATAAGGAGCTGACCTGGTGTTATTGTTATTGTCCTTGTTCTTGGTGCACCCCTTGCCTTTGTTTGTTTTTCTCTCTCTCTCTCTCTCTCTCTGGAAGTAGTATTCGTAGTCGTTGGGAAGCACAAAGTGCCACGCCCGACTCTCGTTCTCTCTGCGGGCCATTCAACGCATGGCGTCACGGCGGGTCCAGTATCCCTGCAATCCATCCTCCGTGTACTTCGGGTAGTGGATCGCGGGGCTGCAATCACCAACAACGCGTCCGGCACCCATGGCCCCGGCGCGCGCGCGCGGACACTGACCAATCCCATGTGTCCCCGTCAGAAGAACGCCAGCCGCCGCGGCCGCGGAGGCCGCCGCAGCGCGGGGAGCGCCCTCGGGGCCCGCGACAGCCGCGGTCGGGGGGCCAGCGACACCAGGGCCCGCAAAGCGGGCAGCAGCGGCGCGCCGCTGTCGCAGCCGCCGCGCCGTCGAGAAGGCGGCAGTGGCGGCCGCGGGGCAGGCGGCGGCCGAGGCCGCCGCGGCCGCGCGGGGAGCAGCGGCCGCGCCGGCGGCCGCGGCAGAGCGTGCGGCGCCGTCGGTGCCAGGCAGGGGGGCGCCGCCGCGGGCAGACATGGCGAGGCGGAGGCGCCGGCGGCCGCGAACCTGTCCGAGGGCGGGCTCGAGCCGAGACGGCTTGAGCCAAAAGGGCACCGGCTTGAGCCAGGCTACGGACTGGTGGGGATACGCAAAGCGTCAAGACTTGCTGAAGTCTGTACTGGCGTTGATGGGCGCGGCGAGATCCACTGCACAAAGACAGGTCAGAGCACAGTCGACATGAATCGGGCAGGCTCTGTCGAGAGTAATTTAGCGGAGCGGTCAAGAACTGGAGGTTGGCACGCACGGGTGCCGAAACGCAGCACCTCTGACATCATGTTGCACTGCAATAGTACCTCTGGAGCTCTCCCGCACACCAGCTACTGGAGTGCTCGGACAACGAGTCTTTAGAACTGGTCTCGCGATGGGTTCCCGAGCCTTCTTGACGCTCATCCCATGCCCGTGTCGCAGCTGCGGCGGCGTCCACTGGGACCTACCCCTCCTTGCGGGATTCCCTGGGGCACATGAAATCTCCTTGGCTTCCTGTGCGAATTACAGAACACGGCCCTGAGAGGAACTCTCAGCGAAACCCGGAGAGAACAACCTTAAGAGCCCCGCTGAATTCTGGGGATCTGACAACAATCCACGAGGATGAACAGACCTCAGATATGGCCAGACCGCGCGCCCACAGAGAATGTGCAAACATGCCCTCTCGAAGTCACTCCTCGACGATGGGGACGACGACGACGACGACGACGACGACGACAACGACGACGCCGGCGACAACGACGACAACGACGATGACGACGACGACGACGACGACGACGACGACGACAACGACGACGACAACGACGACGGTATTAGCGGTCACCATGGGGGCGATGCAACCGATGTTCTTTGAGCGCAGCGCTACCCCATCGGCGCTTTCGAGAACGCCGTCCATGCAACCCGCCTCTATGAAGCCTGCCTCCACGGCCTCCCGGTACACCAGGGAGGCGCGCCGCAGCTGGTGGCTGCGCGAGCACACGCTGATAAGTGTTGCGTAGGCCTGCGCGTCTGGGCGCAGCGCCTTGGCCCGCATCTCCTCCCAGAGGGACAGCGCCCGCAGCCACTGCCTGCCCTTCTCGCTCGACTCCAGCAAAGCCATGAAGGTCACCGCGTCTGGCTGGACAGCCTGCTGCTCCATGGCCTCGCACAGCGCCAAAGCCTCCGCCCACTGCGATCCAGGCAGGTGGGTGTCCATCGCCAGGGAGCCCCCTGTCGACCTCTACCTCCATTGAAACGCAGGCGAGGTTCTCCAGAGAGCCTCCAGGAAGTATGGCCCGGAGGCTGCTTCTTGAGATCCACGCCGCGCAACAACGGAGACAAAAGCTGAAACGGGGTCCCCAATCGCCGCGCTGAACGTGACTACGTCCGCCTTCAGACCCTGCTCCGCAAGGCCAGCCATCAGTTGCAGGGTCTTCGCCCACTGCAGAGCCTTCGAGCAGGCGCTGATGAGAGCGTTGTGGGCCACCAGGTCGGGCCGCAGGGCCACCCGAAGCATGTCGCCCATCAGGCACACGGCCCGCTCCCACTGGCTGCCGGCCTTCTCACACGCGCTGATGGCCGCGCTAAACGAGATCACGTCTGGATACACCCTGTGCTCCCGCAGGGCGCCAAGGAGGTGCAGCGCCATCTGCCACTGCCGGCCCTTCTCGCAGGCGCTGATCGAGGCGTTGAACATCACCGCGTCGCACCGGAGGCCCCTACCCAGCGCCCCGCTCAGCGCGGCCAGCGCGAACGCCCAGACCGCACCAGCCTCGCAGGCGCTGATGGCTGCGCTGTACGTGATGACGGTGGGCTCGGGGCCGCAGGCACTCAGCTCACCCAGCATACGGAGGGCCTGCTCCCAGCGGCGGCCAGCGCGACACGCCGCAAGGACCGCGTTGTGGGTGACGATGGTTGGCTCCGCGCCCCGCTCGAGCAGTTGGCTGGCAAGCTCAAGCGCCGCGCGCCACTGTTGGCCCTTCACGCAGGCGCTCAGGGTCGCGTTGTAGGCAGGAGTCTTCAAGGGATGGCGCCGTGCCCAAGAATCTTCCAGAAGCCGAGACGCGGCTGCCCAGTGCCGACCCCTGCAGTGTGCAAGGACGGCCGCAACAACATCCACACCCCACCTCACATCCAAGGGCATAGGCACTCATCAGCACAAGCGGTGACGGCACCCAATATATTATACAATCGATGAGAGATTGGCTTGAACCCAGAAATGCCAAGGAAAACTTATCCCTGTCCTGGTGGATACGATGATCAATCCAACGGAAAACCCTGTGGTACGAAAAGCAGCAGCAGCACCACCACCATCGCAACAATTACCAGCAGTGACAAGGCGGTGGTCGACAGTCAACTGGTGTCGATACACTTGACGATATGTGGCGATCCACTTGTAAACGATCATTCGTAGCAACATCTATCGTTTTCGATGATAATCGGTGCGTTCCCATAGTGTGTACCTCTGAAGCGACATCCGCCGACCCCCGCTTGCCATGGTGAGAAGGCGTGTGAGACATTTGGATGTCCCCCCCCTCTCCATCCCTCGGAGCCTCCAATTCCACCGCCGCGGCCTCCAAGATGCCCAAGATGCCCTGTAATATGGCTCAAGAAGGGTTCCAACACGCCGGAGAGGCTGACAGAATATCCAGGATGGCCCCAGGACGGTCCAAGAGGCCTCAAAAACCGCCCAAACAGGGCGGACGTACAAGACAGCCTCAAAACCCCAAATGCTCGTACTGCACGGTCTACGAAGACGCCCAGAGAGGGCCCGAGAGGCTCCACTAGACCGCCCCAAGAGGCAACAATCAGCGATTCTCCAAAAAGGCTGTTGGATGATTGTCACATTCTCGCCATTCCAAACGGTCCTGAACCTCAACACGGCTCGAGAAGCCCCCCAGATTGGCCCAAGACGGCCGAAGAGGCCCCCAAGAGGGCACGGAGATGGCCCAACAAGGTCCCAAGACTGCCTAAGAGGCCCCCGATTTGGCCAAAGATGCCGTCGACCCTCAACAGAGCCTCAAGAGGGGCCAGTGAGGCACACAAGGGGGAACTCTAAAATGTGATATGGATCGGCGCGCAGCGTCGGGGATGCTTTTGCTGCGAGCGCGGCTCGAACAACTGGCGTGGCACGAAGGCCAAGGGCCTTGAAAAATAGGAATGGCAGCGGCGAGCAAGGAATGAAACCGCAGACCCCTCGAGGCTTCTGGGGAAACCCTCTCGGGCCTCTTACATTCCTGGGGAGCGAGCTTGATTCGCACTCCGGATCGCCGTCTCGGGCGTCAGAGCGGGGACTATAGCAAACAAGTCACTCGCCGGCAAAAACCACGGAGATAAGCAAGCAAACGGCCTGCATTGCATAGCATACAAAGTATACTCAGCAATGGCCAGGGTTCCACCGCGATGCGACAGAACCCAACAGATATAGCCATCTGTTCAAGATACTAAACGGGTGCGATCGTCATCACAAACAAAAAACTCTGCGCACTGAAACGAATGAAGCTTCTCGAGAAAAAGAAAAAAACAAAATCCCCCCCCCCCCCCGGAAAACAAAAAAAAAAAAAAAAAACGTGTGGATATTTGTCTGGGTGTAAGAACAGCGATATCGGAATACGTAGATCTTGACCAGGCGTAGTATTGACAACGATGCGGAATACATAAATCTTGACTGGGCGAATAATATGGGCGGTAGAACATGTCTGGTCCGATCGGCCAAACTGCCGTCAAACCAAGCGGGGTTCACCTTTTCGTTCGGCTTCGCCGGCTTGTCCGCTAAATCGGACCCCCGCAAGACATCTCTGCCTGTGAACTTCCACCAGCGGCCCCGGAGGTCATTCATCATACTCTCCGGGAAGATCGTGAAACCGGGAATTCCGAAATGATAATGCCGAAGCAGCCACGAAGCGTGCATCTTGCAGGTCTTGTCAGTGAGGTATACACTATGCGGGTTGTGGCCATTGACCACATCACGATGAGGAATGCCAGTCACGCAACTGAGCATGTCATTCGGCTGCACCGTCGGGGAAGATCCGCTCCACGACACAATACTGGCTGATGAGGCTGAAACGGAACTCGATGATCTCGTCACGGAAACCACGGTTGGTGATGCGGGAGCCGAACTTCCCCGCGACCTTCCTTGTCTTGATCGCCCATATCCCCGAGCTGATGCTGCGGCATATGGTGATGGCGGTGGCGGTGCGATGGCAGGCGGTGGTTCTGTCGGTACCTGCGGCGGTGGCGGCTGCTGAATCGTAGCAGATGCTACTGAACTCGATGCCTGTGCGATGCTGAAAACGTCCGCATGGGACATCGTGATGTCGCCATCGAGATCTCGATCCTCTGGAATCGTAGGTGGTATGTTGCGGCGTCTGCCGAGCATGCGGCCGTCCCACCCAGGGTGCTCGCCCATGGCCTTCGCCTCGGAGGCGCTCTCCTCGTTGGCGATCGCGTTGTTCTGCTTCAGGATCGCCCAGAGCGTCACGAAGATGCCGAAACCGATAGTCATGCCGAGGACCAGCGTGAACGTCAGCAGGCAAATATAGAAGCTGTAGTCTGGCATAGTCGGCGCGGGCGTAGGCTGCCCCACTGACCTTGCTGAGGGAGGTGAACAAGACTGATGCGAGAATGGCAGCGCGTGGCTGCCAGGTCCCATAGGTGCGTTTGCGAGCCCCGGAGAACGACAGCAGGACGCCCGCCTCCATCGTCTTCGTCAAGGCGTCCGCAACCATGGCCCAGGTCGGGACCCAGCTGAGCTTGAGCGCACTGTTGGGGTGCACGGCCTCCTGGGTCATGGAGGCGACGATGCGGAGCCGCTTGTCGGTAGATTGGCCCACATCTGAAGCGATGTGCGTCACGAGACCCTTGCTGTCGCTGTAGATCTCCCCAGGGCGCTTGTCGGCGAGCACGTCGACCTGCTTGAGCGCCGCATTGGGGTTGTAGGCCTCGGTCAGCAGCTGTCGGAACCACACGTTGGTCTCCGACCACTCGAGGGTAGCGTAGCCCTCGGCAGCGAGGGCCGACTTCACCGACCTCTTGACTGTGCCAGAGTGCCAGGCGACGGGCAGGCACAGGTCGCACCGGCCCCCGACGACGTCACGCGGGCGATGGGTGAGCCCCAACACCATGCCCCACTGACTCTTGACGCCATCCACGTTGGCGAACGCGGCGTCGCTGAAGCACACGTTGATGGCCGTCTTCAGGTCGACGAGCCTGCGCTTGAGCACGATCGCGAGGTTCGCAGTGGAGTGCACATATGCGACTGTCTTGTTGAGCGACTTCGCGTCGGCCATGGTAGCGACGTCGGTGCGTCCAGCTGCAAAGCTAACCGGTCAGGCTATGTCCACCCGGGTCTGCACTGCTAGCCACAACAGCTGCCCGAGCGTGTGGCGGTAGCTCGCCCCCTCGGCGGCGGTGGGTCGGTCCTCAGCACTTCGGCCCTTCTGGCCTTCAAGTCGACGTAGTCCACCTGCGCGGCAGCGGTGGCCTGGGTCACGCGGAACTCGTCGTCGAGCTTGGTAATCGTACGTCCGCAGTACTTGATGACCCCTTCGACTGGCTTGAGGTGTAGCTTTTTCCCCAGCGATGAGATAGTGGTCTTCCACTTGTTTGAGTTGTTGCGCTGGGCGATGAGGAAATCGCCCACATGTGAGTGGACCACCGCGGCGAGCCCACCTTCGTCATAGAAGTCGTAGAGACCCTTCTCGAGCTTGCTTTCAGAGCGTCGCAGGACGAGATGTCCCAGTCCTCCTGGGCAGCGGCGGCCAGGGCCAGGTACAGTGCGCCCCTGGACTCTGCGGGAGCGCCCGTCCTGATCTGCGACTTGTCCTCCCGGCAACCCTGCACGACCAGGCGCGCCTTCATGATGTTCTGGCCCTTGCTGGTCAGCGCCCAGCGCCCACCCACAGGGCGCATGCCAGGGCTGCGCCGCAGGAGCTCCCTCAGCTCCTTGAGCGGGAGCTTCTTGTAGGCGCCGAACTCCGTCCACTTGGACCACTCGGTCTTCATGGCGGCGCCCATGTTCTTCTTCTCGGTGGCGCTCAGCGCGTCGTACTTGAGCTCCTTGGCGGTCGCGTTGCCCGCGAGCAGTGCCTCACGGGCGTTGCCCGCGAGTAGTGCCTCACGGAGTCTTGCGCAGAGCTCGTCCGCATTCTTCTGGAAGTAGCTGCTAAGAAAAGGTCGACCTTGTTCGTGTTCTTCGGCCTCTTGAAGCACTTGCGCAGAACGTGCAAGAGATCCTTGCGCTCGGCAGCGCGCTCGCGGGGTTCGAGCTCGCGCTGGCGGTCACGTTGCAGTGCCACTGGTGCGTTCCCCTGTTGAACTTGGCGCTGCGTCTCGGTGCCGCGCTGGTTCTCGGTGTCCGGCGGGCGCCGCGACACTGTATCCTGGCGCGCCTGCCCCTCCGCAATCTTGGCCCATTCTCGAATCATGTCCGAGCCATCGGACTCAATGTCGCGGTCGACCGGGCCCTGAGGGGCAGGTTCAGGAGGTCGAGAATCTGCGGCAGCAGCGGCGGAAGTGGCTGCAGGAGCGGCAGCATCGCCTGAGTCTGAGGCTGAGGCCGGCGCCGGCGGGTCGGCGGCCGCTGGCGGCGGCCCCGCTGGAGGCGGCAGCGGCGGGGGCTGCTGTGCGTCTCCTCCCGAAGGCGGCGGGGCCGGTCCCCCACTGCCGCGGGCCCCTCCAGCGGTTGCGAAATCGCCGTCTCTTTGGCGGCGTGCCAGCCACTCGGCGTACTTATGAGCACGCTGGTTCGCTTCGGAGTGCTCGATGTTGCCGAAATTGCGCTGCTGGATGGCCGGCTGCTGATCGGGCGCCAGTAGCGCTGGTGGCGCGGGAGGCTGACCGTCACTGCGGGGGCGCTTCTTCGGCGTCGGCCCCGCCAGATCAAGGAACATGTCGCCGTCGGCGCCTGGCGGTCCAGCAGGTTCTCCTCCTTCGCCAGGATCGGGCGGAGGGGGTCCGCCTCCTGCGCCACCGCCGCCTCCTTCAGGGCCTGGAGGTCCCTGGCGGGGCGCCTGGCGGAAGTCCAGGCGGCTGGTTGCCGTTCAGCACGTTCAGCACTTGTCCCCACGGAAAGAGTACCGTGGCCGTGGCGCGGCGTAGGTGTCCACGGTTGACCTTCACGGTCGTGGAGCGACGGCCGACCCATACGTTCGACGCGCCCTCGAACCCGGTGACGACGGCGGGCCCGCGCCACTGCAAGGCCCACTCTTGGGCTTGCCATTGCCCCTCCAGTCGTACACCTGATCGCCGGTCTGGTAGACGTCGACTGGCGCGCCGCGCCCCATCTGTCCGAGCTCGGGCCAGGGGCGCCCTTGAGAGGGACTGGTTGAACCGCAGGTGCTGCATGGAGGTCTGCGCGGCCTTCACGATGGCGATCCTCTCCGAGAACGGCTCGTCGGACACGATGCGAGCGCGCAGGAACAGCCCGCCGGCGTTGTCCAGCAAGACATACGGGAGGCGAAGGCCTCGCCCGAGCACCCACTGCGACGGCGAGTAGCCCGTGGAGTTGACATGGCTGTGCATGGCCCAGCACACGGAGGCGATCATCCACTGGACTTTGTGAGCGACGGTACCATTATGCTGCGGCGTCGCCGCATATGTCGTCATCAAGCGGCAACCCATGTCCTCGAACTCCCTGGAGAACTCTCGCTCGAACTTGCCTCCTCCATCAAAGATGACTCGCTGGGGCGCGCCAAAAGCCGTAATCATAATCTGCAGTAGTCGAGCGAAAACAACCAATGGGTGCCTTGATGTGACAGTGCCGCACATCGTAAAACCTGCGGCCAAGTCGACCAAGTGGAGGTAGACCAGCTGGTTGCCAGCGTAGTCGGCTAGAGTGAACAGGTCCACTCCGATGGAGTCATTGAAGTCCCTGTCCAGTCTGATCCGCCCTGGTAGGTGAGGTAGTGGTCGCTGATGTGCTGCACACACCTCGCAGTAGAGGTTGAGAGCCATGTCGATGGACCTCTGCGATCCACCAGTCACACGAATGGCTGAATCGTTGGACGGGTGCCCCGTGTTCACGTGGAGCTGCACGATGGCGGACCGGAGTGTCCGCTCCTCCGCGGCCGTGAGCGCTGGCCCCTGAGCGGCTGTGGCGGCTGGAACCGTCCGTATTATTGCCCTTCTCGTCGTCGTTGTGGGGTGAGCTTCTCGCACAGGTCGGCGGTTCGGACGTCGCAGCTGCTCGGCTAGCACCGTCGCGAGCCTGGTCGCGTAGTTCTCGCTGCGCTTCGCGCCCTTCCCGCGGGCCTCTGCGCGCGGGTGCCCCCCGCTGCAGAAGCGCCTGAGCGAGTCGTCGAAGCCGAAAGGGTCGGCGATGATCCGCCGCGGCTTCTTGATGTGGATCCCATTCTTCGTCTTGAGGTTGGACGCGCAGCCGTCGAAGTCCACGACGCGCGGAAGCTGCTCCTTCAGCTGCTTGGCAATGGCGTTCTTGTCGGGGCCCCACCCATCGCAGTACCTCGGCCACTCGAACAAGACGGCGAGCTGAGCGCCGAACTCCTCGCGCAGCGCGACATGGACTGCAGGAACAGGCCGATCATCTGCTTGGACTTGGCCCGATCCCTTTTCAATTTGGGGATCTTGCTCGGGTCGATCTCGACGACGAGTCGCTGTAGCGATGTCCACGGCTGGCAAAGAAACGCAGCGTGAACTCGCACACTCTTGCTCGCGGCAAGGTGCTTCCGGATCCGGCCCCCCAGCTTCTGGACCACGAACCGCTTGGGGAGGTCGAAGCCTGGAAGACCGCACCTGACAGCAGCTCCCCCCTTCTTCTTCCGGGTTGCAGCACGAGCACGGTGCTGTTCGCGATGAAGGTCGGGCTGGATCCGGTTGTAGACTTGGCCAGAATAGTAATCAAAGCCTGGCCGATCTTGCGCGGCTGGATGCCGCTCTTACTGGTGACGAAGACTGAGCGCTTGCCAGCGATCAGCTGCGGTTTCGCCCCCGTCATGAGCGCCCTCACGCGCAGCTGCTCCTCCTCCACGACGTTGGCCTCGGGTTCGAGGCAGCCATTGGCGATGGCGCCCTGGCCGTGGCTCAGGGTCACGGGCGTGCCGAAGACGCAGTCCGAGCATAACCCCCGGTGGCTGCAGGCCTCGAAGGTCGTCTCACCACAGGCGATGCAATCCTGCAGGGGCTCGGTCACGCACGTCGCGGGGTAGGTCGTCTGCGGCAGCGTCGCTGGCGCGAGGTTCGGAGCTGGGGCTGCGGTAGAGCAGCAGACCAGGGCTGAGGCTACGGCCGAAAGCAGCCGCGACCCCTTCGGTCGCCGAGTCTGGAGACGTCTCGGAACGTTCAGCTCCTCCTTCGTGACGAGGTTGTTGATGGTGGCGATCACCGCGCTGGTCCTGGTAGCGTTGTTGACCGTGGGCTGGTCGCCCGTCCTCGTCTTCCGACCTCGTCGGCCGAGCGTCTTCTCGACCTCTACGGACAGGGCATTGTCCAGCTGTCGTTTCCTTCCGGACGAGCTGGCCGCACTGGGCGGTTGCTCCATGCCAGCGTCCTTGATAGCCTGCCAGTCCTCTGGCTGCAACTTGATTGCGGGGTGTCCCGCGGCGCTCGCGGTGAGCTTCTGGGCGGCGTTCCCGATGTGGATCTGGCCCTCCAGAGAGAGATGTCGATCTTGGAGGGCTGGATGAAATCGCGGCCGATGAGCAGGCCCAGCGCGGGGCTGTCCACGACGCTGAACACGATGCGGCCAGCTTGGCCGCACAGCACAAGCGGCGCGGTGACGCGCAGCTTGCTCGGGAGAGCACCCCCGCTGTCGGACCTGTAGACCTCGCCCCCCGGCTCTTCGAGGATCTGGTTGGCGAGCCCTATCCTCGTGAGGGTATCCTTTTAGTTGTCGTGCCACTTCTTGCCCGAGACGCAAAAAAGGCACTCGGCGTCGACCACGCCGACGCCTTCGCCCACGGGCTGGTCACTTCCGATCGCGACGTTCACGTTCGGCAGGTGGTGGATGAGCCGCTCCGAGGCGCAAGTCTCTGGGGGCGGCGCGACTGGCCCCTGCGGGTGCATGGCGATCTCCTCGCCCGCGAATTGGACCTGCTCGGCGATGCGCGCCTGGCGCTGACCGTCCTCGGGCGCGAACTTGCGAGCACCTGGCGCGGGGCGCCCCTTGCCCCCCGCCCAGCGCCCGGCCCCGCCGCAGTCCCAGCAAGAAATGTTCCTCTTGTGCTGGTCGACCTGGCCCTGTAGCTCGGTCTGGCGGCGGGGCGGCGCGGACCTTGACTCGCCGCGGCCCTCGAGGGCCTCCAAGGCCGATCTGACGGCGGCCATGGCCTCGGGAATAGCGGAAAGTTCCGCTGCAGCAGCTTCGACCTTGGCAGAGTCGTCGCCGTCGAATAGCCTGGAGATGTCTACGTTGGAGGACTCGAGCTCGGCGCTGAAAGCCTCGAGCTCCTGGCGAACGACGTCCTGGACGTCGGTCTCGTCCTCGTCGTCCTCCTCTTGCTCTTCGTCGTTCTCGTCGCCCGGCTCGTCGACGACGTCGGTGGAGCTCCCCCCGCGGCCGGGGGAAACGTCGCTACGCCAACCGCCTTGCGAGCGCGACTGGTTGGCCCATGACCTCGGCGGGGGGGCGCGGCGCTCCGACGCGTGGATATCCGGGAACACCCTGACCAGCAGCCCGCGAATGCGCTGGTAGCCGTAGCGCTCGTCGGGCAGATTTCCCACGACACGCTCTCGGCGCTCTGCCGTGAGCCCAGCTCTGCGCAGCAGGAACCACCCCGCCACGTCGTCCAGCGCGTTGAGGCATGAGCCAATCCGTCATGCGTTCACCTCTTCGTCGGTGATGTTGAGTCGACTCGAAGAACTTCTCGAGGGTCTCGCCCTCTGCACAGGCTTCTGCTGACCCAAACTAGCCTCCAGGTGTTGTAGCACGTTCTCTATGCCGACCTGGCTCCTATTGCGCTTCCCATCATCGGGGTCTTCGATGTCCACCGCGGCTGCTGGATGCAGCTGCGCCTCCGTCATATTTAGCGCTGCACAGCGGGCTTTCTCGCTGAGCTCCAGCACGAGCTTCGATGCGGGACTATGAGCCACGGTGAGGTTCTCACTGAGCTTCCAGAGCTTGACCTCCTGTTTGTAGTCTCTCCGCTTTGCCGGGTCGCCATTCCATGTAGGGATGGCGGTGCACGCGTAGTTTCCGCCATGTTGTCAAGAATGAGGTAGCGAGCCGCGTCGCTGACACTGGCGTCGAAAGAATAGGCGTTGATGCTGGCGTCGCTGACGCTGGCGTAGGAGATGCAGGCGTAGATGCTGGCGTCGCTGACGCTGGCGCTGGGGAAATCGGCGTTGACGCTTGCGTCGCTGACGCTGCCGTAGGAGAAGAAGGCGCTGATGCTTGCGTCGCTGACGCTGGCCTGGGAGAAGTAGGCGAAGCAATCGTTGATGACGGCGTCGCTGACGCTGTCGTGAGAGAAGTAGGCGTTGACGTCACCGTCGCTGACGCTGACGCACGGAAAGTAGGCGTCGGTGACGGCGTCGCTGACGCTGTCGGAGAAGTCGGCGTGGATGTCGGCGTCAACGACGCTGACGCACGGGAAGTAGGCGTTGGTGACGGCGTCGCTGACGCTGTCGGAGAAGTAGGCGTGGATGTCGGCGTCGCTGACGCTGACGTACGGGAAGTAGGCGCTGGAGGCGTAGATGACGGCGTCGCTGACGCTGTTGTAGGAGTTGGCAGGGTAGGCGTAGATGTCGGCGTCGCTGACGCTGACGTGGATGATGCTAGCGTCGCTGACGCTGGAGAGGGCGCTGAGCAACAGCGCGACCAGGCTGGTCAGGAAGCCGCTGGGCTTCGATTCAGGAAGACGTTTCGCAGACGCCGTCTTGCAATATGTACGGCCGCAGGCCGGGATAGCTGAACGGCCTCGCTCCAGGCTACCACTGTGATATGGATCGGCGCGCAGCGCCGGGGATGCTTTTGCTGTGAGCGCGGCTCGAACAACTGGCATAGCACTCGGGCCAAGGGCCATGAGAAATAAAAGTGGCAACGGCGAGCAAGGAATGAAACCGCAGGCCCCTCGAGGTTTCTGGGGAAACCCTCTCGGGCCTCTTACATTCCTGGGGAATGATCTTGATTCACTGTAAGGGCCCCCGGAGCCACCCCCAACAAGATGGCCACCAAAACGGCCAACATTCTCCCTAGAGGCCCCCAAGAGAACCCCAAAAAGCCCTCCAAGGTACCCAAAAAGCACCAAGGAGCCCTGAAAAGGCTTCCGAGAGGCCACCCACGGGGCCTCCAAGAGGCCCCAAAAAAAATCCCGCAACAGACGCGGAAGAAGAGGGGGACAAACCAGAAACAAGCACACGCAGGCAGCACAACGAGACGCGGCAAACAACGCATGGGAAATCGGAAGCCGCACTATTCCTCTTCTAGAGGTCGGCGGGATGGCATGAGTCTCTTGTGTGCGGAAATCCGTAAATTCATCCCCTGGCACGTTAGGGGGTAACCTATGTGATAATGGGAAACGCTGCTGCTTGAACCACTTGCTGGTTTTACTGCTGCTTGTTGCCATGTGTGGCTACTTGCTGCTGCTTGGCATCGGTTGCTCCTGCTTGCAGTTCTGGACGCAACTTCGAGCCCAAG
This sequence comes from Prorocentrum cordatum, assembly GCA_963575745.1. Classification (NCBI taxonomy): domain Eukaryota; class Dinophyceae; order Prorocentrales; family Prorocentraceae; genus Prorocentrum; species Prorocentrum cordatum. The sequence continues at coordinate 72,952 of CAUYUJ010004914.1, read as the reverse complement.
AGACCGACTAAGGAAACCGTTATCGGGCACCACGGGAAGCATTGTTACTTAATCCGCTTGCTGCGTTTGCTGATGACTGCTGTCGCCGGTGCATGATTGCTGCTGCTGGGTATTGGTGTTGATTGATGTTGCTCGCAGCTGCTGGGTATTCATAGCTGCTACTGATTAACGTTGTGTGGTGTCGCTTGCTCCTGCTTGGGCCACTGTTGGGGCCTCACGTGCGCTTTTTCCAGCTTCGCGGGGCCTTTTGGGCAGACTCGGAGCCTTCTGAACCGCTCTGGAACCCTCCAAAGCCGTCTAAGGCTCTGGGGGTCCTCTTGGACCGTTTTGGCGGCCTGTTAGGGACCTGATGGGGGTCTCTCGACGGCCTCCTGAGGGCCCGATTGGGCCTCTTGAAATGTCCAGGGGTCCTAGGAAGGCTCTGTCAGGCCGTCTTGGCGCCGTATCGGCCCCCTGTGACGCTCTCGTGGGCCAGCTCTTGGCTGGGACATCTTGAGACCCTCTTGAAACATGTCAGGCGCTTCTTGAAGACCTCTTTTGCACCGTTAACCTGTAAATGCCTACTGGAGACATGCCAGCAGAAAACGTAGTTTATACTCCAACGGTTAGACGGAGAGAAAAAAAACAGCGGAAAAAAAACGAGGCATTCACTCAACACGCTGGTGGTCCAGGTTGCCCAAGACTCAAGGAGGCCCAAGACGATCAAAAAACGTCCACCAGCCTCGGCAATCGAAACTCACACCTCGACGTTGGCAAAGCCCGAAGGGCGAAAATGGCGATAAATCGGTCGCCTTCGTGTTTCCCGGCCCTCCTGTGTTGTGAGGTTCTCGTATTCTGTCTTCTGATCAACGCTGCCATTTGCATGTATTCTTTCCATTGTCCTCCCCCTTCATCCACCTCCTCCTCCTCCTCCTCCTCTCCCTTCTCCTCCTCCTCCTCCTCCTCCTCCTCCTCCTCCTCCTCCTCCTCCTCCTCCTCCTCCTCCTTCTCCTCCTCATCCATCGTTGCTCTTGACAAAATGAGATCGCGTGCCCTGGCTCTTGCACGATCCGCAACAGAAGTACTGCGCATGACGGCGGCGGCCAGGGAGAGGCCAGGGAGGCCAGAGAAGCCAAGGAGGCCAGGGAGACCAGAGGCCAGGGCTACCACCTGGAACTGGGAGGCTAGAAACCAGGGCTACCATGGACGCCAGGGAAGCCAAGGAGGCCAGGTGCGGGGGCCAGAGGAGGCCACGACGACATAACGACACGACAGGACGACACGACACGACGGCGACGACGAAGATGAAGCAATCCGAAGCCCTGGGGGGACCAGAGAGGCAAGGGAGGCTGGGCTACCACACAGGACTGGGAGGCCAGGGAGACGGAGGGGTCCAGGGGGCCCGAACAAGGGCAAGGGGGCCAGGAGGCCAACGCGTGGGGGACGGAGTCCATGGAGCCAGGGCAGGAGGGCCACCAAGGGGGCCAGGGCAGGGGACCAATGCAGATCCCCACGACGACGACGACGACGACGACGACGACGACGACGACGACGACGACGACGACGACGACGACGACGACGACACGACACAAACATTGCCATGGCGAAAACCCAACCACATGCGGGTGCGAGCACCGCAAGACGAGACAGGCGGGACGAACGAGGGGCAACTCCCTCTTGGACCACGAAACGTGCGAGCAGTGCGCCAGTTCGGGCACGGGTACGCCATGCGACCGCAGCCACTGGGGCCGTCGGTGGAGGTCCATCCCCATGGGGTCACGACACGTGCGAGTGGTGCACCCAAATCGGGAGTGGAACCGCATGCGGACCCTGCTGGGGCCTTCGGTGGAGTTCCCGACGGGGTCACGGAACGCGTAAAGGTGCGCCGAAATCGGGGGGGAACTGCATGCGGACCATGCCACTGGGGCCTTCGGTGGAGCCCCCATACGGGGACCGGAAAAGAAAGAAGAAAAAAAAAAAAAAAAAAAAAAAACGTGCGCCGAAATTGGGGGGGAACTGCATGCGGACCTTGCCACTAGGGCCTTGTGTGGAAAATTCCCTATGGAGACACGAAACGTGTGACGGGCGCGCAAAGATAGGAACTGGAACCGCATGCGGACTCTGCCGGGGCCTCCGGCGGGCTCCCTCCGAGGCCACGAAAGGTGTGAGGAGAGGGCCGAAGCAAGGGGTGGAACTGCATGCGGACCCTTCCACTGGGCCTTTCGGTGGAGCTCCCTATGGGGCCACGAAACGTGTAGGAGGCGCGCCGACATGAGGTGGAACTGCATGCGGACCCTGAGGCTGGGGCCTACGGTGGAGCACCCTGTGGGGTCACGAAACGTATCAGGGGTGCGCCGACATGTTGGGTGGAATGGCTTGAGGACCCTGCCACGGGAACCTTCGGCGGAGCACGCTATGGAACCACCAAACGCGCGACGCAAGGTCCCGCACGAGCACGAAGCCCGGTCCGATACCAGACGCGGAATGAAACAATTACACGAATCTGCTGCTGATGCATTCATTCATTCATAGGTGGGCATCGAAGACTGGGAGGGGAGACGGGGAGGGGGCGGAAGGGAGGAAGGAGGAGACAGCCTGAAAATATGTCCCACGTCGTTCGTGGCCTGCCTCTGCCTCTGCAGCGTTTCGGCTGGGCAGGCAGCTTTGCGTCGGGAGCGGCGTCTGGATTCCAGGCCGCGACTGAACTCAACAGCCCGTTCTGGCTCACATGGAAAGAGCTTTCCCTGCAACCGGACTTTGCTCGCGGTGGGCTCCGCGGCCCATTGCCAGATGCGTTTGCGAGTTCGCGCTGCTTCGAATTGTGTCTTCGGCCTTCTCAGCATATCTGGCCAGTCACCTGCGTCGAGTCTGACATGCCCCACAATGCAGCGTAACATGCGACGCCGTGTACTGGCAAGCTGTTCAACGTCGTTCGCTGTCAGAGGCGCGGTCAGCAGACCGCGCAGGGCCGTCGGCGCGAAGATGCCATCGAACAGCGGGCGCGGGGGTTCAAGTCGACGCGTTCGTTCGGAAGGGCCGCCCTGAATGCATCGAACTGACTGTCAGCTCCGAGTCCCCCGATTTGCTTCCTGCAGATCGCCTACAACATCTTCAAGCAAAGGCGAGGAAATCCTTGCAATTCAAGAGTTTCGAGAAAGTGGGCCCACAGAACACGACCAGATGCCCCCTTCAGGTCTGGGCCCACACAGAAGAGGGGCACGTAATAGCCGATCGCATTGCTGACTACCGTCTCCAAAACCAGCAGGGCGCATTCGGGGCGTCTTCGGCGCTGCGGGCCGGCACGCACCCCATCTGCTCGTCGGACTGCTCTCGGCAGAGCCAGCGCGCGAGGCGGCCGCGGAGAGCGCGAGCGAAGATTTTGCATGTCACCTCTAGATCTGCCATCGGGCACCAGTTGAAAGGATTAGACGAATCTCCAGACTCTGGAAGCATGGCGAAATCAGCATCCCGCAAACCTGCGCCACCGACCCCCCTGCCGCAGCATAACACTGAAAGCTAAAACAAGACATTGTAGAATCTCCGCGCTGCCATTCGCAATCATCTCTGGAGCACCTCCAGATCGGCCCCGGCACCTGCCCCCTGCAACCTGCTACACGGCCCGGCTCAACTCTCCAGGCGTGATCGAGGGAATGTTGCTCACGTCGGCATTCTTAAACGTTAGACAGCATCTGTGGCTCGCGAGCATGTCGCCCTTGAGCTCAACCACGTTCCCCAGCGGCCTGTTGGAGTTGGTCTCGCGCTGGGCCGGGAATCGGCGCACAGACGACAAAGCAGATACGTCGCGGAAATCGTCGGACAATCTCCCCCTTTTCGACCCGGCGTAAATTGTCGAACCATTTCTTATGGATTTCCTGTGACAACTGTTTCCGCCTCTCCTTGACCGCGCACATGCGCCGCTCGCCCGCAACTTTTTCGGCCGACTGCCATCAGCGAGATCGGCGGCACGCGGGGCGCCATCGTCGCGGTCCGCCTGCGCGACACAGACCAACACCGTTTCAATGCTCGTCAGAATTGCCGTTCCGCCCAAAAACAGCCTTCCCATCGCGCGGGAAATTATCTGGCTCAACCGATTATTGGGCAGGATCGCGCCCTGCGGTCTATGGGGCCGCCGCCCTGGACAAGCACCGCCTCAACTGCTCCACGGTTTACGCCCGGGCCAAGGCCGTTCACTGCAGACGCGCGGCATGCGGCAAAACCAAGCTCGTAGAAGGGGAAATAAGAAAGAAAAGAAAGAAAAGAAAGAAGAAAGAAAAGAAAGAAGAAGAAGAAGAAGAAACAAAAAAAAAAAAAAAAAAACTGGCGAAGGACCCCGCCATGTGCAGCTGCGCGCAACGCAGTTGTGGGCATCGTCCTCGGTGAACCTCTCTCCAGGGCCACGACGCGCGCGACGGGCGCGCCAAAATTGACACGGGCACGCCACGCGGCGACTGCCACCGGAGCCGTCGGCGCAGCCCCACGTCAGGCCACGAAACGCGCAGCGGTTGCGCCGAAAGGCAAGGTGGAACCACGCGCGGGCGCTGCCGCAAGGGCCTCTGGGGGGCCACGAAACATGGAAGGGGTGCGCCGACATGGAAGGTGGAACTGCACGCGGAACCGGCCACTGGCGCCCTGGGTGGAACGCTCTATGGGGCCACGAAACGCGCGAGGGGAGCGCCGAAAAGGGGGGCGAACTGCATGCGGACCCTGCCACGGGGGCCTTCGGTGGAGCACCTCATGGAGCCACGAAACGCGCGAGGGGTGCGTCCACACCGTTTGGCGTCGAGCCTGGCCACCACCTGTGACCATATTGACGCCACCACAAGGTTGAAAGCGAGCGGGCTGCGCGCATCCTGTACAAAAGCTCTCGCCCCAGGCGATCCCAAGCATCTAAGTTCCCTAACAGAGAATGGTGCATGATGCGTTCGCAAGTGCTTCTAGAAGGGCACACTGTAACACGCACAGGTATGTCAAGGAAATGCATGGCAAAACCAAGCATACACAACGTGACATTATCAAAAGCACGAGCCATATCAGCAGTGGCAACGTAAGAAGCCTGATCCTTCACCCATGACGAAGCACGTTGTGCAATACCCTCCAGAGCAGCCGCGATCTCCCATGCATGGCGTCCACCAGCAAAGCCGCACATGCCGAACCCACTTCCCCGTGCCCCGATGGCAGTGAGGTGTCATTTGCGCATGGATTTCGATACAATAAGGTCCCTCGTATCAGACAGTGAAATCAGATCGGCCTCTCTCGGCATAAGATTCAGAGACACCTCACCCCATGAAGCGGGGGTTTGCCTTGCCCCATGATACACCTCCTGAAATACACGCATGATACTGCGCGCGCTCCGAGATGTCAAGAGCTCGGTAATGACCCCATCTGGCCCGCACGCCTTGCCAGTCCTCAGTCGCGCTCGGGCGCGCTAGATAATAGATGGCGCGAGCGCGGGCGCGGCGGCCTCGACGCGGCCTTCTCGAGCCGCCCGAATACGGAGATATCGTACAAGATGTGCAGTGCATTGTCGTTCCTCTTGGCATCTTCACCTCCCCACCCCAGGCCTCCCTGTCCTCCGTGACCACCCCCTTTCACCTTGAGCTAAGTAGCCCTTGCACGCCTACTCCTCCCCGTCCGCCCTCGGCACTTCATACTCCGCCTTTTGCTTAAAGTACGCTCTACGTAGGGGTCGCAATTCACGTCTGAGTTCACGACGGGCATCCCTGTCATCACGTGAGAGCCGTCGCAAACGTTGTTCCAGTTCGGCCTGTCTGGGAGCCCTGTAAGAGGCCATTGTTCCGGCACCTCGGGGCGCGAATCAACGGGAGAGCTTGTTTACGCATGGCATTGGCAATCCCCCCGGGGCGAGCCACGGGCACCTGCGCATCGGCGGTGACACGAAACATGTTCCCCCCACGATAACTCTCGAATGTCGCACGGGCAGCGCGATGTTTAGGATCAGGGCGAAAACTAAGGGGGGGTAGAAGACGCGATGGCGATCTCCGCACTGACGAGAGCACGATGACTGCAGTGGAAACCCGGCCCCTCGAGCAGCCAGTCAACTCGTGTCTCGCGCACATATGCGGGCGCCAGGACTGCGGAGTCATACTATGGTCCAGCACACGTGATTCCGCAGCACGAACGCCCAATGCCCGACGCCGACGCCAGGCGGGTCTCCTCTCGCTTCCTACAGTGCTGACTGTCAGGAGCCACTCCATCCCCATTGACCTATCCATCCCCTGACGCATGTGATCCTCCTTTCACCCCCTGTGCACCCGGTCCCAACCGACGCCCCTGTGCAGGTTGACCGCGAGAGCCGACCCCGCGAGGGCTCCGAATCAATGATGCAAATTTGGCGTGAGCTCAACACCACTGCCCCCCATGAGGACTTATCTATAATGCGCCCCGAACTTCGCAGTGCATTCGCGGTACCTTTTCCTGGGCATGTTGCAACATGTCACGCTGTCCATCTTACGCATCATTACGATCAGAGTGAGGAACATAAGCAGAGGTAAAAATAAACACATGGATGGCGAAGAGCAAGAATAACAATACTATCACAATACTGCGTGTACTTGATATTGCGGCGCTGCCCCCAACGAAGTACGATAGCGGCCATCTTGCACAAGGTGACATCTAATTGAATCACTTGGAAGTACAATATTCTGACACTCGTGTACCGCTAGAATGTTGATCCCCACAGTTGTAGGGTGTCGCATGAGACTGACAGCACGATCCTGACTCTCCCCCACCACGTTGACATTCAAGGACCCTATATGTAATGACAACGAGCCAACCAAATTTGCCCAGGGCACCCTGGCACCGTCAACGCGCGGCACTGAGGCGAGTCAAGAAGTCGTCGTAAGTGACCTGGATACCTGAAGTATGATACCCTCTTCCCAAGTCTCTTCGTGCACAACCCACTCACCACAGCCAACCGTGAAGATGCCTAACTCAACCGGCCCACGCGCAGGGTCACTCGGGTTCGTCCAAATCGAGGAGCGACCCGCTCCAGAGCCAGTCTGACTGAGCGTTGATATCCATACCCTGATTCTGGCCGACGACATCTCTACACGCGCCGCAAAACCTCCCACATGCTGCAATATGATATTTCTTCCAGGGTGGTGCCTCCAATCGTACCTTGACCTGTGAAGGCGTCTGAGTCATACCAGCAAACATACACGCAGGAGTGTGCGCGGCACGCGCCTTCTTCGCCTCCGACCTTTCAGCAGCTGGTGCGAAGACAGATTCAAGCATCTGCTTGACGTTCCAGAAGACAGCATCATATGTGTTGGCAACAAGTTTGCGTTCAACACTACTGAGCACCATCAGATTCCCATTGAGCTTGAGCGCACCGAGAGGGTCTGACTTCGCACTCAACTCAGGCGTGAAACGTTCGTGGTGTTTGTAGTGAAAACATTCGCATCTGTGTCTCTCATCACAGACTGGGACTTCTGCATACTTGTGCCGCTCCATATCGCCCATCCTGGAACTCGACAAAAGAACGTTGACACCCCGGGGCGCTCGGAGGGGGCCCATCTGTTGTGGTCCCTCCCGCAGTGGAAACACTAGCATTCGACTGGAAACGATTTCAACTGCTCTATCTGATCCTCAAGATCTGTCATGCGTTTATATTGGGCCTCCTGCTTTGTTGAAGTGCATTGAATATCCATTTTCACCGCAAAACTCTGCTCAATATTGAAGTGGACTGAAGCAAGCGAATTCCATGAGTACAGCCAGGTCACGTGCGGCGGCAGCCGTAGCAAGCTCTAACTTCTGACGTGCGGCACCCAATGCTTGTCAATGTGCGTCGTCATCCCACCCAGCATTCTCTGGACCCCGTGTCCGAACCTGTCTGTAGAAGCCTCTCTGGGCCTCAACTTCCATCGCCGTCCTCGTTCGATTTCGAAGCCGAAACTTCCTGCAAATCTGCCTCCGCAGCACCGTGTGATGTTCAATATCGAGTTCCTCCAGGCATCTCTTCCAGCCTCTCGCTGGTGTCCAATCAATATCAAACGCCGCGACGCTAGCACCGACCGGTACAAAATAGAGCGAATTACGATAACACAAAAAGAGAATACAAACAAGGGCACAGCAACCATAGAGCTTCTGTCCGAGCGCAGACGCCTCAAGAATTCATCGCATGAGGGATCGCATAATTTGGTATATGTAAAACCACTGTAGCTGCTCAAAGGTTCGAGATGAAGTTCAAGAGCCCAAAAACGTCGCAAAGGAAACATAGTTGTTCGGTCGCAGCTCGAGTAGAAGACCGATATCAGGCTTCTCGAGCATCTATACTATTTCTTTTGATGCTGCTGACCGAAAATGTTCCACATACAACCTATCTAAATCTCGAGACTCAGCCGAACAACCAAGCCAATGCCCAAAAGAATACAGAATACAGTTCGCTGTTCGGCCATAGCTCACGCAGCTGACCGATATCAGGCGACTCGAGCATCTACCTTTTGATGCTGCTGAAACGATTGTTCCACATGGAAGGGTTGCACCTTCTCCGACTCTCGCGATCAAGTTAAGGACCCGAAAATGTGCCCCAACAAGTTGCAGAGCGCGAACTGCGTTTCAGCCATAGCTCGAGCAAGCCGATCTCAGGCTTCTCGATCTGGGCGTCTGTATCTGATGCTGCTGAAGCCATTGGTACACATGAAACCGCTGTAGCTGCTCTGAATCGCGAGATTCAGTCCATACACCGAACACATGCACAAAATATGGCCGCAGGTACCCGCCTTATCAATTTTCCCCGTTCAAAATACTCCGATCGACCTGAGATCGAGATGACAACCACGAGTCGGATCGAAGTTGTCCAGAAATACCACCGAAAACAAATCGTCAAATATCTTGCAAAAATATTTTTTCCGCCACGGAAATGTCAGCAATTGGGCGCCATCGGCAAGCCGTCAGTCTGGTTTTCTGCGGTTTGCGGTAAGACACGGCTGGCACGGATCGTGCCAGTCTATGGGTCTTAGCCGCACGGGCAGTTATCCAGCCAGTGTTCGGCCAAACACCACTCCCCCAAGGAATCTTCGGGCAGCGCAGAGCTCGGCAGCAGCAATAGCACACAAGGCGGGGAGAAGAAATAGGAAAATGCAACATCCTGCCGCCGGGCATCGCTATATAAAAGATCAGACGGAGATGCGTGTACCTCCATATCTACCGTCCAGCCACATCCTACACCGATTCGTGATCTCCCGCCGTCAAGACTACCGCTGACGCCGTCGACCAAAGGCTTTCCACACCTTACAAGTTTCTAGAATCGGGTGACGAAGGCAGTCTCCACGACACCCTGTCTCGCTCTCCACGTCAGTCCGCCCGCGCGCTCATTCGCTTCACGGAAGCTCCACATCACGATGTGCGTCCCTATACCAGGTGATCTGATCCCGATAACCCATCTCACACAAGGCATTCTGTATGCACTCAATATCAGCTAGATGTTTGTCCTTGGACGTGTAGTTGAGGCCCTCGATCCAGTGGACAATACACTGTGAATCCCCCATGAGATCCAAGGCTATGTGGCCCCGAGACATCCCAAACCGTCTCTTCGGCAAAGATCTCTGCACAACTAATTGCAGTATTCCTGTTCTCCTCACCCTCCACCTTCAACCCCTCTGCTCCGTCGCATCCTCTATCTCCTCCCCCCACGTCCTCCAGAAATTCTTCTCCTTCACATAACGGCATCGTCTGGCATCCTCCAGCCCCCATTCCATCAGCAACTCTTTGAGAAAGGTCAGCCAGCCCGCCGCAGACCACTCAAGGCCATCGATCCAGACGGCACCCGCAACAGCCTGGAATCCGTGATCCCACCGTACAAAGCCAGGAAGATAAATCTGCGATCTTCGAGCACGGGCACCTTCTCTAGCTTTTTGCGTGCCAAGGGAGAGATAATCAAGGCGCCTCGCTGCGTCGTCCACTGAAAGGACGCGTGGACCATGATCGGCCTCGCCTGTAACCTCGCATCCACCTGGGCCCCGTCCTGGATCTCGAGCTCCTCTCGGGGGCATCTGATCTGTTCGGGCCCCCGAACTGCTTGCAATCGAACCGCGTTTTGACTCGAGAGCCCCCGGGCCCTCTTAGCCTCCAGGATCACCTCGCTCTTCTTCTTACGCCTGCTTTGCGTCGGGGCGTCATCTATGCGCCCCTTCTCATCGAGTGCCTCCCCCGGATCCCCCGCGCCCCCTGACGGCGAAATTACAGGCAAACTATCACAATCAAAGGAACAACTGGGAGCGATGTCCTTCGCCCAAATGAATTGCCTGCGCAGGCACAGCCGAGGCAGCGACGGCCCCCCCGCCTTCTGCAAGGCTGCCCCCCTCGATGCGAAACGCGACTCATGAACGAGCTCCACGAATCATCAATACGCTAACGTCACCAACGCATACGACTCCAAATTCGACCTTCAGCTCTGCGCGATGATTTGAAAACCGCGACATCGGCACTGCCGCCCATCCAAAACACAAACACTGCGAACCCTACTCTCGCACCTCCGATACTTCTCTGCAAAGGGTGCGAGTGGACTCTGATAATACTGTCGATCCAAAATTATTCAGATGCCTGGCTCAATCTATGCCATATGTCAAAGTGTTCAGCGCACGTGCCATTGATACAATTGCCAAGGATAGTCAACTCATCAACATGTTTGCAGGATAGCGTATGTTATTCATGATCAGAAATGGCAAAGGCAGGCGAGATCTAACCAGCAAGCGCCGGCCAGGATTGCAGGAAGACCAAATGCACGCCTCCCACGGCGAACGTGGTGACAGCAACGACGGTACACCCTGCACATACTGGGCATCTGCAGCCTCCATCTGAGCATCCAACGCATAAGACGAGTGCCCAGTTGGGGCCAACTCAATATCCAGATCAATATTCACATCCACCGCGCCGCCAAACCCCGTACACTCAAAACTTGACGGTTTCCACCCTGAAACGATGTTTGTGAACTTCAAGCGTTAGCTGCGCGATCAATTCTTTCAAACTAGCCCGCGACGGGGCCAGCTAAATAATGGTATCTGCCTAGATAAAACGGGAAATCGCAATACTCGCCGTTTCCTTGACAAGTGCAGGCCTGTCTGATGACTCCAACCAGCGTTTCAAAACAGGGGGCAACATCACCAAAAACACGGCCGTCCACAACGGTGGCCCTTCAAGAGAGCCTGTCTTGATGCAACTCGCCCACGGCGCGGATTCAGACCCTACCTGCCCGAGAAGAAACGTCGCCGGTACATCCACCGAGTTCTCAAAAATACCGTAAGTGAGCTGAGGGCCAACACCCAGCTGAAGCAAAGAATACGCAGCCGCGTCAGGAGACGAGTTATCGAAAGTGCTCTCAATGTCCATGCTAGCCACACAACTGTTCCCCTCTTCCCCACAATCGCGCGCGTCTACGCGAATCTTTGAGCCCCGAGGTCACCTCGTGGCATAGCCCCCCTCCTGGAAGCCGTACAACTGACATCCTTACTGTGGCATACTCTGCTTCAGATGCGCTCTCAAATAACAACAAAGACAACCCATATATCATTCGCTCAAGAGGGAGTTGAGAGCCAACGCACGCGTCTGCGATAATCTCCGCTCCTTCCCTTCCGGGATGAGCGCGGCCAGGATCTGCCACCAAGACTCAGGCGGCGTGGTCTCGCGCCAACACAACTTCTGAAACGTGGCCAGCACAACCCAGAGAGACCCCCAAGTCAACGCGCGCACAATCGACGCACTGATACCATCGCCGCCGCGAGCGGTTCCCTTCTTCAGCCTCGACCTCGCCTTGCACAATACATGCATAGTAAATGGATGTGCAACAGAGCGTGGATGTCTAGAGCAATCCGCTCGCGCCTTCAAATAGTCCAGAAGAAGTGTGTTTGATCTGCATGTTAGACCCCTCCCCCGCATACTTCTGCCGAGCGCGTTTCCCCAGTTCTTGCCCCCATCGGCGCGCATCCTCCGTGACAGTGTATTTCACGCACGCGCGTGCGAGTGGCATGCTGGCATTTACCTCCACGATACTTGCATTCAAGGGCACGTCGTCGAAACGCTTTCTTGATACGCTTGCAGACTTTCCTGCTAGCTCTAAACTCCTCCTCCGATACTTGTCAGGCCTTCCCCTTCCTATGTTGTAAGTAGTGCTGGCCCCTCCCCCCCCTCCTCCGCAGCCAGCCCCAGGACGGATTTACCAGACATCATCTCATACAAGCGAGAATCTGACGTGGCGCCAGCCTTCATACGTGACTCCAGAACGCCAACAGGGATAGAGACATCCGGCCACCTGGGACACCTGATGTTCTTCTTTCAGACCTCCTCCTCCTCCTCCTTCTTAGCCCCCCCTCCCCCTTCCCACCTCCCTTCTCACGCTATCTACCACATCCTTCTCCACGCCGAAGCCAGTCCTTTTCCTTTTACCTCCAGTCCTCTCCTCAGAGAGAGCGCACCCACGGCGCTGGAGCAAAGGAGGGGGGGGGGGGGCGCGGTGGCATAGCTACACCCCCCCCCCTTCCACCTCCCCCGCTGGAAGCCCCCCCCCCTTTTGGTCGCCCCTGAAGCACCCCCCCCTCCCATTTCGCCACGCCGAAGCTACCCCCCCCCCCTCTCCACAGGAAGGAGGAGCTTAGCTAGCCCCCGCCCCCTCGACTCCACTCTGCCCGAAGCTACCCCCCTGCCCCCATTGGTTCCAGGGGGGGGGGGCTTAGCAGCCCCCCATTCCCCCCCTTTCGGCGCCCAGGAATCCCCCCCCCATTCACGAAAAGGAAGGGGGGCTTAGCTAACCCCCTTCCCCCGCTCGACCCCCGTCTGCCGGAAGCCACCCCCCCCTTCCCCCCTCTGGTTCCAGAAAGGGGAAAGGGCTTAGCAGCCCCCCCCCTTTGGGCGCCCGGGAAGCCACCCCCCCCCCTCCCCCCCCTCACGAAAGGGAAGGGGGCCTTAGCTACCCACCCCCTTTGACCCCCCTCTGCGGGAAGACCCCCCCACCCCCCCCTCTCCAAAAGGGAATGAGCGACTTAGCTGTCACCCCCCTCCCATGAACTCCCCCTGCTGGACGATCCCCTCCCGTCGCCGTCGTCGTTGCCGTCGCCGTCGCTCGACGTCTTCGTACGACGCCGTCGTCGTCGTCGTCGTTGTCGCCGCTGTCGCCGTCATTGTCGCCGTCTTCGCACGACCTCGTCGCGGTCGTCAAGACGAGGGCGAGGTCATGCGAAGACGGCGACGGACGACGGACGACGCGCGACTGACAACCGACGACGACGACGACGACGACGACCCAGGGTCAGAGAAAACGAGACCACGACCCAGGAGCTGAAAACGAGGAAACGAAGCAGGGCCCGAAAAAACAAGACCACGGACCAGCGGACGAGAAAACGAGAAAACGAGAAAACGAACCAATGTCCAGAAAAAAAAACGAAGCAGGGTCCGAAAAAACGAGACCACGACCCGGGGGCAAAGAACGCGAAAACGAACCAGGGCAGATAAAACGAGACCACGATCCAGGGGCCGAAAAAACGAGACAACGAGAAAACAAACCAGTGCCCGAGAATACGAAATCACGACCCAGGGGACGAGAAAACGAAACAACGAGGAAACAAACCACGGCCGAGAAAGCGAGAACACGGCCCAAGGGCCGAGAAAACGAGAAAACGAGACAACAATGCAGGGCCCGAGAAACCCAGAAGCCGATAAAAAGGGACAATGAACCGGGGTCCGAGAAAAGGAGATAACGTCCCAGGGGGCCGAGAACACGAGCAAACGAGAAAACAAACCACGGCCCGAACAAACGAGACCACGACCCAGACAGACAAAACGCAAATATCGGCCCTAGGAACGAGACCGCGTCACAGGGGCCGAGAAAGCGAGAAAACGCTAAAAGGAATCAGGGCCCTAGAAAACAACACTACAAACCAAGGGCCGAGAAAACAGGGGAACGAGGAAACAAACCAGCGCCCGAGAAAACGAAACCACAGCCAAGTGGCCGAGAATACAAGAAAACAAAAAAATCAACCAGGGTCCGAGAAAACTGGACCACGACCCAGGCGGCGAGAAAACAGCAAACGAGAACACGAACCAGGGTCAGAGAAAACGAGACGACGACCCAGGGGCTGAGAAAACGAGAAAACGAGAAGACGAACCAGGGTCAGAGAAGACGAGACCACGACCGAGGGACAAAGAAAACGAAAAAACGACAAAACGAACCATGGCCCGAGAAAAACAAACCACGACTCAGGGGCAGAGAAAACGAAAAAAACGAACCAGGGCCCGAGAAAACGAGATCACGACCCAGGAACCGAGTAAACGAAAACACGAGAAAACGAAACGGGGTCCGCGAAAACGAGACCACGACCTAGGGGCAGAGAAGACGCGAAAACGACAAAACAAGCCAGGGTCCGAGAAAACTGGACCACGACCCAGGGGCCGATAAAACAAGAAAACAAGACAACGAACCAGGATCAAAGAAATAGAGACCACGACTCAGGGGCCGAGAAAACGAAAAGGAGGAAAAACAGGGGCCGGGAAAACGAAACAAAAACCCAGGGGCCAAGAAAACGAGAAACCGACACCACGACCCAGGGGCCGTGACAACGAGAAGACGGAGAGAAGAGAAGAAGAAGAAGAAGGAGAACAACAACAACAACAACAACAACAACAACAACAACAACAACAACAACAATCATTTAAGACTGGGGACACTCCGTTCTCACCAGTGCCAGGGTTTTCATAGGAGGCGGGCAATACCCCCACTTTGTGGGGGGGCCGGTTCAAGCTCTACCAAATTTCCAAACGACTCTTCGCCACCACCCACACCCAGCTTCCCGCCCTATGACGTTCGGACACTTCACTTCGTGGCATGCGGACGACCGTGGCTACTATTCAGGGCCCCGCGGCCGACGACGACGGCGTGCGCGCGCGAAGAAAAAACGAATGTGTCCCGCATGGTATTATTTGACAGGGATGATGGCCCTGGCAGGTGCGCAACCGTTGTCGCAGAAGTTCGAAAAAGTTGCTCGCAAAAGCCCGTTTGACAGAAATGTTTAAAAAGTGTTGGGTTTCCTACGAATCCGCAAGAGCGCGCGGGATGAGATTTTGACATTTTTTTGTTGAAAAACCATTGGTTTTTTGATGTTTTTATGTTAAAATCGCTCCGAACACTAAGCTTTTGGAAGGATTTCGTCTTGCGCGCGCGAATGTCCACTTTACCTTATTTTTTGCAAGGGATTCTTGAAATTTGATTATATTAGAACAAGAAATGTCATTTTATAGTGTTTTTTGCAAGGGAAAGCGGGGGGGAACAAAACAACCGGATCTTGATCACATCGAATTACCTGAGGCTTCCTCACGAAAATGATGAAAATGTAGCTGCGGCCTAGGCGGCGCAGGGGGGCCGTGCACCAGGGGTCCCAACAATAATTATTCTTTAGAATTAATAATGTTCAACAACAACAACAACAGCAACAGCAACAGCAACAGCAACAACAACAACAACAACAGCAACAACAAAACGCCCGAGAAAACGAGCCCACGATCCGGGGGCCGAGATAACGAGAAAACAGAAAAAAAATAACCAAGGTCAAAGAAGGCAAAACCACAATCCAGGGCACGAGAAACAGAGAACACGAGAAACCGAACCAGGGTCCGAGAAAACGGGGCCACGATCCAGGGGCCGAGAAAACAACACTACGAACCAGGATCAAAGAAAACGAGACCACGACCCAGGGGCCGAGAACACGAGAAAACCAAAAAACTAACAAGGGCCCGAGGAAGAATGGCACCACGACCCAGGGGCCGAGAAAACACGAAAACGAGACCACGAACCAGGGGCCATAAAAAACAACCCAAGAACAACTAAATGACCCTGGCGACGTACCCAACCCTTGCGCAATGCGGGGCATAAGTCCAGGATTGCTACAACGGGGAGGATGACGTAACATGGACGCATGTGATTTTGCGAGCAGCAATCGGAAGGCTCGCAGGCCCCCGATCAAGATATAAGGGAAACGGAATAACAGATCACCCCTGTTGGCTGTGCCATGCGCCCGTTGCACCCAACGTATCCCACAGCAGCTCTTGAACCCCCGCGGGATACGTGTGGACGCAACGTCATGGCCACCGCCCGGCAGATGGCCTGCTTCACAAATCACCCCCGTTGACTGCGCCATGCGCCCGCTGCGCCTAACGTTCCCCGCAGCAGCTCTCCAGAGCCCCCCAGGGACGGCGAGGTCTCGCTCGGGCCCCCGCGGTGCCTCACTCCGCTGGACCCACCAGCAGACCTCGAAAGCGGCGACAGCGTCGCAGATCACAGCCCCCCAGGAGCGGCGAGGTCTCGCTCAGGTCCCCGCGGTGCCTCAGTCCGCCGGGCCTGGCAGCAGCCCTCGAAAGTAGCGACAGCGTCGCAGATCGCAGCCCCCCAGGGACGGCAAGGTCTCGCTCAGGTCCCCGCGGCGCCTCAGTCCGCTGGACCCACCAGCAGCCCTCGAAAGCGGCGACAGCGTCGCAGATCGCAGCCCCCCCCGGGGACGGCGAGATCTCGCTCAAGTCCACGCTGTGCCTCAGTCCGCAGGACCCACCAGCAGCCTTCGAAAGTGGCGCCAGCGTCGCAGATCGCAGCCCCCCAGGGACGGCGAAGTCTCGCTCAGGTCCCCGCGGTGCCTCAGTCCGCTGGACCCACGAGCTGCCCTCGAAAGTAGCGACAGCGTCGCAGATCCCAGACCCCAGGGACGGCGAGGTCTCGCTCAGGTCCCCGCGGTGCCTCAGTCCGCCGGGCCTGGCAGCAGCCCTCGAAAGTAGCGACAGCGTCGCAGATCGCAGCCCCCCAGGGACGGCAAGGTCTCGCTCAGGTCCCCGCGGTGCCTCAGTCCGCTGGACCCACCAGCAGCCCTCGAAAGTGGCGACAGTGTCGCAGATCGCAGCCCCCCCAGGGACGGCGAGGTCTCGCTCGGGTTCCCGCGGTGCCTCACTCCGCAGGACCCACGAGCAGCCCTCGGAAGCGGCGACGACAGTGTCACATATCGCAGCCCCTTGGCAAGATGCACACACACACACACACGAGGTACCGCAGCCAGAATGCACACACGCACACACGAGGTACGCACACGACAAGAGGAGACAAGAGGAAAGCGAGAGGCGAGAGGCGGGGGGAGGCGGACTGGAGACCGCAGTGCTTTATTCGAAACGAATACCCAAGCGAGGACGGTGGGCGGGTGATAACAAAAAACAGAAAACCAAACAACGAACCAGGGCCCGAGAAAACGAGACCACGACACTGGGGCCGAGAACGCGAGAAAACGAAAAACCAAAAAATCCGAGCAAACGGGACCACGACCCAAGGACATAAAAAAACGCGGAAACGAACCAGGGCCGGAGAAAACACGACCACGACCCAGGGGCCGCGAAAACGAGAAAACGATAAAAGGAATCAGGGCCCGAGAAAGCGAGACCACGAACAAGGGGCCGAAAAAACAAGAAGACAAAAACTAACCAGGGTCAGAGAAAACAAAACCACGACCCAGGGGCCGAGAAAACAAAAAACGAGAAAACAAACCAAGCCCCGAGAAAACGAGGCCACGACCAAGGGGCCGAGGAAATGGGAAAACGCGAAAACGACCCACGATCCAGGGGCCGAGAAAACGAAAAAACGAACCAGGGTCCGAGGAGACCACGACCCAAGGGCCGAGATCACCAGAAAACGCTTGGTTCGAGAAAATGAAACCACGACCCAGGAGCCGAGAAAACAAGGAAACGAAAAAACAAAACAGGGCCAAAGAAAACGAAACCACCAACCGGGGGCCGAGACAACGAGAAAACGAAAATACTAGACAGCGCCCGAGAAAACAAAACCACGACCCAGGGGCCGAGAAAACGAG
This sequence comes from Prorocentrum cordatum, assembly GCA_963575745.1. Taxonomy (NCBI): domain Eukaryota; class Dinophyceae; order Prorocentrales; family Prorocentraceae; genus Prorocentrum; species Prorocentrum cordatum. The sequence goes on along the minus strand of CAUYUJ010004914.1, from coordinate 55,127 downwards.
AAAACAACAAAAAAAAACGCAGGGCCCGAGAAAACTGGGCCGCGACCACGGCGCCGAGATAACGAAAAAACGAGATCACGAACCAGGGTCAGAAGAGACGAGACCGCGACCCAGGAGCCGAAAACACGAGAAAACCAGAAAACGGACCAGGGGCCGAGAAAACTAAAAAAAAAAAAAATGAAAAGAATCAGGGCCCGAGAAAACGAGACCACGAACCAGGGGCCGAGAAAATAAGGAGAACAAATAACCAGGGGCCGACGTTATTCTCCCCTGCGTTCTCTAGCGCTGCGGCGCGCACCTGTCGCCAGGCATTCCGCCATTTTGCCGGGGCCCCGGGGGGGGGGGGAGGGGAGGCTTCGGAAGCCCCCCCCCCGATTGCAAAAGAGGGGGGAGGGGGGAAGCTCGAAGCCACCCCACCCCTGCGCCCAAACCCAAAAAAAAAAGGAAGGGGAGGGGGGGTCCGAAGCCCCCCCCCCTTTGAAAGGGAAGCCCGGGCCCGCCTTCTGCTCTGGAAGGGGGGGGGGTGCGCGGGATGGTTTCGAAGCCCCACCCCTTAGCCAGGTCCACCCTAGATTAGAAACCCTTACAGAAAGGGGGGGTAGCTCCGGAAGTCCCACCCCTCCTCTTGGAAGAGAGGGGGGGGGGGCTTGAAGCTGGCTCCCCGGTTTTAAGACCTAGGCTGCGCAGGTCCAGCCAACGGCGCATCAGCACCCCCCTTCCCTCTTTGGCACACCATTTGGCCAGGGAACGCGCAGTCTTCTCAACCTTCGGGGGGTTCTTAGGGGTCTCGAATTGGAGCGGCTTGCGACCACTCCAACGGCTGCGATCAGCCTCTGCAGGGCAGGCCCACGAGGAACGAACATCAATCGAGTCCAGCTCCCAAGCGCAAGGGACGGCAACATAATCGATCGCCGCCTCCGCGCCCTGAGGATGGATTCACGCGGGCCGTCTGTCACCGAACGCGCGACGCAACTTAAGTCCGAGGAGCGCCATGCAAATACAGAACGAGCGATTGCAAGCAACTCTCATCCTCTAGGCGGCCCTTCCAAAGCCTCCTCTACATCCTCCCCCTCCTCCTCCTCCTCCTCCTCCTCCTCCTCCTCCTCCTCCTCCTCCTCCTCCTTCTCCTCCTCATCCTCATCCTCCTCCTCCTCCTCCTCCTCCCCCCCCTCCTCTGCCAACCTCCTTAACACCACTTCCTAAGACAACAATATGATCAATAATGGTCTGGCGGGGCCTCGACGTTCACATCCCAAAACATACCAACACCCTTCATCGACCACTTCCGACGAAGAGTCACAACATTCTGGGCGAGGCCCTGGAGAATATTCCGGAAGTCTGCCAGAGCTCTCTGGAAATCTTCCACCACGCTGCCGAACATTAAGGACCCCCAACCACATCAATGAAGACGCAGATGACCCAACGTCGCCCCGACACATGGTGCCTGATGGTGGACAGCACCCCCCCGCCATACATTACACCAGTACGCCCCTCCAAGTCTTTCCTCTGAGAATCGTGGTAAGATGCTAAAGGAACTTTGGTCTCGCGATCTCCAAACACTGATATCGTGGGCTACATGCTCAGCGAGAGAAGGGTTGGGATATGCCATGGCTAAGCCAATGGGGAAACCGCATAGCAAATGGTAAGAAGCACGGGAAGGGAGGAGGCCGGCCAGCCGACGCCCGTGCGCGGGCGCGCGGCAACGCGCTCCTTTTCTGGCTTGATATCAAACAGCCGTTAATGTATCTATGTCTAGCAAGGCAGGCGGCAGGAGAGGCAACTAGAAGATGAGGCGGAGAGGAGCATTTTCACTCCCCCCGCGGCGGGGCCCGTAAGAACCCGTCAGCCTACATCCGCCAGCCTCTGTACATATGCACAACCTCGAGGAGCGCAAAACACTCCAGGCCGGCTGGGGACGATGGGCCGAAGGACGCCGACGTACCCCACCTCCGCGTTAAGCCGGGCCTCTCACATCGTAACGACTAGGTCGTACGACTCGCCTCCTTGCTCACTTCTTCTGCCAGTGTTTCTTCTGGTCGCAGTGCCGCGAGCCTTCGGCAGAACGTGTTGGCGGCGCAGGAGGCCTCGGCGCCCACGATGACGAGGCACCTCCTTTTCTGCCAAGCTGGCGAGTGAGACGCCGAAGGCTTGGCGCCCTTGCCAGAACCAGCATATGGGGCTGGCCTCACATGCTTGGACTTGTCCTTGTCCTTGTCCTCGCTGTATCCCTTGCCTTGGTCTCTCGGGAACCAATAGTTATAGACATAGTTGGACAAGTATTGTCATTCACGATCTTTGCTGGCGTGCCAATACACCTGGTCACGATGCACCCAGAAGCCTAACACCTCGCCGCGCTCGGTGGTCTTCGGGTAGTGCCGCATGGGGTTCCAGTCTCGCTGCTCACCTTCGTCGTAGCTGGCAGCCATGGCCCCGCCGCGCGCGCGGTCATTGGCTGATCCCACGCGTTACCGCCTGGGGAACGCCTCAAGGCTTCGTCACCCGCCGAAACGGTTTGACTGCCGGCGGAGTGCGGGGACTCTGCGGCATCATCACCGACCCGAACGTCTGGGACGTTGGGCGGTCTAGGCGGGAAAGGCGGAGCAGGGAGGCCAGCAGAGCTTGGCCCTGCTGGCGACGCGGAAGCCACCTCCTGATCAGCAGGGCCGTCGGAGGGTTCGCCAGCGGCTTTCTCCTCGTGAAGTCGGGTCTCATGCTGTATCTTCGCGTACCGAACGATACCCATCGCGGAAGTCGTCACGTAATGACCGAAGCGCCCGCTAGCAGTGCGAAGGGGGCCTGGGTCACAGTCTTGTTCGGGATTGGACCCCAAGAATGGGTACAGAAAAGCGACGGCGTCTTGCAATTCTCCACCGTGGCGACGGAGCTCGGCACGACGCTCAGTGCAAAGGTCGCGGGACCACGCTTCGATGAGGTCATCGGCATTAACCGCCGAACGGATACGGCTGTCCAGCGCATATGCATCGAGGCGGCGCTGTTCGATGTTGACTCCTTCGGCCGGCTCGCGAGTGAATATAGCAAGCGTGGGAAAGGCGATGTGATTTCCGTCGTCGAGGAAACGATTGAGGATCCCGCGAACAATCACAAAAACACGCATGACTCAAAGGTCGAGGTTGAGCTGTTCGACGGGAGTCCGCCAGTTTTGCTCAAGGGCCTCTTGCACCGCTGCTGAAACCACATGTTCTTGCTATCCCTTCAGGCGCGACAGGCGATGCCTGTCGGCCGTTCCCGTTCCAGGGTTATGGCACATGTGCTCCATGACGTACTGGGATACGACGCTGATGGCTTCCTGCTGCGACGTTGCTACGCGCAGGGTGCCGTCCTCGCGCCGAGGGGGTCGAGAGTGACTTCCCCGTTCAGCCACCGCTGCGTGTGGCACCCGCGGACGGCATTGAAGTCAAGGGGAATTGGAGCAGATCTCGCGTCGTCTGTCGACTCGGCTTGGCCGGCGACAGGAGTAGCAGCGCGGAGAGGGTGCATGGCGCAAATCTTGTTGCGCCGGGACACTGATTTTGCCGAGCGAGAAGGGCGAGCAGTGAGCTGCTGCGCCCAAACTACAGGCGGGCGTCCACGATGGCTGGGCCATGTGGCGTCTTCTCCAGCACCCTGAGCGACAGGCATCCATGGCGCAATCCCAGAACGTGCATTGTACACAGTCTGGAGAGTCGGTACGAAGGTGCCTGCTCTTTGCTGGGCGGCTTCCCAGTGTGCCCACCCTCCATTAGGGCGTGTGCTTGTCTCGTCTTCATCTGGCCAGTTGGACGCAGCCAGAGGAGGGCATGAAAATGGGCGCGCGTACTGGTCGATGTCTGTGGCCCATATGAGGGGCCACCACTCTGCGAGCTTCGGCTCGTCGACCTGGGCTCTTTGAGCCAGGAACTCCAGCCACTTGATGAACCTTCTCTTGAGAGGTTCGACGTACTGGAAAAAATCCATGGCGCGCCGGCGGCTGGGCCGCGACACTGTCTGGGACCCAGGCGGGAACACTAGCGGGGCGGCTGTTGCCAATGGTTTGACTGGCCGCAGCCATAAGGGTGCATCCACCGCTCGCCCACTTACGCTCCATTTTCACATTGGCATTAATGTTTGCCATGACGTCAGCCGACGCTTTGCTCTGTCGCTTTCGTCTCTCAAGAATGTACTGGTCTTGGCGCCAGGGCAAATTATCATGATCACGAACGGTCAGCTCGAAGCCGTTCCTCCACAGTGTATTTTCGATGGTATGCGACTGGAGGGACTGGAGCATATAGTTGTGCGCAACTATGCACTTGTAATTCACGGCGTTGGTACACAAGGGGCAACGGCCGAAGCCGGTGCGGACCCAGTGCAGATTAGGGCAGAGGAACAGACCGTCATCCAAACAGGGGACGGACTGAAGGAACTCAGCAGCCCTGTCAGGCCATTCGCGGAAGCCTGGCAGAAGCGCAACCGTCTCGTCGGTGTGAATCCAAGCTAGCATGGACTGGGCGCTGAATTCCACCTCGTACGAGGTCCACTCTTGACTAAAGATGAGGCCCCAAGAGGTCAATTGTTCGTTCGTCCAATCAAACACCCTCGCAAGCTGGACAACTTTGTCGATGTCGGTAAACCGAGGCACCTGGCGTGACACCAATGTGCCGTCGCGGCAACCCGGTACGAGAAACGGGCGAGGACCCGGCCATTGAAAACTAACGCGAGCGGCCAGTTCTCTCGGTGGGTTGGGGCTCGGCTGGTCCCACAGAAGGACAGTGTCCGCTGCGGGCCAAGACCCAATCGCAGCAGGCTGATTCGCCTCAGGGGCTTGGCCCATTTGGCTGAACTCCTTGGGGGGAGCGCATTCACCGTCCCTACGCTGGCTTAGCCAGGAGGGAAGGTGTTCCTGAAGCTGCATGATCGGATTTCGCTTGGGCGGGAGAAGGCGCAACAGGTCATAGTCCGACTCGAAACAGAGCCCCGACCTGCTCTTGGGGTATTGAATATCCCCGAGCATCGACGCCTTCAACGCGTCCATGTCCGTAACGTGGAGAAGGGGACCATGGCACCTGGCTAGGCCAGGGTCATAGGGCGCATACATTCTCTCAATGGAAGCGACGAACATGGAATGGCCCTGGCACGCTCTGTAGAAAACGGAAATGGGGCACTCGGACCGTCCACCCGTGGGCCAAGCCTTAAACTCCTTCCAGTGTCGCGAGAGCGTCGTATCGCCAAGGCAAGCAATGGCGTCGGCATGGAGGCCCAAGACTTCGACGGTCCCTGGCTGCACAGCGGCTAGGCCATGTACAGCTAGGGCCACTGTCTGGAATGTGTACCCGTCTTCTTGCATTTTGTCAGTTAGGTCTCCAAAATAAACCCAACCTCCCGAGGACCTCGCGAAGTCGGGACAATGTCTCGCGAGATACGCAAGCTTCCCGATGCGCTCCGCTGTCTCGTCCGCCCGATAGCTGTGGCGCCGCCAGAACCCCGCACCGCCTAGGGCGGCCGGGTTTTCGGCGTCAGAGACACCTACGGCTAGCGGAGCTAAAGCCTTGTAGGCCCGAGACTCAAGTCCTACGGGGGCGTCGCCAGAATGAAAGGCGGCGCGAAGGTACTTGCTCGTCTGTTCAAGCTGAGTGGGTTCGAGGTCGTCGGCTCCAAGCATTGCAAATATGGGATCCTCGACGAGCTCTGCTATGTGCTTCAGCGTATCAAAAGCACGCTCACGAAGGGCCTCGATCTTGGGAGGTACAGGGTCAGTATTGGCCTCCCAAATTCGCCGCTTCAACTGAGCCGGCGTGTTCTCTATAATCTGGGCCCGTTCGTTCACGAAAGGGAGAGGCTCTGACCCTTGAGGGCGTCGGCGTGGCCGACGACGACCTCGTCTCCGCCTTGGCGGGGCGGGTCATCTATCGGGCGAGGCTGCCGCACATCCGGAGAGGGCGGCAGGGCCTCACGGCAAAAGAAGTTTGTCGCCGCAGGGCTGAGCAGACAGTCGTCACCATTTGAATAAACTGTCTCAGGGTCGTCCTGATATGGAATAGTGATGTCGGCGATGGATGGGCTGGTCTCAAGAGGCTCCGGCATGTCTGGGCCACCTGGAGCTTCAACGGCTGGAGCGAGCTCCGCGGCGTCTTGGCCACCCGAAGCGGCGACTGCTGAGGCCGCCTTCTCAGCGGCCTCGGCCCCGGCATCGGGAGAGCTTTCGGGCTCCTTGGTAGGGGGCGCGGCCTCATACCTCACCTCGAGCTCAGCCTGTTCAGGCTGGGCAGGATCGCGCACTGCCTCCTCCGCCTTGGCTGGGCCAGGCGGAGCAGCAGCAGCAGCAGGCTGTGTGTCAGGTACCACATTATCCGCATCGGCTGGGCCCTGCGGGCCAGCTGGTGGGGGAGCGGGAGCTGCAAGCGTCGGAGCTGCTTGTGCGGCCTGGGCCGCTTCCTGAGCTTCTGGATTCTTAACCTCATCAAAGTCGGGAAGTTCCTCGGCCAAGATGGCCGCTTCGTCTTCTGCTGAGCTGGCAGGTGCTGCGGACGGTATAGCTGCCTCAGCAACTGGCGCTGCAGGCGCATGCCGCACTTCCTCTGCCACGGCTGGGCCGGGCAGAGGCGCTGGCACTTCCTCTGCCACGGCTGTGCCGGGCAGAGGTGTTGGCGGCATAGGTACAGTGGGCCCACCCGTGGGCGCGCCGCTCCATTTACGAGGCCGTGAACGCTCGCGCGGGGCGGACACTTCGGGAGTGGGGCTGGAATCAGGTACCTTCTCACGGATAGCATCTACGACCGCGGCTGCATATTTCTTCAACGGAGCACAGTAGCCGCCTGGTTCACGCCGGTTCCTTCTTGACGAGCATGTACTTAGACTGTGCGGTAGAGACGATGTCAACCTCCATGTCCTCTAAATCGTCTTGGTCAACCGCGGTCGGTTGTCCACTGGACGTGGCACGCCTCCACTCGCTAAACCAGTCACGTTCTCGCTTGAGGGCCTTGCGGGCGCGATCGCCCCCGCCACTAAAGTGGGTATGCGAGACCTCACGAATGGACTTGATAATGCGAGCTGCGGGGTCGCCCCCCTCCGGTGCCTGTGACTCCTCTGATGAAGGACCTTCGGCCGAGCGAGGCGAGGGGGGGCCACTGGATCGGCCAAACCCGCGGTGCCTCCGGGGCGGTGAGAGCCCTCATCCTCGGCGACCTCAGCCTTCACCTCAGCGACCCCAGCCTTCGCCGATGGACCTGCCCGGGCACCGCCTTGGGCGGGCGGTGGCGTCAGTGGTGCAGGCTTGGGCGGTGGCTGCGGAGGCGCACGAGCGCGCGCGGTGTTGGCCGTCTGTAGCCGGAAGTCGGTGCATGACGGGGACCGAACGGTATGTTGCGGAGGCACAAGCGGAGGCGGGGGACGAGCTGGAACCTGGGCACCCTGGGGTGTTGGCCAGGCCAGTGGCTGTTCCGCCTTCGGTGCGGCGCCCACCGACTGGGCCGGTGGCTGCTCCGCCTTTAGCGCGGCGCCCGCCGGCTTGGCCGGTGGCTGCTCCGTTTTTGGCGCGGCCCCCGCCGGCTTGGCCGGTGGCTGCTCCGCTTTTGGCGCGGCGCTCGCCGGCTTGGCCGGTGGCTGTTCCGCCTTTGGCGCGGCGCTCGCCGGCTTGGCCGGTGGCTGTTCCGCCCTTGACGCGGCCGGGGCCGCAGGCGGAGAGGGGAATGCTTTAAGCGCAACAGGGGCAGCGGCGCCGGACGTCTTGGGCGCCTGCACCCGCGCATCAGCCTCGGCATTGGTAGCCAAAACCTTGTCTTTGGCCTTCTCATTGTTGGCATGAACGATCGCGACGGACCTTTCCGAGGCTTCAGCTTTGTGCAAAGGGTTGATCCTGGTCATAACTACACCCTTCAATTGCTGGCAAGCCAAGGCCAAATGTCGTCGAAATCTTCGCGATATGCACGATATGGGTCGCGCTCCTGTTGCCACTTGATGGGCCCCAGGTCCGCCACCCATTTGCTCTGCGCCTCGCGGACTTGGTCCGTGGCGGCTGTCCTCTCTGCGTCGCGAGTGCGTTCAACCCCGAAGTCTAGCTCCAGGGCGTAGCTCTATTCTCTGGCGACGTGCTGCAGGAGGGACCAGCCCTCCATGACATGAAGAGCCGCGGGCGTCCAATGGTACAAGCGGAGTCCGCTTTACACGATCTGGGTCGCGTCAAGCGTGCAATCTTGCGTGGGCTTGCCCTTGGTCGACTTGGGCTTCCCATAGAAAATGATCTCCGCTATTACCCAGATGCCGTTTCCAAAGGTTTCCTTGGCGACGGAATAAGTGGCATGTGTTGTGGGGTCGCCGTTAACCGAAGGGAAAGAGTACACGCCCACTTGTCCATCTTTGATGCCTCCGCCGTAGCGGGGATCTGACGGCAGCAGCTGGAGGCCCTCCAATATCGCGTGAAGGGCATTGACGGTCGTACCGTGGGACTGCTTACTCCACCCCGAGTCCTCATCTTTGACCTGATTTAGCTCCTCTGTCGCGATGAAGAAGGGCAAAGTGAGCTGCGTACAGTGTGCGTTCCCTGCCTTGTGGAACTTGGTCGACAGCTTCGCCCAATTCAGGCGATCGGCAACTGTGGCCTCGGGGTCTTCGCGAGCGCGGTCAGCCTTGATGACGAAGAAACGTGCCCAATTAGGGACGATTAAATAAGGATCGATAGGAGGGGTCTTAGTGGACGGCTGCAGCATCTGGCGACCGCTTCAGACTTGGCATGCTTTTGAAGGGTCTGGAATGCAGCAACGCCCATGCTCGCCCACCTCACACAAGGACTTCAGCTCAAGCTTCATCTTCGACGCCACGTCCCACATCGCGTGCCGCGCGTACCACTGCTTAGATGGCTTGTTCGCCTTGAGCGCGAACTCCTTGAACTTATCCAACGCGCCTGCAGGAATCGGGCCCCTGACGCGCCCGTGCGGGCACCCATATCGAACACACTTCCCGCACACGTCGCTCCCCGTCTTCGGCCGAAACCGGCACTGCTCTCGCCCCCAGCCCCCACCCCACGCCAGCCCTTTGCAGCGGTCCCCGTCCACGTAATCCGGCTGGAACTGCCGGGACTCTGCCTCGGACGCAAGCGCCCCGTCCGCGGCCCCGCGCTTCCGGCGCGCTCTCCGGGCACCGCGCGGACGCGCGGCCGGCCCGCTGCCATCGCTTGCACCATCGCCAGCACCCCCGACGTCCACGGTCACTCCAGGGATGACAGGCATCTCCTCGCCATCAGAATCGCTCGGCGGCGCCGCGGCCGGAGCCGCGCCCCGAAGAGCGCGCCTCGCAGCCGCTGCCTGCGGTGCGACGGCGTCCGATCGCGCCCGAGCAGCCCCCGCGCCATCCTCTTCCACCGTAACCCCTGGAAGGATCGGCATGTCCTCACCCGAATGGCTCTCGCCCCCAGACGCACGGCCGCGCGTGGCGACCGCAGCTGCAGGTCGACGAAGCACGGACGCCCCCGCAGCATCGCCCGAATCGGCATCGTCGACGGTGACTCCCGGGATGACTGGCATGTCCTCGCCAGACAACGACGGCGCCCCATCCTCACCGGTCGCGCGTCGCTGCCGCGCAGCAACGGCCGCCATAGAAATCGCGTTCTGCACACCTCGGAAATGCGCACCTCGCTTGCTCTTCGCGGCGACCTTCTTTTTCGGCGCACTCCTCTTCGGCGCGCCTGCAATCGACCGCAGCCACGGCGCGGCGCCTGCGTCTCCGAGAGATACGCCAGCGGCCACGCGACCGTCCACATCAACGACCGTCGCGACATGGCCCTCTGGGTACCACACAACGCTGCCGATCTCGGCCCCCCCCGCGGAACCCAAAAACCATGCGCCGGGACACCCCCCACGCAGTAACCCATCTGCACTCTCCGCCTCATAGACTCGCACCCTCGAACGGCGCGCCTCCAGCCAATCCTGCACAATAGCAAAGTTCGCCTTCTCCGCCGCGTCACCGCACGCCCCAGCTCCGGAATCATTAGCGCACTGCAACTCGAAGAAGCAATCCGCCTGCGCGCGCGTGCCAGCACCCCCACACCGAGCGACACACAATTGCAGCCACTCATTCCGCCACGGCCCCAGGCGATCCCCCGCATCAACAACTCCGAGTCGCCCCGACGCGACGCCACGTCGAAGGCGCCGCCGCCACGCGCGGGACGCGCCGGACCCCCCAGCAGCACCGAGTCGCCCCACGCGGGAACACACATCGCAAGACACACCGCCCAGCGCGGCGAAGACACAGGCCACGCGCAGAGCCGCATCGCCAACGCACTGCCCCGCCCTCTGCGACGCCCTCCAGGCAGCGCCCCCCGCGCACTCGTCCGCGCCCCGGCCCGCCCTGGCCTTGGCAGCGCCGATGCCAATGCCGGGGGGGGAACCTGCGCGCGCAAACGCGCCTCCCCCCGCACCTCCGCGCGAAGAGCCCACGCAGGCCACAGTAAAACCACTTGGCGACCCGAACCTTCGCGGCAGACGGCGCCGCGTCGGACGGAGCGTCCACGTCGCGCCAGAAACTCTCTCTCTCTCTCTCTCTCTCTCTCTCTCTCTCTATTTCCACATCCGCGCGCGCGCCATCGCGCGCGTCACAGCGCGGCCACCCGACAGAACTTGTGGCCTTGGCGGGAACAGACCCAGCGCAGCGAAAACTGAAGCTGCAATCAGCGCAACGTCCCCGACTGACAGAGCAGGCACACGCGCTTCCAGAGACGGCAGCGCCACGCGCGGGGTGGACACGGAATCAACAACCTGCGCCGCTCGGACATTCAGAAACTGCTGCAGTCGCGCGCTTCTCCGCCCCCCCAGCGCCGCGCGGGACACCCGGGCACGCCGCGGCGACTCATCGCGAGCACGCGGCGACTCATCGCGCGGAAGCGGGCGCGGCACGACCGGAAGCGGGACACGGACCGCCATCTCTTCGTTACGCGCTGCCGCCGCCTCCATCCGCCGCGCCCACTCCGCCTCCCGCCGCGCACAGCGCGACCTCCGAAGCGACGCGCGGCACGCCTTGCGATGCGCTTTCTGCTCGCGCTCCGCTGCCTCCCAGGCGGGATCATCCACGACTTCCTCCCGGATCACGTCGTGCTCTGCGCGCAAGCTCTCACGCAGCCGGCCCTCCCAGCGGCGGGGCGCGCTCCGCGCCCCGCACAGACGGAGCCGGGACCGAGGCCACGGCCGCGACAGATGCCGAGGCCAACGCCAGTGCCAAAGCGGAAGCCAGGACCGGGGCTGACCAGACGACATCGTCGGCTCCAAACCAATCGTCGTCAGCGTCGTTCTCGTCGTCGACGTCACAGTCGCTGGCGGCAAAAGCATCACTTTCCCCCGCGTCGACAAGCTCTATAAATTCACGGTCATCACTGCTTTCCCACGGCGAATGATCAGCGAGCCGCGCTGGGACGGGCACAGCGACGGAATCCGAGGCCCGCGCGGTCCCGCCCGGCAGGACCGCAGCCGAAGCCCGCGACCCCGCCGGAACCTCCCGCGAAAAGTCCAAGAGAAACTCTCCCTCCCAGCGCCCTGACCCAGGTGCCTCCTCTCCGCCACGCACAGCCCGCGGCAGAGCCGATAACGCCCGCGAAAATTTCGCGAGCGCTTCCTGCTCCGAGCGCGGAGCGCAATGACGGCCGCCCACCGCGCCCGCCGCGCGCGCAGGATCGGGAAACTGCCGCGAAAAATTCGCGATAGTTTCCCCCTCCCAGCGCACTGCCTCCGAAGAAGCACATCCGCACCCAGCCGCCCCCGGAGCAGGAGACCCTCGGGAAAAATCCGCGAGCGTTTTCCCCTCCGAGGGCGCCATTCCCGGAACGCCCGCTCGGCCCAACAGGCCACACGCTGGAGCAGAAAACCGTCGCGAAAAATTCGCGATAGGAGAACCGACAGCATCTCTCAAGATGACTCGAACAATACGAATAGTTTCGCGATTCTAGATCGGGCAGCAGACCGAGTTCAGAGCTCTGGATTCAACAGACAACGGCCACTGATGATTCTGAATCAGATTCTGTACGTATCAGCTCTGTAGCTGTCCTGTAGCTCGAGTTAAGTACAGAAAACTGAGAGCGTCTGTCAAGATGACTCGAATAATACGAATAGGTTTCCGGACCTAGCTCGGCTAGCAGACCGAGTTGAGACCTCTGGGTTCAACAGGCGAACGCGCCTAATCATTCTACATCGATTAGCTGTGCTTACCAGCTCTGTAACTGTCCTGAAGCTCGAGTTATCTTGAGAAAACCGACAGCGCGTGACAAGATGATTCGAAACGGCCGATCCCGCCCGTGTGCTTTTTGGCAGTAAAAGATACCCGATCGAGCTGAGATCAAGATGGCGAGCGGGAATAAGATCGAATATCATGGGAAAAAATACTAGAACTCAAACGAATTGTTGAATTTTAAAAACCAAGTTTTCAACCGACCAAAAGTCACCAAAAGGTCCGTCGAGATTTTTCTTGCCAACTAGCTCTCCAGCGCCCCGGAATTACTCTTAAGCTTCCAGCAATAACTTGCTAAGGGAAGCTCTACGAGTTACTGTAGCCTCCATACAGCCCGAGTTAGAAAACTGTCAGCACCTCTCAAGATGACTCCAACAACACGAATAGTTTCGCAAAACTAGCTCGGGCAGCAGACCGAGTTCAGACCTCTGGATGGAACAGACGAACGCGCCTGATGATTCGCAATCGATTTCTGTGAGAATAACCTCTGTAGCTGCCCTACAGCTCGAGTTAAGTACAAAATACCGGCAACGCGTATCAAGATGACTCGAAACAGCCGATCCCGCCGCGATGCTTTTTCGCAGTAATATCTACCCGATCAAGCATAGATCAAGATGGCGAGCGGGAATAAGATCGAATATCACAGGAAAAAATACTAGAGCTAAAACGAATTGAGGAATTTTGAGAACAAAATTTTCAACCGACCAAAAGTCAGCAAAAGGTCCGTCGAGATTTGTCTTGCCAACTGGGCGCCGGCGGTAAACCGTCAACCTTGCTTACCGCCGGGGGACTCGTAGAGCTTCCTAAGCATATATAATGTCGAAAAAAATTGGAGAGAACAAATAATTTTTCAGCCTAAACGATTTCAGACCTCTCGATGCAACAGCCAAACGCCCCTCATGCTTCTGGATCGTTTTCTGTGCGCACGAGCTCCGTAGCTGTCGTACAGCGCGAGTTACGTGCGAAATAAGATCACTCGAACAATACAAATAGTTTTGCGAATCTAGCTCGAGTATCAGACGAGTTCAGACATCTGAATGCAACAGGCGGACGCGCCTGATGTCTGCGAATCGATTCCTGTGATTACCAGCCCTGCAGCCCCCTTACAGCCCGAGTTAAGTGCACAAAAACGACAGCACCTCTGAAGATGACTCGAACAATACGAATAGTTTCGCAGACCTAGCTCGGGCAGCAGGCCGAGTTCAGGGCTCTGAATGCGACAGGTGGACGCGATTGATGTCTTCGAATCAATTTCAGTGAATACCAGCACTGCAGCCCCCTTACAGCTCGAGTTAAGTGCAGAAAACGGTCAGCACCTCTCAAGATGACTCGACAAATCCGAATAGTTTTGCGAACCTAGCTCGGGCAGCACGCCGAGTTCCGAGCTCTGGATTCGGCAGGCAGACGCGTCTGATCTCTCCGAATCGATTCCTGTGAGTACGAGCCCTGTAGCCCCCCTACAGCCCGCGATAAGTGCAGAAAACTGTCAGCACCTCTCAAGATGACTCCAATAACACGAATAGTTTCGCGAACCTAGCGAGCGCAGCAGAGCGAGTTCAGACCTCTAGATGGAACAGACGAACGCGCCTGATGATTCGTAATCGATTCCTGTGAGAATAACCTCTGTAGCTGCCCTACAGCTCGAGTTAAGTAAAAAATACCGACAACGCGTATCAAGATGACTCGAAACAGTCGATCCCGCCGCGATGCTTTTTTGCAGAAATATTTACCCGACCGAGCTCAGATCAAGATGGCGAGCGGAAATAAGATCGAATGTGGTCAGAAAAAATACTAGAGCTCAAACGAATTGTTGAATTTCGAGAACAAAATTTTCAACCGACCAAAAGTCAGCAAAAGGTCCGTCGAGATTTTACTTGCCAACTAGCTCTCCAGCGCGCCGGAATTACTCTTAAGCTTCCAGCAACTAGCTAAGGGAAGCTCTACGAGTTACTAGCTGTCCAGCGCGCCAGAACTTGGCAGCGTCCAAAACCCAGAGAGCAAAGAGAATCTCGGGGACGGGAAATCTTTTCTGTCCATGCGTGCCTGCACGCATGCAGGCACGCGTGGAAGCTTGCCGGAAGCTCTCCCGGACCCGTTGCCGGCTCAGGCGAGTCGCTGCGAGGCCTGTGGACCGCCGTGGAGGAGCTCCTGGCAGGCACCACCACCGTCCGGCTTCTAATCTTAAACCCTTTAGCTCTCAGCGAGCTCAAGCTCTACGAGTTACTGGGCGCCGGCGGTAAACCGTCAACCTTTGTTACCGCCGGGGGACTCGTAGAGCTTCCTGACAACATATAATGTTGAAAAAAATTGCAGAGAACGAAAGGTTTTTCAGCCCAAGCGATTTCAGACCTCTCGATGCAACAGCTGAACGCCCCCGATGCTTCTGGATTGTCTTCTGTACGAGCTCTGTAGCTCTCCTACAGCCCGAGCTACGTGCGTAAATCGGCAGCACCTCTCAAGATGACTCGAACAATACGAACAGTTTGGCAAACTAGCTCGAGTATCAGACCGAGTTCAGACCTCTAAATGCGACAGGCGAACGCGTCTGATGTCTTCGAATCGATTTCTGTGATTACCCGCCCTGCAGCCCCCCTACAGCCCGAGTTAAGTGCAGAAAGCCGACAGTATCTTTCAGGATGACTCGAACAATACGAACAGTTTCGCGGACCGAGTTCGGGCAGAAGACCGAGTTCCGAGCTTTGGATTCCACAGGTGGACGCGCCTGATGTCTCCAAATCGATTGCTGCCACTATCAGCACTCTAGCCCCCCTAAAGCCCGAGTTAAGTGCAGAAAACCGACAGCACCTCTCAAGATGACTCGAACAATACGAACAGTTTCGGGATTCTAGATCGGGCAGCAGACCGAGTTCAGAGCTCTGGATTGAACAGACAAACGCGACTGATCATCCTGAATCAGTTTCTGTAAGTATCAGCCCTGTAGCTGTCCTATAGCTCGAGTTAAGTAGAGAAAATCGAGAGCTTCTGTCAAGATGACTCGAATAATACGAAGAGGTTTGCGGACCTAGCTCGGCTAGCAGACCGAGTGCAGACCTCTGGTTGGGACAGCCGAACGCGCCTGATCATTCTGAATCGATTAGCTGTGCTTACCAGCTCTGTAGCTGCCCTACAGCTCGAGTTAAGTACAAAATACCGACAACGCGAATCAAGATGACTCAAAACGGCCGATCCCGCCGCAGTGCTTTTTGGCAGTAAAAGGTACCCGATCGAGCTGAGATCGAGATGGCGAGCGGGAAAAATATCGAATATCACGGGAACAAAATACTGGAGCTCTAACGAATGATTGAATTTCGAGAACAAAACTTTCAACCAACCAAAAATTCCTCAAAATGTCCGTCGGGATTTTTCTTGCCAACTAGCTCTGCTCTCCAGCGCCCTGGAATTACTCTTCAGCTTCCAGCAAAAACTTGCTAAGGGAAGCTCTACGAGTTACTCGTACACTTCCAGCAATAGCTTGCTGAGGGAAGCTCTACGAGTTATTCCTCTACCTCTTCTGCCATCAAAGCTCTACGAGGCATTACTCTTAAGCTTCCAGCTGCTAGCTTAGGAAGCTCTACGAGTCACTAGCTCCACCCCGCGCCGGAATTCCTCTAGCTCATCGATGCCGAAGAGCTCTACGAGGCACTGGGCGCCGGCGGTAAACCGTCAACCTTGGTTACCGCCGGGAGACTCGTAGAGCTTCCTAGCTCGACTTAAGTTGAGAAAACCGACACCACCTACCAACATTCCGACTTATAGTGAATATTTGTTGACCTCTGAATGCGACAGGCGGACGCCACTGATGTCTGCGAATCGACTTCTGTCATTACCAGCCCTGCAGCCCCCCTACAGCCCGAGTTAAGTGCAGAAAACCAACAGCACCTCTCAGGATAACTCGACCAATACGAATAGTTTCGCGATTCTAGATCGGGCAGCAGACCGAGTTCAGAGCTCTGGATCCGACAGACAAACGCAACTGATGATTCTGAATCGGTGTCTGTAAATATCAGACCTGTAGCTGTCCCACAGCTAGAGTTAAGTAGAGAAAACCGAGAGTTCCTGTCAAGATGACTCGAATAATACGAATAGGTTTGCGGACCTAGCTCGGCTAGCAGACCGAGTTCAGACCTCTGGTTGGGACAGCCGAACGCGCCTGATCATTCTAAATCGATAAGGTGTGTTCAGAAAACCGTCAGCGCGTATCAAGATGACTCGAAACGGCCGATCCCGCCACAGTGCTTTCGATAGTAACATTCACCCGATCGAGCTGAGATTAAGATGGCGAGCGGGACTAAGATCGAATATCACGGGAAAAAATACAAGAGCTCAAAAAACTTGGTAGCGTCCAAAACCCGGAGAGCGAAGAGACCCTTTGGGGACGGGAAACCTGGCAGCCGGCCGTAAACTGTCAACCAGGTTACCGCCGCGAGCCTCGTAGAACTCTCCTCTCGCACGGCGCTGCTTAGAACACGTGTCAGGAGCTTTTCTGAGACGCAAGCTGAAAACTCGAAAAACTAAGTTTTTTAGTTGTCACCGGAAACGGTTCCGCCGAGTGTTCTGATAGTAATACTGCAGCTACAGACCTGAGGATTCATTGGCAGACGCGACAAAACCCACTACAGGTGCGAAAAATACTAGTTCTCAAGACGAATGTTCAAATCTCTCAGAACTGGCGCCGGCGGTGAACCGTCAACCTAGTCACCGCCGGGAACCTCGTAGAGCTCATTTCACGCGTAACTGTGCTCGGAGTCGAAAGAGAGAGCTTCTGGAAGCATTTCTCAAAAAAAAGAAAAATTCATTTTTTGGTGTCGACATGAAGATGGTTCCGCCAAGTGTTTTGATTGTAAAAGTGCGCCTACAGAGCTCATACTAAGACAGAGAGGCCCTCATAGTCGTTTACAGGTGCGAAAAATCTGCTTTCTCAAAATGAATTGTCAAATATCTTTCAAAAAATTGCAAAACCACCCAAAAGTTATCACTTTGTCCTTTCTGGCCGGGTCGACCAACTGGGCGCCGGCGGTAAACCGTCAACCTTGGTTACCGCCGGGAGACTCGTAGAGCTTCCTGACAACATATAATGTCGAAAAAATTACAGAGAACGAATTGTTTTTCAGCCCAAGCGATGTCAGGCGTCTCGATGCAACAGCCGAACGCTCCTCATTCTGGATCGTTTTCTGTGCGCACGAGCTCCGTAGCTCCTACAGCCCGAGTTACGTGCGAAAATCGACCACACCTCCCAAGATCACTCGAACAATACGAATAGTTTCGCGAATTTAGCTCGAGTATCAGACCGAGTTCAGACCTCTGAATGCAACAGCCAGGCGCGCCTGATGTCTCCGAAGCGATTTCTGTGATCAACAGCCCTGCAGCCCCCTTACACCCCGAGTTAAGCGCAGAAATCGACTGCATGAAGATAACTCGAACAATACGAATAGTTTCGCGGACCTAGCTCGGGCAGCAGACCGAGTTCAGAGCTCTCAATGCGACAGCCGGACGCGATGGATCACTCCGAATCGATTCCAGTGATCAACAGCCCTGCAGCTCCCTTACAGCTCGAGTTAAGTGCAGAAAACAGACAGCAGCTCTCAAGATGACTCGAATACGAACAGTTTGCGGATCCAGCTCGGGCAGCACACCGAGTTCTGAGCTCTGGATTGGGCAGGCGGACGCGCCTGATGTCTCCGAATCGATTGCTGTGAGTACGAGCCCTGTAGCCCCCCTACAGCCCGAGCTAAGTGCAGAAAACTGACAGCACCTCTCAAGATGACTCGAACGACGAATAGGTTCGCGAACCTAGCTCGGGCAGCAGACCGAGTTCAGACCTCTGGATGGAACAGACGAACGCGTCTGATGATTCGCAATCGATTTCTGTGAGGATGAGCTCTCTAGCTGCCCTACAGCTCGAGGTAAGTACAGAAAACCGAGGGCGTCTGTCAGGATGACTCGAATAATACGAATAGATTTGCGGACCTAGCGCGGCTAGCAGACCGAGTTCAGACCTCTGGGTTCAACAGGCGAACGCGCCTGATCATTCTGAATCGATTAGCTGTGCTTACCAGCTCTGTAGCTGTCCTAAAGCTCGAGTTATGTTCAGAAAACCGTCATCGCGTATCAAGATGACTCGAAACGGCCGATCCCGCCGGGACGCTTTTTGGCAGTAAAAGGTACCCGATCGAGCTGAGACCACGATAGCGAGCGGGAATAAGATCGAATATCATGGGAAAAAATACTAGAGCTCACACGAATTGTTGAATTTCGAGAACAAATTGTTCAACCGACCAAAAGTCACCACAAGGTCCGTCGATATTTTTCTTGCCAACTGGCGCCGGCGGTGAACCGTCAACCTGGTCACCGCCGGGAACCTCGTAGAGCTCCTTTCATTCGTAAGAATGCTCAGAGTCGAAAGAGAGAGCTTCTGGAAGCATTTCTCGAAAAGGGGAAAAGTTGATTTTTCGTATCGACATCAAGATGGTTGCTCCAAGTGTTTTGATAGTAAAAGAGCGCCTACCGAGCTCATACTAAGACAGAGAGGCCCTCATAGTCGTTTACAGGTGCGAAAAATCTGCTTTCTCAGAATTAATTGTCAAATATCTTTCAAAAAATTGCAAAACCACCCAAAAGTTATCACTTTGTCCTTTCTGCTGTTCATGTCAGATGCGGCCTTTGAGTGTTCGCACGACTGTGTTTGGCGTTTTCAGGCCTTGTTTCGTTCGCGGCGTTATCATTGTCGTCGAGCTTGTTATTTTGTATAAGGCACACATTGTCCATATAATGTCGCACGCCAGTTTTCTCGCATCTTTCGAATTTTGTGTTGTTGCTGTCTGACCGTATCCAGACGGGTTTTCTACGTGCGCTGGGCATAAGTGAGTGCGAAGTTTTGCACAAGTTTGATTTTGCCCCCGTTGCTGCCCGCCACTGTGGGCCTTATTCGCCAAATAGTAGTATTCGTTCAGTTTCAGCCTTCCGTGTTTCGGAGGCTCCGTCGACTCCGCCCTCTCTCCTCCCCGCTCCCCTCGCCGCCATTTCCGTCGCTTGCGTGACCCGTGCTCTCTCCGTGCCCCGGACTACCTTGTGCGTTCCGGAATGGGTGGTGCGAGAGTGTATAACCTGCTTCCAGATTCAATCGCCTCCGCTGACAATCTTAAATTGTTTCAACGCCTTTTCGCTGAGTTGCTTTGTGTCGTTTCTGCCAGTCGTCGCGGCCACAATTTTTTAGTTGGCGCGCGCCGATGGCGTCGCAGAGCGTCCGTAATTGTTTTTCTTGGCAGCCCGATGAATGAGTTGGCCCCTCTTTTCGTTCTTCCTTTTCTTTCGTCTTCTCTCGTCCTTCCTTTCTTCCCTCCCTGCTTGCTGCCGTCCGTCGTCGTCCTCCTTTCGAATTCTTGCCGGGCGCGTCTGGCGCTTCTCGCTTTTCCTGCTTCTCGCCTTCTTGCCTGCTTGCCTGCCCCCTTGCCCATTCCCGCTCCTCGTTTTTCTTTTTCTTTGTTTTCTTCTTTGGTTCTCCGCGTCCCTTTTCCGGCAGCGTTGCCCGCCGGCCTCCTGAACTGGCTCCGGCGGCCGCCGTTTTGCCATCTCTTTTGTCTTGCCCCATGAATTTTCATGTCTTCATTGCCGAATGGTGCCGTCAGATGGAAGAATACCTTGTGCACTTGGGCTGCCAAGCGGATTGTGTCAGTGTGTCTGGCCAGTTTGCGACTCTCGCGGACTTGATTTGTGCGATTGGCTTGATTTTTGAGAGATCGAAGTTTTGAGCCCGCGCTGTCTGATCGCTCCTTGTTCCCCGCCTGGTTGTGTTTTACTCGCCCTATTTCTCTCTGGGCGGCTGTCGTGGGCCTTATTTGTTTTGCACGGCGTGGATAATGGGTTGGGTTTGTTTGAGGAACAATTATCGTTGCAGTCATCGTCGCCATTGCCATTGCCATCGTCGTCCATGTCGTTGTCACCGGCATCGTTTGCAAGTACCGTCAATCATCATCATCATCATTATATTCATCCTCATCATCAACAGTTGTCTCATCGTCATCGTCGTCATCGTCGCCATCGCCATCATCGTCAGTGTCGTCATCGTCATCGTCGTCGTCGTCGTTGTCTTTCTTGTCCGCAGCGTCATAATCATTATTCTGGCCGGAGCGACCAACTAGCTTCACCCCGCGCCGGAACTGGCGCCGGCGGTGAACCGTCAACCTGATCACCGCCGGGAACCTCTAGAGCTCCTTTCACGCGTAAGAGTGCTCAGAGTGGAAAGAGAGAGCTTCGGAAGCTTTTCTCGAAAAAGGAAAACATGTTTTTTTCCTGTCGACATGAAGATGATTGCTCCAAGTGTTTTGATAGTAAAACTGCGCCTACAGAGCTCATACTGAGACAGAGAGGCCCTCATAGTCGTTTACAGGTGAAAAAAAAATCCTTTCTCAAAATGAATTGTCAAATATCTTTCAAAAAATTGCAAAACCACCGAAAAGTTATCACTTTGTCCTTTCTGGCCGGGTCGACCAACTAGCTCCACCCCGCGCCGGAACTGGCGCCGGCGGTGAACCGTCAACCTGGTCACCGCCGGAAACCTCGTAGAGCTGCTTTCACGCGTAAGAGTGCTTAAAGTCAAAAGAGAGAGCTTCTGGATGCATTTCTCAGAAAAGGGAAAAATTGTTTTTTTTTCGTCCCGACCTGAAGATGGTTGCTCCAAGTGTTTTGATAGTAAAAGTGCGCCTGCAGAGCTCACATTCAGACAGAGAGGCCCTCATAGTCGTTTACAAGTGCGAAAAATCTGCTTTCTCACAATGAATTCTCAAACTGGCGCCGGCGGTGAACCGTCAACCTGGTCACCGCCGGAAACCTCGTAGCTCCTTGCATCCGTGAGAAAGCTCAGGATCAAAGCGAAAGCTTCTGGAGCTTTTCTACAAAAACTTGAAGTTGAGATTTTTCGGAGACAATCTGAAGTCGGTTCCTCAGAGTGAACTGGTACTGAAAACGGCTCTAGAGGGCTGAGCTGCTCAGAGAACATAGTTTATATCTCAATGCTCGGAGTAAAAATCTGCTTTCTTAAAATTCATTGTCAAATATCTTTCAAATATTCGCAAAACCACCCAAAAGTTATCACTTTGTCCTTCCTTGCCGGATCGACCAACTAGCTCCACGCCGCGCCGGAATTCCTCTAGCTCATCGATAACGAAGAGCTCTACGAGGTATATCTTTCAAAAAATTGCAAAACCACAAAAGTTATCACTTTGTCCTTTCTGGCCGGATCGACCAACTGGAACCGGCGGGAAACCGTCAACCTGGTTTTTTGAGTTTGAGTCAGGGCGCGGACAGCTGTGACAGCTGAGCCCTAAGACTCCCAAACGGAGCACAGGGTAGCTGGAGAGGGCAACTCTTATCATCACACTGCCGAGCCACTGAGGCATAGGCAACGGAATAGGATGCAGGAACAAGGAAAAGGATGCAATACAACATGTGAAAATGTAAAGGTGTTGGAGAGCTCCAAGCAAGATGAAATGAGTCAGCTGCTTGGATGAAAGATGCTACCCAAAATGTGCTCCACGGCCATACAGAGCCGTTGTGCTGCAATCATCTCACAAAACATGACAGAAGCAGAGGCATCAAGCGAGACAGCTTCCTCCGCCACCAACTGCCACGTCCCGTGTACACACAAATCTATACACCATCCTGCAGCACATCCCTCCACAGAGCGACCTCCGTCGAAGAATCCACGGAGGCCGTCTAGTTTTGTTTTACTCGCATGTTCAATAAGTGAGGTATGGAACGTAACGTAACTATTTTTGGTTCTGGCCAACCATGTCAGCCTGTCAGCTCTTTCGTTTCCTTCTCGATAGATCCACTGAACATATTGTGGCCCCAACTCGGAGGCCTCATACCATACAACACAGAGATATGCTCCAGCCTATTTTGAATGTCGCCAAGAATGTGCTTGTAGATAATATTGGATGTTTGCCCAGAGACCGTTAATCCAATTCACCCCTGTGGCGGAGTCCCCAATCAATTCCATCGGTATCGAGTCCCGAGGCTCCGCATTCCACTCCGATGCATGTTCATTAATGTACGCAAGTCGTTTCTCCATCTTCTCGTCCTCCTTCCTTTGCTGCTCCTCCGTCTTCTCCCTCTCCTCCTCCTCCCTAGCATATCCCGCAGGTTGTGCATGTTTAAAGTAACAGTACCCCCACGCCTCCTCCATGTTAGTAACATCCAGTGCCCGCTTCAGAAATTCTTTCCATCCCTGACGTGAAAAGGATAACGTGTGATACCAATCCTTCCCTGATACCAACTCGAAAATGTAATGGAAGTTTCTCAACGCCAGTGGTCTCCCCCCCTCATGCCGACGCGTCATTAATGGGCGTTCTTTCCAAGGCAGCGATGCAATGAAGGCCTGCCGTCGGTCAGTCCACTCCCCCGACCATGCAAAAATACATTCTCTAGCCTGCATATGCGAGTCCCCTGTACTACGATGCTGAGGTGGAGCCACCCGTCGCCGCTTGTTTGCAGCGATTTCCTGCGACGGCAACTCAACAGAGGAACGCTTTTGCGACAGAGAATCCTGAGATGGATGGAATGTCTTTGCACGCTTATGCATCTGGGAAATCAGATTGCGCCGATGCGCGGGTAATTGTGTCTGAGAACCAGGGAGCTCAAAGGAATCAACAGCATGCATCGTCTCACACACGTCAGGATGACATCCCATTGATGTCGAGCACGCAATACTTGGTAGCACATACATGGGTTCATCCTGACGTTGTCTCTTGGCCGGCGGTGGCTCACACGCAGCAAAGACGTTGGGGCCAGGCTTGCCTGAAGAATCAAAAGTACCTGGAGGAATCTGTGCGGGTGTTGGGTTCAGGCGTTTCACAGTAAACGTACAGTCCTGAGCCCACTGCCACTGACGAAACAAGAATAGCTGCACAAGAGACGGCCGTCCCAATTCCAGGAGCATACGCCGCCCACGTTTGTACAAGTTGCATAAGTATATACTCCAATCCATGTCGGCAGGTTTCGGGCGGCGTACCATAGAACACAATATTTTACCTTCCCACGTGTGCAACTGTTTCAAAGTGTGGTGGTCCGCTGGCATGCCTTCAACACCGAAAAGTACAAAACTACGCAACCTAGATTCATAATGCTTGATTTTCTTCTGGAAGGGTACAGCACGATTCGTATAAAACTTGCGGAACTGGTTAAATCGCTTCCAACCCCGAGCCAATTTCCAAGCCACATCATGGTGTTTGTCAGTCTTGGTCGTGACCAGGCAACCCAGGCACTCCATTTCAGAGCATCGCGGAAGACACAGGGTACCGAGATCGTTCACCTGGACAACGAGGTTCCCCGTCGAGGCGCCTTCAGAGTCCTCCCCAAAGGCAAGATAGTGTAGTGAGGAATCTTTCCATCTGAAACCGTGCGTATACAGCTGAGCCGAGAAGTCCCCCACCATACGTGTGAGCTCAGTCTTTGATTTCGAGAAAAGCAAAATGTTATCGGCCCAGAGCGCATGAGTAAGATACCTCCCACCAGCCTCCACCCCCAAATCGTACCCCAACTTCTCCTCCTCCCAATTCAGTACAATCCTATCCCACATCAGTAGTGTCACACACTTCCACAGGAAGGGGGCCTCCACACTACCAGTACGTACACATGCATCCCAGGGAATACCCGTCGCCGTGGAGTCCTGAAAGGTAAAGTCCGCTGTGTCCAGGATACTGGGAGCGAGTAGCGCCAACGCAAGGTCATTGGGGAACCCAGGGATGGCATCCAAGGCCCGACTGGCCTTCTCAACCGTGACGTTATCAAAGGCAGTCTGCACATCTAATGACGCGAGGTGCAGGGTCTCATCTTTCCCCCACTCCAGAGCGTGTGTGGTGGCATGCTTAAGCATGGCAGTGATCTCGTGCGTGCGCCTTCCCTTGCAAAATCCGTAGTTATGTAAATATTGTGGGACCCTTTTCAGATAACCTTCAGCAATCTCAACCAAACATGAAGTATACCATTTGCTTAGGCTGCTAAGTAAGACGAGAGCACGAGTATCAGACAACTTAGTGATATCTTTAGCTTTCGGCATCAACACCGCAAGCAACTCAGACCAAATCCGAGGAGTAGGATACCGTTGAAGATACAGGTCTTGGAATAACCGAAGAATATGACGCAAACCTACCCACGTGATACGTTTCAACATAGAAGGAGAAACTCCGTCCTTACCCACCGCCTTACCACACTTTAAGCGTGATCGTGCCTGTAACAATACGGACATGGAAATGGGGGAGACGTCCACTGTGTTCGTGTCCTGCAACCTCCTCCTCCTCCTCTCCTCGATACACTCCACGTTACGTATCCCTTGCGCAGCACAGTGGTACTTGGCGAACCCGTGAGCATAGAGCGCCTTCTCCCACAACTCCCTATCCTCCGTGAGCACATCGTCATAACTCAATTTGTCCACCACCGTCCGAGCGAGCTTCCCGTCACGATGATCGTATTCGAGTCGACGACGAGTGTGTGCACGCATCTCCTTCCTTCTCTCTTTCTTAACCCTGATGAGCTCCTCCTCCTCCCCTCCTTCACGACGCAGTCGGCGATATTCATCATCAAGTTCCTTATGACGATCTGTCTTTTTGGGGATCTGCATTTTCTTTGGGACATTGGTGTATGACTCCTTGTCCTGTGTACATGCATTCAAGATAACAGGAGCCAATTCATCCGGGCAGAGACCAGATGGGTAACGAGCTGCAGCATGCAAACGACGATCAAGGTTAGCCGAAACTTGCAATTCCGAGGCTTCGTCGCAGCACCAATGAGTGAACGTTTGTCGTGGCTTCGTTCTCCAACGTCGAGTCGGAGCGGCCGATTCGGGGACAAGCAAGGTGAGCAGGGCATGGTCCGACAGGCGGGTCTTTCTGGGGTCCACGGAGCCCCTGAGTGTTGGCCTTAACCACGACACCTCCCACTGAGGCCTTTCCCAGGAGCTCGGAATACACAGGTAATCAAGAACCTTGTCCTCCTCCTCCGTCTCCTCCCTGGCCTTCCAGGTCGTACGACGGGTCCCAAAAGAATTCGAGAAAACCAAATCATAATGCCACATACATTCACAGAGCTCGTCACACATGTATTGTTGCATCCTCCTCCTACCCTGCTGGAAACCTCCACGTCCACCTCCTCCTGCATTGTCCCCTTCTTCAAATCTCCCACCCTGCACTGCAGAACCAGTCAAAGCAACATCTCCAAATACCGTGTGAG
The DNA here is from genome assembly GCA_963575745.1 of Prorocentrum cordatum. Taxonomy (NCBI): domain Eukaryota; class Dinophyceae; order Prorocentrales; family Prorocentraceae; genus Prorocentrum; species Prorocentrum cordatum. The sequence continues at coordinate 29,723 of CAUYUJ010004914.1, read as the reverse complement.
GCAGAAGCTCAACGTTAGCATCCATCCCGATGAACAAGTCCCACCCTTCCTTGGGAAACCTAACTCGGAGCGTATCCAAATCCTTTCGAAACGACTGCAATGTTTGTGTGAATAAGATATTGTGATCCCCTTTTTTCGGCGCATGTGGTAAGCTCTTTTCTTGGATCGTCGGAACACGGAGAGAAAGCTTCTGGATCGAGAAAGGAAAACTGGGCGCCGGCGGTAAACCGTCAACCTTTCTTACCGCCGGGGGACTCGTAGAGCTTCCTGACAACATATAATGTCGAAAAAAATTACACGGAAAAAAAGTTTCAGCCCAAGCAATTTCAAACCTGTAGGATACAACAGCCGAACGCCGCCAATGCTTCTGGATTGTCTTCTGTACGAGCTCTGTTGCTCTCCTACCCGAGTTACGTGCGTAAATCGACAGCACCTCTCAAGATGACTCGAACAATACGAATAGTTTGGCAAACCTAGCTCGAGTATCAGACCGAGTGCAGACCTCTGCATGCGACAGGCAGACGCGTCTGATGTCTCTGACTCTACTCCTGTGCTTACCAGCCCCGCAGCCCCCCTACAGCCCGAGTTAAGTGCAGGAAACCGACAGCACCTCTCAGGATGTCTCGAACAATACGAATAGTTTCGCGGACCTGGTTCGGGCAGCAGACAGAGTTCGGAGCTCTCGATTCGAAAGGCGGACGCGCCTGATGTCTCCGAATCGATTCCAGTGATTACCAGCCATGCAGCCCTCTGCAGCCCGAGTTAAGTGCAGAGAACCGACAGCATCTCTCAAGATAACTCGAACAATACACATAGTTTCGCGATTCTGGATCGGGCAGCAGACCGAGTTCAGAGCTCTGAATTCAACGGACAACGAGCACTGATGATTCTGAATCAGATTCTGTACGTATCAGCTCTGTAGCTGTCCTGTAGCTCGAGTTGAGTACAGAAAACCAAGAGCGTCAGTGAAAATGGCTCGAATAATACGAATAGGTTTGCTGACCTAGCTCGGCTAGCAGACCGAGTTCAGACCTCTCGGTTCAACAGGCGAACGCGCCTGATCAGTGTACATTGGTTAGCTGTGCTTACCAGCTCTGCAGCTGTCCTAAAGCTCGAGTTATCTTCAGAAAACCGTCATCGCGTCACAAGATGACCCGAAATAACCGATCCCGCCCGTGTGCTTTTTTGGAAGTGAAAGGTACCCGATCGAGCTGAGATCAAGAGAGCGAGCGGGAATGAGATCGAATAGCACGTGGAAAAATAGAAGAGCTCTAACGAATGTTCAAATTTCGGGAACAAAATTTTAAACCGACCAAAAAGTCACCAAAAGGTCCGAGATTTTTCTTGCCAACTAGCTCTCCAGCGCGCCGGAATTACTCTTGAGCTTCCAGCAATAACTGGGCGCCGGCGGTAAACCGTCAACCTTGGTTACCGCCGGGAGACTCGTAGAGCTTCCTAGCTCGACTTAAAAGTTGAGAAAACCGACAGCACCTACCAACATTCCGACTTATAGTGAATATTTTTTGACCTCTGAATGCGACAGGCAGACTCTGCGAATCGACTCCTGTCATTACCAGCCCTGCACCCCCCCTACAGCCCAAGTTAAGTGCAGAAAACCAACAGCACCTCTCAGGATGACTCGAACAATACATTAGTTTTGCATGCCTAATTCGGCAGCAGACCGAGTTCCGAGCTCTGGATTCGACAGGCGGACGCGCCTGATGTCTTGAAATCAATTCATGTGACCACCAGCCCTGTAGCCCCCTCAGCGCGAGTTGAGTCAAGAAACCGAGAGCACTTCTCAAGATGACTCGACAAATACGAATAGTTTCGCGATTCTAGATCGGGCAGCAAACCGGGTTGAGAGCTCTGGATTCGACAGACAAACGCAACTGATGATCCTCAATCGGTTTCTGTGAATATCAGCTCTGTAGCTGTCCTACAGCTCGAGTTAGGATCAGAAAACCGAGAGTTCCTGTCAAGATGACTCCAACAATACGAATAGGTTTGCGAACCTAGCTCGGCTACCAGACCGGGATCAGACCTCTGGATTCAACAGGCGAACGCGCCTTCTCATTCTACATCGATTAGCTGTGCTTACCAGCTCTGTAGCTGTCCTAAAGCTCGAGTTATGTTGAGAAAACCGTCAGCGCGTATCAAGATGAGTCGAAACGGCCGATCCCGCCACAGTGCTTTTCGATAGTAATATTCACCCGATCGAGCTGAGATCAAGATGGCGAGCGAGAATAAGATCGAATATCACGGGAAAAAGTACTAGAGCTCTAACGAATTGTTGAATTTCGAGAACAAAATTTTCAACCGACCAAAAGTCAGCAAAAGTTCCGTCGAGATTTTTCTTGCCAACTAGCTCTCCAGCGCGCCGGAATTACTCTTGGCTTCCAGCAATAACTTGCTAAGGGAAGCTCTACGAGTTACTTGCTGAGGGAAGATCTAGGACTACTGGGCGCCGGCGGTAAACCGTCAACCTTGGTTACCGCCGGGAGACTCGTAGAGCTTCCTAGCTCGACTTATGTTGAGAAAACCGACAGCACCTACCAATATTCGGACTCATAGTGAAGATTTTTTGACCTTTGAATGCGACAGGCGGACGCGTCTGATGTCTGCGAATCGACTCCTGTCATTACCAGCCCTGCAGCCCCCCTGCAGCAGACCGAGTTCTGAGCTCTGGATTCGACAGGTGGACGTGCCTGATGTCTTCAAATCGATTCCTGTGACCACCAGCACTGCAGCCCCCCTCAGCGCGAGTTGAGTGCAGAAAACCGAGAGCACTTCTCTAGATGACTCGTCCAATACGAATAGTTTCGCGATTCTAGATCGGGCAGCAGACCGAGTTCAGAGCTCTCGATTCGACAGACAAACGCAACTAATGACTTTCAATCGGTTTCTGTAAATCTCAGCTGTCCTACAGCTCGAGTTAAGTACAGAAAACCGAGAGTTCCTGTCAAGATGACTCGACTAATACGAATAGGTTTGCAGACCTAACTCGGCTAACAGACCAAGTTCATACCTCTGGATTCAACAGGCGAAGGCGCCTTCTCATTCTACATCGATTAGCTGTGCTTACCAGCTCTGTAGCTGTCCTACAGCTCGAGTTAAGTACAGAAAACCGAGCGTCTGTCAAAATGACTCGAATAATATGAATAGGTTTGCGGACCTAGCTCGGCTAGCAGACCGAGTTCAGACCTCTGGATTCAACAGGCGAACGCGCCTAATTATTCTACATCGATTAGCTGTGCTAACCAGCTCTGTAGCTGTCCTAAAGCTCGAGTTATGTTCAGAAAACTGTCAGTGCGTATCAAGATGACTCGAAACGGCCGATCCCGCCACAGTGCTTTCCGATAGTAATATTCACCCGATCGAGCTGAGATCAAGATGGCGAGCGGGAATAAGATCGAATATCACGGGAAAAAATACTAGAGCTCAAACGAATTGTTGAATTTCGAGAACATGATTTTCAACCGAGCCAAAGTTGTGAAAAGTTCAGTCGAGATTTTTCGAGCCAACTAGCCTGCCAGCGTTTTCGAACTGGGCGCCGGCGGTAAACCGTCAACCTTTCTTTTGCGGACTTTGCGGTCGACTGTGCAGGCTTTCCAGCCTAGTCGGAGCAAGGAGCGGACGTATCCAAACAGGCAAGGCGTGAGTGAGCACAAACTCTTATTCACATCAAACCAGTCCGAAATACGCATGTTCAACCCGCCGCATGACAAGAGGCGTATGCTCAACGTCACATGTGAAGTAATCAACGAATTAGACGGGGAAACAACCCCTGGAAGAACGTCACCTGAAGAATATGAGGGGCTCCTGCCCTTTACACACCTGAAGCGCTCAGTGGGGCCCACAGCGGGCCGTAGAGCCATCATGGCTCCAGCGAGAGGTCAAACAGAGAGATAAAGTGAGGAAAACAAGAACAGGTGAGATACAAGCATTACAGCCTTCGCTGTTCTAAACCGAAAGTTGCCTACAAGTGCGCACGAATAGCTTCATCCCAACTTGTCGAAACTCCTCGGGCGTCCGAAGAATATTATTCGGTAATCGCTGCACTTGGAAACCTCAAGAAACTTGGCCATCTCGGCGCGGTTCATTTGTCCTGTCAAGAACCTGTGCACCTCGAAGAATCCGAGAAGATCCTCCAGCGTCGCTTGCACAGTCTGGAGCATCTCATACAGTTTCCGAGCATAATCTTTTTGGGCCTTCTTTGTAGGGAACCCACGTTCTGTCACCAGCTTATCAAACAAATCCATTCCGTTCTTTAAATACTGGATCGCATTCAACTCGTTGATGCTGGCAACAGCGTCAATCCACGCTTTGACATCGGCAATGGTGGCCTGAGAGCACGTCGTTGTCCCCTTGACCTTGTCACGATCTCTCCCTCGAGTCCTCTGGCGCGACTCCTTCGATACCTCATTGAGCGTGACGGGACGATTCAGACGCCCCTGGGACGCTCCTGACAAGGCGCGGCTATCAGAATCAGACTGCACGTTCGGAGAAGACTCCGCACTCGAGGGTGCCTCCAGATCCACCTCCGCCGCCGCAGTCACTTTCCCAAGAAGAACTCCTGAAGCTCCTCCCTCCATCCCAACGACACTATCTGTCTGACAGCCGACTTCACAATGAAAGTCCGCAACATCAACCGTCTGCACTCCAACATCAACCAGCGATTCAGAAGCCTGCACTCCAATATCTACATCAACCAGCGATTCAGAAGCCTGCATACGGCAAGAAAGATTCTCCGAAACAGTCTTAATGTCAGCCTCCTCCTCCTCCAAACTGCGTTTAACAACAGGTGGATCGCGCAACAAGAGATAATCTAGAACCAAATCGGCAGTCGCCCGCTCCAGCCCTGGTGGTGGGAGACACGTAGGTGGCACCAAACCATCCAGGGGCAAACGAATAGGTAAATGCACACAGTATCCGTTTTGAACAGCCAGCGCCCGACGCATAATGCGAGCACTTGCACTCCGCACGTGTGGCATAACGGAAGATTGCAGAGACTGCCTCGGAAGCACCCAGCAAAACAAATCAATTGAAGACAACACAAGGCGAACAAACGTGTCAAATGAATGGCAGCGCAATATCACTCTAGGCGACAAACGTGTGAAACAAATCAATTGAAGACCACTCAAGGCGATCAAACGTGTCAAATGAATGGCAGTGCAATATCACTCTAGGCGGCAAACGTGTGACTCCCTGACGCGCACTCGATCCCACTGGAGGTTACCCAGGCAGAGGGGATCAAATGTCAAGCGCCTTGAGCCGAGACGCCGGGGGACTCGTAGAGCTTCCTGACAACACATAATGTCGAAAGAAATTACACAGAAAAAATAATTTTTCAGCCCAGGCAATTTAAGACCTCTCGGATGCAAAAGACGAACGCCGCCGATGCTTCTAGATTGTTTTCTGTACGAGCTCTGTAGCTCTCCTACAGCCCGAGTTACGCGCGTAAATCGACAGCACCTCTCAGGATGACTCGAACAATACGAATAGTTTGGCAAACCTAGTTCGAGCATCAGACCGAGTTCAGACCTCTGCATGCGACAGGCGGACGCGTCTGATGTCTCTGAATCGATCCCTGTGATTACCAGCCCTGCAGCCCCCCCTGCAGCCGAGTTAAGTGCAGGAAACCGACAGCATCTCTCAGGATGACTCGAACAATACGAATAGTTTCGCGGACCTAGTTCGGGCAACAGACCGAAGTCGGAGCTCTGGATTCCGCAGGCGAACGCGCCTGATGTCTCCGAATCGATTCCAGTGATTATCAGCCATGCAGCCCCCCTACAGCCCGAGTTAAGTGCAGAGAACCGACAGTATCTCGCAAGTGACTCGAACAATACGAATAGTATCGCGATTCTAGATCGGGCAGCAGACCGAGTTCAGAGCTCTGGATTCAACAGACAACGGCCACTGATGATTCTGAATTAGATTCTGTACGTAGCGGCTCTTTAGCGGTCCTGTAGCTCGAGTTAAGAACAGAAAACCGAGAGCGTCTGTCAAGATGACTCGAATAATACGAATAGGTTTGCGCACCTAGCTCGGCTGGCAGACCGAATTCAGACCTCTGGCTTCAACAGCCGAACGCGCCTGATCATTCTGAATCGATTAGCTGTGCTTACCAGCTCTTTAGCTGTCCTGAAGCTCGAGTTATCTTGAGAAAACCGACACCGCGTGACAAGATGACTCGAAACGGCCGATCCCGCCCGTGTGCTTTTTGGCAGTAAAAGGTAACCGATCGAGCTGAGATCAAGATGGCGAGCGGGAAGAAGATCGAATATCACGGGAAAAAAAAACTAGAGCTCAAACGAATTGTTGAATTTTGAGAACCAAATTTTCAACCGACCAAAAGTCAGCAAAAGGTCCGTCGAGATTTTCCTTGCCAACTAGCTCTCCAGCGCCCCGGAACTGGCGCCGGCGGTGAACCGTCAATCTGGTCACCGCCGGGAACCTCGTAGAGCTCCTCTCACTGGTAAGAGCGCAGAGAATCGACACAGAATCAAAAACTTGAGATTTTTCGAAAATCTTCAAATTCGATTTTTTCAATGTTCATATTCGCTCAGTTCCTGGAAGTCAACTCATGCAAAAATGGATCGAGAGAGCTGAGCTGCTGTCAGAGAAGAGTTTATATGCCAATGCTCGGCGTGAAAATCTGATTTCTCGAAATAAATGGTCAAATATCTGTCAAATTTTCGCAAAACCACCCACAAATTATCACATTGTCCGCCTCGGCCGGCTGGGCCAACTGGGCGCCGGCGGTAAACCGTCAACCTTTCTTACCGCCGGGGGACTCGTAGAGCTTCCAGACAGTATATAATGTGGGAAAGAATTGCAGAGAACGACAATTTTTTCAGCCCAAGCGATTTTAGACCTCTCAAGATGACTCTAACAAAAAACGAACAGTTTGGCAACCCAGTTCGAGTATCGAACCGAGTTCAGACCTTTGAATGCGACAGGCGGACGCGTCTGATGTCTGCGAATCGACTAATATGATTACCAGCCCTACAGCCCGCCTACAGCCCGAGTTAAGTGCAGAAAACCGACGGCAGGTCTCAGGATGACTCGGATAATACAATAGATTCGCGAACCTAGTTCGAGCAGCAGACTGAGTTCCGAGCTCTCGGTTCGACAGAAGGACGTGCCTGATGTCTTCAAATCGATTTCTGTGACCAGCAGCACTGTAGCCCGCTCCCAGCACAGTTCAGTGCAGAAATCCAAGCACTTCTCAAGATAACTCGAACAATACGAATAGTGTCTGAAACTTAGCTCAAACAAGAGACCGAGTTGAAGGCTCTCGATTCAACAGACCAACGCGTCTGATGATTTCCAATCGATCTCTGTGACCATGAGCTCTCTAGCTGCCCTACAGCTCGAATTGAGTACAGAATACCGAGAGCGTCTGTGAAGATGACTCGAATAATGCGAATAGGTTTGCGGACCTAGCTCGGCTAGCAGACCGAGTCCAGACCTCTGGGTTCAACAAGCAAACACGCCCCATAATTCTGAATGCGATAGGTGTGCTTACCAGCTCTATAGCTGCCCTAGAGCGCGAGTTAAGTACAAAATACCGACAACGCGTATCGAGATGACTCGAAACAGCCGATCCCGCCGGGACGCTTTTTGGCGGTAAGAGGTACCCGATCGAGCTGAGATCAAGGTGGCGAGCGGGGATAACATCAAATATCGCGGGAAAAAATACTGGGCGCCGGCGGCGTCAACCTTTCTTACCGCCGGGGGACTCGTAGAGCTTCCTGACAGTATATACTGTGGAAAAAACTCCAAAGAACGACTAGTTTTTCAGCCCAAGCGATTTCAGACCTCTCAAGATGACTCTAACCAAAAAACAAACAGTTTCGCAACCCAGTTCGAGTATCGAACCGAGTTCAGACCTCTGAATACGACAGGCGGGCGCGTCTGATGTCTGCGAATCCACTCATGTGATTCCCAGCCCTGCAGCTCCCCTACAGCCCGAGTTGAGTGCAGAAAACCGACAGTATTGACTCGAATAATAGAATAGCTTCGCGGACCTAGTTCGAGCAGCAGACCGAGTTCCGAGCTCTGGAATCGACCAACAGACGCGCCTGATGTGTGCAAATCGATATCTGTGACCCGCAGCACTGCATTCCTCCCCCAGCACGGGTTCAGTGCAGAAAATTGAAAGCACTTCTCAAGATGATTCGGACAATACGAATAGTTTCGCGAACCTAGCTCGGGCAGCAGGCCGAGTTCAGAGCTCTCGGTTCTATAGATGAACGCGACTGATAATTCCCCATCGATGTCTGTGACAATGAGCCCTGTAGCTGCCACAGCTCGAGTTAAGTACAGAAAACCGAGAGCGCCTGTCAAGACGACTCGAATAATACGAATAGGTTTGCGGACCTAGCTCGGCTAGCAGACCGAGTTCAGACCTCTCGATTCAACAGGCGAGCGCGCCTGATAATTCTGAATGCGATAAGTGCGCGTACCAGCTCTGTAGCTGCCCTGCAGCTCGAGTTAAGTACAGAAACCGAGAGCGTCTGTCAAGACGACTCGAATAATACGAATAGGTTTACGGACCTAGCTCGGCTAGCAGACCGAGTTCAGACCTCTGGATTCAACGGGCGAACGCGCCTGATAACTCTGAATGCGATGGGCGTGCTTACCAGCTCTGTAGCTGCCGTACAGCTCGAGTTAAGGAGAAGATACCGACAACGCGTATCAAGATGACTCGAAACGGCTGTTCCCGCCGGACGCTTTTTGGCAGTAAAATGTATCCGATCGAGCTGAGATCAAGATGGCGAGCGGGAATAAGATCGAATATGACGGAAAAAAAACTAGAGCTCAAACAAATAGTTGAATTTCGAGAACAAAACTGGGCGCCCGCGGTAAACCGTCAACCTTTCTTACCGCCGGGGGACTCGTAGAGCTTCCTGACAGTATATAATGTGGAAAAATCCAGAGACACCCTAGTTTTCAGCCAAGGCGATTTCAGACCTCTCAAATGACTCTGACAAAACAACAACAGTGTTCGCAACCCAGTTCGAGTATCAGACCGAGTTCAGACCTCTCAATGCGACAGGCGGACGCGTCTGATGTCTGCGAATCGACTTATGTGATTACCAGCCCTGCAGCCCCCCTACAGCCCGAGTTAAGTGCAGAAGACCGACAGCATCTCTCAGAATGACTCGAATAATACAATAGTTTCGCGGACCTGTTTCGAGCAGCAGACCAAGTTCTGAGCTCTCGAATCGACCAACGAACGCGCCTGATGTGTGCAAATTTCTATGACCCGCAGCACTGTAGCCCTCCCCCAGCACGAGTTGAGTGCAGAAAATTAAGAGCACTTTTCACGATGATTCGGACAATACGAATAGCTTCGCGAACCTAGCTCGGGCAGCAGGCCGAGTTCAGAGCTCTCGATACAACAGACAAACGCGCCCGATAATTCCCAATCGATTTCTGTGACTATAGGCCCTGTAGCTGCCCTACAGAACGCTTGTCAAGATGACTCGAATAATACGAATAGATTTGCGGACCTAGCTCGGCTAGCAGACCGAGTTCAGACCTCTGGAGTCAAGAGGCGAACGCGCCTGATGATTTCTGATCGACGATGGATGTCTACCATCTTCTGTAGCTGCCCTGGCACTCGAATTTAGTAACAAATACCCAACCAACGCGGTGAATCAAGCAGGGAAACCCCTAATAAACGAATAGGTGTGCGGACCTAGCTCGGCAGGCAGACCGAGTTCAGCCCTATGGATTCCTCAGGCGAACGCGCTGATGATTCATTCTGAGTGCGATTTGAGTGTGTTCACGGCAGCACTCTAGCTGCACTACAGCTCGAGTGAAGTAGAAAATACTGACAACGCGTATCAAGTTCACTCGAATAATACGAATACGTTTGCGGACCTAGCTCGGCTAGCAGACCGAGTTCAGCCCTATGGATTCAACAGGCGAACGCGCCTGATGATTCTGAGTGCGATAGCTGTGCTCACAAGCTCTGTAGCTGCCCTACAGCTCGAGTTTAGTACAAATAAACGACAACGCGTAGCGTATGAAGATGACTGGGAAACAGCCGATCCCGCCGGGAACGCTTTTGGCAGTAAAATGTACCCAACCGAGCCTGAATCAAAAGATGGGCGAGCGGGATAAGATCGAATATCACGGGAAAAAATACTAGAGCTCAAACGAATTGTTGAATTTCGAGAACAAATTTTTCAACCGACCAAAGTCCAGCAAAAGGTCCGCCGAATTTTTCTTGCAACTCTAGCTCTCAAGCGCTTCGGAATTACTCTTGAGCTTCCAGCAATTAACTTGCTAAGGGAAGCTCTACGAGTTTATTTTCAACCGACCAAAAAGTCAGCAAAAGTGCCGTCGAGATTTTTCTTGCAACATAGTCTCTCCAGTCGCTCCGGATTACGCTCAAGCTTTCCAGCAATAGACTTGGCTAAGGGGGAGCTCTCGAGCTACTATGGGCTCCAAAACGAATTGTTGTATTTCTAGAACAAAATTTTCAACCGACGAAAAGTCAGCAAAAGGTCCGTCGAGATGTTTCTTGCCAACTAGCTCTCCAGCGCCGCGGAATTACTCTTAAGCTTCCAGCAATGGTAGCGTCCAACTGGCGCCGGCGGTGAACCGTCAACCTGGCCACCGCCGGGAACCTCGTAGAGCTCGTTTCACGCGTAAGAAGTGCTCATAATAGAAAGGGGAGAAGCTTCTCGAAGCATTCTCGAAAAGAAGAAAAAATTGATTTTTTTCGTGTCGAACGAAGATGGTTGCTCCAAAGTGTTTTGATGAGTAAAAGTTCATCTAGATAACTCATTTTTAAGACATAGAGGCCTCCTCATATACGTCTACATGGCGAAAAATCTGCTTTCTATCTCAAAATGAATGGCCAAATATATTTCAAAACTGGGCGCCGGCGGTAAACCGTCCAACCTTTTTACACGCCGGGACTCGTAGAGCTTCCTGACAGTATATAGTGTGGGAAAAAATCCAGAGAACGACTAGTTTTCAGCCCATGCGATTTCAGACCTCGCAAGATGACTCTAACAAAAAAACAAACAGTTTCGCAACACAGGTCGAGTATCAGACCGAGTTCAGACCTCTCAATGCGACAGGCGGACGCGTCTGATGTCTGCGAATCGACTCATGTGATTACCAGCCCTGCAGCCCCTTACAGCCCGAGTTAAGTGCAGAAAACCGACAGCATCTCTCAGGATGACTCGAATAATACAATAGTTTCGCGGACCTGTTTCGAGCAGCAGAGCAAGTTATGAGCTCTCGAATCGACGAACGAACGCGGCTGATGTGTGCAAATCGATTTCTATGACCCGCAGCACTGTAGCCCTCCCCAGCACGGGTTGAGTGCAGAAAATTGAGAGCACTTGTCACGATGATTCGGACAATACGAATAGTTTCGCGAACCTAGCTCGGACAGCAGGCCGAGTTCAGAGCTCTCGATACAACAGACAAACGCGCCCGATAATTCCCAATCGATTTCTGTGACTATAGGCTCTGTAGCTGCCCTACAGCTCGAGTTAAGTACAGAAAACCGAGAGTGTTTGTCAAGATGACTCGAATAATACGAACAGATTTGCGAAACTAGCTCGGCTAGCAGACCGAGTTGAGACCTCTGGAGTCAAGAGGCGAACGCGCCTGATGATTCTGAATGCGATGGATGTGCTTACCAGCTCTGTATCTGACCTGCAGCTCGAATTAAGTACAGAATACCACCACGCGTATCAAGTTGACTCGAATAATACGAATAGTTTTGCGGACCTAGCTCGGCTAGCAGACCGAGTTCAGACCTATGGATTCAACAGGCGAACGCGCCTGATGATTCTGAGTGCGATAGGTGTGCTTACCAGTCACTGTAGCTGCCCTAACTCGAGTTAAGTAAAAATACGACAACGCTTATCAAGTGACTCGAATAATACTAATAGGTTTGGCGGACTAGCTCGGCTAGCAGACCGAGTTTCAGACCTATGGATTCAAACAGGCGAACGCGCCTGATGATTCTGAGTGCGATAGGTGTGCTTACCAGTACTGTAGCTGCCCTACAGCTCGAGTTAAGCACAAAATACCGACAACGCGTATCAAGATGACTCGAAACGGCCGATCCCGCCAGTGTGCTTTTTGGCAGTAAAAGGTACCCGATCGAGCTGAGATCAAGATGGCGAGCGGGAATAAGATCGACTATCACGGGAAAAAATACTAGAGCTCAAACGAATTGTTGAATTTCGAGAACAAAATTTTCAACCGACCAAAAATTTTGAAAAGTTCAGTTCTTTTTTTTCGAGCCAACTAGCTCTCCAGCGCGCCGGAATTTCTATTAAGCTTCCAGCAACTAGCGCCGGCGGTGAACCGTCAACCTGGTCACCGCCGGGAACCTCGTAGAGCTCATTTCACGCGTAAGAGTGCTCGGAGTCGAAAGAGAGAGCTTCTGGAAGCATTTCTCGAAAAACAAAAAAAAACAAAAAAATGATTTTTTCGTGTCGACATGCAGATGGTTCCGCCAAGTGTTTTGATAGTAAAACTGCGCCTACAGAGCTCATACTAAGACAGAGAGGCCCTCGTAGTCGTTTATAGGTGCGAAAAATCTGCTTTCTCAAAATGAATTGTCAAATACTGGGCGCCGGCGGTAAACCGTCAACCTTTCTTACCGCCGGGGAACTCGTGGAGCTTCCTGACAATATAGTGTGGAAAAAACTCAGAGAACGACTAGTTTTTCAGCCCAAGCGATTTCAGACCTCTCAAGATGCCCCTGACAAAAAAAACAAGCAGTTTCGCAACCCAGTTCGAGAATCAAACCGAGGTCAGACCTCTGAATACGACAGGCGGGCGCGTCTGATGTCTGCGAATCCACTTATGTAATTCCCAGCCCTGCAGCCCCCCTACAGCCCGAGTTGAGTGCAGAAAACCGACAATATCGACTCGAATAATAGAATAGTTTCGCGGGCCTAGTTTGAGCAGCAGAGCGAGTTCCAAGCTCTGGAATCGACCGACAGACGCGCCTGATGTGTGCAAATCGATATCTGCGACCCGCAGCACTGGAGCCCTCCCCCAGCACGAGTTCAGAGCAGAAAATTAAGAGCACTTCTCAAGATGATTCGAATAATACGAATAGTTTCGCGAACCTAGCTCGAGCAGCAGACCGAGTTCAGAGCTCTCGGTTCGATAGACGAACGCGACTGATGATTCCCCATCGATGTCTGTGACATTGAGCCCTGTAGCTGCCCTACAGCTCGAGTTAAGTACAGAAAACTGAGAGCGCCTTTGAAGATGACTCGCATAATACGAATAGGTTTGCGGCCCTAGCTCGGCTAGTAGACCGATTTCAGACCTCTGGACTCGACAGGCGAACGCGCCTGATAATTCTGAATGCGATATGTGTGCTTACCAGCTCTGTAGCTGCCCTACAGCTCGAGTTAAGTACAAAATACCAACAACGCGTATCAAGATGACTCGAAACGGCCGATCCCGCCGGGACGCTTTTTGGCAGTAAAAGGTACCCGATCGAGCTGAGATCAAGATAGCGAGCGGGAATAAGATCGAATATGACGGGAAAAAATACTAGAGCTCAAACGAATTGTTGAATTTCGAGAACAAAATTTTCAACCGACCAAAAGTCACCAAAAGGTCCGTCGAGATTTGTCTTGCCAACTGGGCGCCGGCGGTAAACCGTCAACCTTTCTTACCGCCGGGGGACTCGTAGAGCTTCCTGACAGTATATAGTGCGAAAAAAAAACTCAAAGAACGACTAGTTTTTCAGCCCAAGCGATTTCAGACCTCTCAAGATGACTCTAACCAAAAAACAAACAGTTTCGCAACCCAGTTCGAGTATCGAACCGAGTTCAGACCTCTGAATGCGACAGACGCGCGCGTCTGATGTCTGCGAATCCACTCATGTGATTCCCAGCCCTGCAGCTCCCCCAGCCCGAGTTAAGTGAAGAAAACCGACAGTATCGACTCGAATGATAGAATAGCTTCGCGGACCTAGTTCGAGCAGCAGACCAAGTTCCGAGCTCTGGAATCGACTAAGAGACACGCCTCATGTGTGCAAATCGATATCTGTGACCCGCAGCACTTAGCCCTCCCCCAGCACAAGTTGAATGAAGAAATAACTCGTAGAGCTTCCCTTAGCTAGTTATAGCTGGAAGCTAAGAGTAATTCCGGCGCGCTGGAGAGCTAGTTGGCTCGGAAAAAAAGAACTGAACTTTTCACAACTTTTGGTCGGTTGAAAATTTTTGTTCTCGAAATTTGTCCATTCGTTAGAGCTCTAGTATTTTTTCCCGTGATATTCGATCTTATTCCCGCTCGCCATCTTGATCTCAGCTCGATCGGGTATCTTTTACTGCCAAAAAGCACACTGGCGGGATCGGCCGTTTCGAGTCATCTAGATACGCGTTGTCGGTATTTTGTACTTAACTCGAGCTGTAGGACGGCTACAGAGCTTGTAAGCACAGCTATCGCACTCAGAATCATCAGGCGCGTTCGCCTGTTGAATCCATAGGTCTGAACTCGGTCTGCTAGCCGAGCTAGGTCCGCAAACCTATTCGTATTGTTCGAGTCAACTTGATACGCGTTGTCGGTATTTTCTACTTAACTCGAGCTGTAGGGCAGCTACAGTGCTGGTGAGCACACCTATCGAACTCAGAATAATCAGGCGCGCTCGCCTGTTGAATTCATAGGTTTGAACTCGGTCTGCTAGCCGAGCTAGGTCCGCAAACCTATTCGTATTATTCGAGTCAACTTGATACGCGTTGTCGGTATTTTCTACTTAACTCGAGCTGTAGGCCAGCTACAGTGCTGGTAAGCACACCTATCACACTCAGAATAATCAGGCGCGTTCGCCTGTTGAATCCAGAGCTCTGAACTCGGTCTGCTGCGCGATCCAGAATCACGAAACTGTTCGTATTCTTCCAGTCATCTTGAGAGCTACTGTCGGCGTTCTGCACTTAACTCGGGCTGTAGGGGGGCTGCGAGGCGGTTAATCACAGGAATCGATTCGGAGACATCAGACGCGTCCGTCTGTCGCATTCAGAGGTCCGAACTCGGTCTGATACTCGAGTTGGGCTGGAAAACTATTCGTTCTCTGCCATTTTTTTCTCGACATTATATGTTGTCAGGAAGCTCTACGAGTCCCCCGGCGGTAACAAAGGTTGACGGTTTACCGCCGGCGCCCAGTTCAGAGCACTTCTGAAGATGATTCAGACCTCAAGACGACTCGACTAATACGAATAGGTTTGCGGACCTAGCTCGGCTAGCAGACCGAGTTCAGACCTCTCGATTCAACAGGCGAACGCGCCTGATGATTCTGAATGCGATAGGTGTGCTGACCAGCTCTGTAGCTGCCCTACAGCTCGAGTTAAGTACAGAAAACCGAGAGCGTCTCTCGAGACGACTCGAATAATACGAATAGGTTTGCGGACCTAGCTCGGCTAGCAGACCGAGTTCAGACCTCTGGATTCAACAGGCAAACGCGCCTGATAATTCTAAATGCGATAGGTGTGCTTACCAGCTCTGTAGCTGCCCTACAGCTCGAGGTAAGAACACAATACCGACAACGCGTATCAAGATGGCTCGAAACGGCCGATCCCGCCGGGACGCTTTTTCGCAGTAAAAGGTACCCGATCGAGCTGAGTTCGAGATGGCGAGCGGGAGTAAGATCGAATATGACGGGAAAAAATACTAGAGCTCTATCGAATGGTTGAATTTTAAGATCAAAATTTTTAACCGACCAAAAATCACCAAAGGGTCCGTCGAGATTTTTCTTGCCAGCTCTCCAGGGCTCCGGAACTAAACCGGCGGTAAACCGTCAACCAGCTTACCGCCGCGACCCTCGTAGAGCTCTGCATAGACGAGGTCGGTTTCGAGATAGCAGCAGAAAAAAGCTTCTGCATACTAGCTTCCAAAATAAAGACATGTTTTTGGGTTGTAAACAATCGTGGTTCCCCCTAGTTTTCCAATCGAAATAATGAAGCTAGGACCCTAAGAATTGCACCATCGAGAGCGTCATGATTCACTGCATAAGAATAAAATTGAAATTTCCAAAATGCATTTCAAAATATCTCGTCATTTCCGAAAAACCGACCCCAGGTCACCACATTGTCTGCCCCGGCTGGGTTGGCCAACTGAACTGGCTGCACCCAGCGCCGGAATTCCTCTAGCTCATCGATGCCGAAGAGCTCTACGAGGTACCGACTCCAGGTTACCAATCATCTCTTTCCGTCGGGCACGCCAACTAGCTCTACCCTGCGCCCGAATTTCTCTTAGCTCTTTGCTGAAGAGCTCTACAAAAAAGAATAGAGAATAAAACAACCAACAAGAATAAGAAAAAATAAAGAAAGGAAAGAAAAAAGAAAGAAAAAAGGAAAAAAGCTCTACGAGGTATTATCGCTGAGAGCCGGCAGTAAACCGTCAACCAGGTTACCACCAGGGGCCTTGTAGAGCTCTTCTCGTGCGGGGCTGCCCACTAAAAATTCAGGGAATGTGTTCTCAAGATACCGGCCGTTTAGTATAGAAAACGGACAGCACTCGTTATAACATCTCGAATAATACGAATAGGTTTGCAGACCGAGCTCGAGCAGCAGATCGAAGAGAGGAACGCGCCTCAATTCTCAATTGGTTTCTCTAAGCATCAGCTCTGTATCTGGTCTAAGTATGAAGACAAGTACAGAAACTGTCGATACATGTCAAGATGGTGAAACGGCCGTCGGTTCCAGCAAGTGTTTTGATAGTAATATTGAAGCTATGGACCTGAGAATTTACTGGCAGTCGCGGCATAACATACTACACGTGAGAAAGAAACCCGTTCTCAAAATGAATTTTGAATTTTAGCGCAAAAACTAGAAAATCGACCTAAAGTTACCACATTCTCTTTTGATGTCCGCTCGGCCCACTAGCTCCACCCTGCGCCCGAATTCCTCTGAGCTTAGCTTCGCAGAGCTCTACGAGATATTACTCTCAAGATTCTAACATAACTTGCTAAGGGAAACTCTACGAGTTACCAGCCAAAAGTTATCACACTTGTAAGCGTCCACTTGTAAGCGTCCAAAACCCGAATAGCGAAGCCAAGCGCGGAACGCCGCACGGGGACCTCTGCCAGGCTGCCTGAAACGATGCGCGGGACGCTGGAAACCTCGCAGGAGACGCCTGCGCGGGCGCCGTTTACTGGCGCCGGCGGTGAACCGTCAACCTGGTCACCGCCGGGAACCTCGTAGAGCTCCTAGCACGCGTAAGAGTGCTGAGCATCAAGAGAGGGCTCCTGGAAGCATTTCTCGAAAAAGAGAAACATGTTTTTTTTCATCTCGATATCAAGTTGGTTGCGCCAAGTGTTTTGATAGTAAAAGTGCATCTAGAGAGCTCATATTAAGACAGAGAAGCCCTCATATTCTTTTACAGGTGCGAAAAATCTGCTTTCTTAAAATAAATGGTCAAATATCTTTCAAATATTCGCAAAATCACCCAAAAGTTACCACATTGTCCGTTCTGGTCGGGTCGACCAACTGGTGCCGGCGGTGAACCGTCAACCTGGTCACCGCCGGGAGCCTCGTAGAGCTGATCTAGCTGGTGAGAGTGCAGACAATCGGAGTGAAACAAGAGATTCTTCGAAAATCTTCATTTTCGATGTTTTCGATGTTCATATTTGCTCAGTTCCCGGAAGTCAACTCTTGCAAAAATGCATCGACAGAGCTGAGCTGCTGTCAGAGAGAGTTTAAGTGCCAATGCGACGCACAAAAATCTGCTTTCTGAAAATAAATGTTGAATTATATTTCAAAATTTCGCAAAACCAACCAAAAGTCACCAATTTGTCCTTTCTGGTCGGGCGGTCCAACTGGCTCCACCTCGCGCCGGAATTCCTCTAGCTCATCGATGTCGAAGAGCTCTCCGTTCTGGTCGGGTCGACCAACTGGCGCCGGCGGTGAACCGTCAACCTGGTCACCGCCGGGAACCTCGTAGAGCTCCTAGCACGCGTAGGAGTACTCAGCATCAAAAAAGAGGGCTTCTGGAAGCATTTCTCGAAAAAGAGAAAACATGATTTTTTTCATGTCGATACGAAGATGGTTGCGCCAAGTGTTTTGATAGTAAAAGTGCGCCTAGAGAGCTCATATTAAGACAGAGAGGCCCTCATATTCGTTTACAGGTGCGAGAAAGATCTGCTTTCTCAAAATGAATTGTCAAATATCTTTCAAAAATTCGCAAAACAACCCAAAAGTTGTCACATTGTCCGCCTCGGCCGGGTGGGCCAACTGGCGCCGGCGGTGAAGCGTCAACCTGGTCACCGCCGGGAACCTCGTAGAGCTCATTCCACGCATAAGAATGCCCGGAGTCGAAAGAGAGAGCTTCTGGAAGCATTTCTCGAAAAAAAGAAAAAAATCCTCTCGACATGAAGATCATTCCTCCAAGTGTTTTGATAGTAGAAGTGCGCCTACAGAGTTCATACTAGACAGAGAGGCCCTCATAATTATTTACAGATGCGGAAAATCTGCTTTCTCAAAATGAATTGTCGAATATCTTTTAAAAAGTTGCAAAACCACCCAAAAGTTATCACTTTGTTCTTTCTGGCCGGGTCGACCAACTAGCTCCATCCCGCGCCGGAATTCCTCTAGCTCATCGATGCCGAAGAGCTCTACGAGGTACTAGCTCCACCCCGCGCCGGAACTGGGCGCCGGCGGTAAACCGTCAACCTTTCTTACCGCCGGGGGACTCGTAGAGCTTCCTGACAACATATACTGTCGGAAAAAATTGCAGAGAACGAATAGTTTTTGAGCCCAACTCGAGTATCAGACCGAGTTTAGACCTCTGAATGCGACAGACGGACGCGTCTGATGTCTCCGAATCGATTCCTGTGATTACCCGCCCTGCAGCCTCCCTACAGCCCGAATTAAGTGCAGAACGCCGACAGTAGCTCTCAAGATGACTGGAAGAATGCGAACAGTTTCATGATTCTGGATCGCGCAACAGACTGAGTTCAGAGCTCTGGATTCAACAGGCGAACGCGCCTGATGGTTCTGAGTGCGATACGTGTGCTTACCAGCACTGTAGCTGCCCTACAGCTCGAGTTAAGTAGAAAATACCGACAACGCGTATCAAGTGGACTCGAATAATACGAATAGGTTTGCGGACCTACCTCGGCTAGCAGACCGAGTTTAGACCTATGGATTCAACAGGCGAACGCGTCTGATCATTCTGAGTGCGATACGAGTGCTTACCAGCACTGTAGCTGCCCTACAGCTCGAGTTAAGTAGAAAATACCGACAACGCGTATCAACTTGACTCGAATAATACCAACAGGTTTGCGGACCTAGCTCGGCTGACAGACCGAGTTCAGACCTCTGGGTTCAACAGGCGAACGCGCCTGATCATTCTGCATGCATTAGCTATGCTTACCAGCTCTGTAGCTGCCTTAAAATAAATAAAATAAAAAAAAATAAACCTAGAGCTCGAGTTATCTTGAGAAAACCGACAGCGCGTACCAAGATGACTCGAAACGGCCGGTCCCGCCGGGACGCTTTTTGGCCTTCAAAGTTACCCGATCGAGCTGAGATCAAGATGGCGAGCGGGAATAAGATCGAATATCACGGAAAAAAATACTAGAGCTCAAACGAATTGTTGAATTTCGAGAACGAAATTTTCAACCGAGCAAAAGTCAGCAAAAGTTCCGTCGAGATTTTTCTTGCCAACTAGCTCTCCAGCGCGCCGGAATTACTCTTAGCTTCCAGCTATAACTAGCTAAGGGAAGCTCTACGAGTTATTCCTCTAGCTCATCGATGCCGAAGAGCTCTACGAGGTACTAGCTCCACCCCGCGCCGGAATTCCTCTAGCTCGTCGATGCCGAAGAGCTCTGCGAGGTATGATGCGTGGGGCCCTGCAAAGCGCGCAAGGAAGAACTGCCTAGGAGCCTGGAAGAACTGCAGTTGCTGCGAGAATCGTGGACCGGCGGACCGCCGGCTTCTTCTCTGAACCCTCAGCTCTCCAAGGAGCTATCCGGGAAAAACCCGAATAGCGAAGCCACTGGGCGCCGGCGGTAAACCGTCAACCTTTCTTACCGCCGGGGGACTCGTAGAGCTTCCTGACAGTATATAGAGTGGGAAATAATCCAGAGAACGACTAGTTTCCATGACTCTAACAAAAAAACAAACAGTTTCGCAATCCAGTTCGAGTATCAGACCGAGTTCAGACCTCGCAATGCGACAGGCGCGTCTGATGTCTGCGAATCGACTCATGTGATTACCAGCCCTGCAGCCCCCCGACAGCCCGAGTTAAGTGCAGAAAACCGAGAGCATCTCTCAGAATGACTCAAATAATACAATAGTTTCGCGAATCTGTTTCGAGCAGCAAATCAAGTTCTGAGCTTTCGAATCGTCCAACGAACGCGTCTGATGTGTGCAAATCGATTTCTATGACCCGCAGCACTGTAGCCCTCCCCCAGCACGAGTTGAGTGGAGAAAAATTGAGAGCATGTTGCACGATGATTCGGAGAATACGAATAGTTTCGCGAAGCTAGCTCGGGCAGCAGGCCGAGTTCAGAGCTCTCGATACAACAGACAAACGCGCCCGATGTTTCCCAATCGATTTATGTGACTATAGGCTCTGTAACTGCCCTAAAGCTCGAGTTAAGTACAGAAAACCGAGAGCGTTTGTCAAGATGACTCGAATAATACGAATGGGTTTGCGGACCTAGCCCAGCTAGCAGACCGAGTTTAGACCTATGGATTTAACAAGCGAACGCGCCTGACGATTCTGAGTGCGATAGGTGTGCTTACCAGCACTGTAGCTGCCCTAGACCTCGAGTTAAGCAGAAAATACCGACAACGCGTATCAAGTTGACTCGAATAATACGAATAGGTTTGCGGACCTAGCTCGGCTAGCAGACCGAGTTCAGACCTATGGATTCAACATGCGAACGCGCCTGATGATTCTGAGTGCGATAGCTGTGCTTACCAACACTGTAGCTGCCCTACAGCTCGAGTTAAGTAGAAAATACCGACAACGCGTATCAAGTTGACTCGAATAATACGAATAGATTTACGGACCTAGCTCGGGTAGCAGACCGAGTTCAGACCTCTGGATTGAACAGGCGAACGCGCCTGATGATTCTGAGTGCGATAGCTGCTTACAGGCACTGTAGCTGCCCTACAGCTCGAGTTAAGTTGAAAATACCGACAGCCCGTAGCAAGATGACTCGAAACGGCCGTTCCCGCCACCGTGCTTTTTGGCCTTCAAAGTTACCCGATCGAGCTGAGATCAAGATGGCGAGCGGGAATAAGATCGAATATCACGGAAAAAATACTAGAGCTCAAACGAATTGTTGAATTTCGAGAACAAAATTTTCAACCGACCAAAAGTCACCAAAAGGTCCGTCGAGATTTTTCTTGCCAACTAGCTCTCCAGCGCCCCGGAATTACTCTTAAGCTTCCAGCAATAACTTGCTAAGGGAAGCTCAACGAGTTAAGAGTCGCGGAACGCCGCACCCCGGCGACACGAGGTGCTGCCTGAAACGATGGGGTGACGCTGGAAACCTCGCAGGAGACGCGTGCAGGGGCGCCGTTTACGATGCGTGGGGCCCTGCAAAGCGCGCAAGGAAAAGTTGCCTAGGAGCCTGGAAGAACTGCCGAAGCTCTTCCGAAGCTCTGCCGAGGCGCTTCGCGCACCCTGGAGCCACGCGTATTGGGAAACGCTAGGAAGCCACGCTCCCGGACCCGCTGCCGGTTCCGGCAAGTTCCTGCGGGGATCGTGGACCGGCGGAGGTGGGCGTGTCCTCCTCACCACCCACCGCCGGCTTCTTCTCTGAAACCCGCAGCTCTCCAAGGAGCTATCCGGGAATAACTGGGCGCCGGCGGTAAACCGTCAACCTTTGTTACCGCCGGGGGACTCGTAGAGCTTCCTGACAACATATACTGTCGGAAAAAATTGCAGAGAACGAATAGTTTTTGAGGCCCAACTCGAGTATCAGACCGAGTTCAGACCTCTGAATGCGACAGACGGACGCGTCTGATGTCTCCGAATCGATTCCTGTGATTACCCGCCCTGCAGCCTCCCTACAGCCCGAATTAAGTGCAGAACGCCGACAGTAGCTCTCAAGATGACTGGAAATATGCGAACAGTTTTGTTCTGGATCGCGCAACAGACGGAGTTCAGAGCTCAGGATCCAACAGGCGAACGCGCCCGATGATTCTGAGTGCGATAGGTGTGCTTACCAGCACTGTAGCTGCCCTACAGCTCGATTTAAGTAGAAAATACCGACAACGCGTATCAAGTGGACTCGAATAATACGAATAGGTGTGCGGATAGTTCGGCTAGCAGACCGAGTTTAGACCTATGGATTCAACAGGCGAACGCGTCTGATCATTCTGAGTGCGATAGGCGTGCTTACCAGCACTGTAGCTGCTCTACAGCTCGAGTTAAGTAGAAAATACCGACAACGCGTATCAAGTTGACTCGAATAATAGAAACAGGTTTGCGTACCTAGCTCGGCTGACAGACCGAGTTCAGACCTCTGGGTTCAACAGGCGAACGCGCCTGATGATTCTGCATGCATTAGCTGTGCTTACCAGCTCTGTAGCTGCCTTAGAGCTCGAGTTATGTTCAGAAAACCGATAGCGCGTATCAAGATGAATCGAAACGGCCGTTACCGCCACCGTGCTTTTTGGTCTTCAAAGTTACCCGATTGAGCTGAGATCAAGATGGAGAGCGGAAATAAGATCGAATATCACGGGAAAAAATACTAGAGCTCTAACGAATTGTCAAATTTCGAGAACGAAATTTTAAACCGAGCAAAAGTCATCAAAAGTTCCGTCGAGATTTTTCTTGCCAACTAGCTCTCCAGCGCGCCGGAATTACTCTTAGCTTCCAGCTATAACTAGCTAAGGGAAGCTCTACGAGTTAATTATCCGCCTCGGCCGGGTGGGCCAACTAGCTCCACCCCGCGCCGGAATTCCTTTTGCTTATCGTTGCCGAAGAGCTCTACGAGGTAAACCCAGAGAGCAAAGAGAGCACACACCGGAAAACCTTCCTGGCAAGCCCACGGAAGCTCGCGTGAACCTCTTCCAGAGCTCTGGGGGGCTCCCGCAGCGCTTCCGAGGCGCTGCCAGAAACGCTTCCACGCGTGCCCGCACGCGTGCAGGCACGCATGGAAGCTTGCCGGAAGCTCTCCCGGAGGAGCTCCTGGCAGGCACCACCACCGTCCGGTCTGTAATCTTAAACCCTTTAGCCCTCAGCGAGCTCTCCGGGAAGAACCCGGAGAGCAAAGAAGGCACGCCCTGAAAAGCCGTCCTGGCGAGCCCACCGAAGCTCTCGTGAAGCTCTTCTGGGGCTCGGGGCGCTCCCCTGCAGCGTCTCTGAAACGCTGCCAGAAACGCCCCCACGCGTGCCTGCACGCGTGGAGGCTCGCGTGGAAGCTTGCCGGAAGCTCTCCTGGACACGCTGCCGGGCCAGGCGAGGAACTGCGAGGATCGTGGACCGGCGAAGATGGGTTGCTGGCGGGCACCACCACCGTCCGGCTTTTAATATAAAACCCTTTAGCTCTCAGAGAGCTCCCCGGGAAAATAAGAATAACTCGTAGAGCTTCCCTTAGCTAGTTATAGCTGGAAGCTAAGAGTAATTCCGGCGCGCTGGAGAGCTAGTTGGCTCGGAAAAAAAGAACTGAACTTTTCGCAACTGTTGGTCGGTTCAAAATTTTGCTTTCGATATTCAACCATTCGTTAGAGCTCTAGTATTTTTTCCCGTGATATTCGATCTTGTTCCCGCTCGCCATCTTGATCTCAGCTCGATCGGGTATCTTTTACTGCCAAAAAGCACACTGGCGGGATCGGCCGTTTTGAGTCATCTTGCTACGCGTTGTCGGTATTTTGTACTTAACTCGAGCTGTAGGACAGCTACAGAGCTTGTAAGCACAGCTATTGCACTCAGAATCATCAGGCGCGTTCGTCTGTTCAATCCGTAGGTCTGAACTCGGTCTGCTAGCCGAGCTAGGTCCGCAAACCTATTCATATTATTCGAGTCAACTTGATACGCGTTGTCGGTATTTTCTACTTAACTCGAGCTGTAGGGCAGCTACAGTGCTGGTAAGCACACTTATCGCACGCATAATCATCAGGCGCGCTCGCCTGTTGACTCCGTAGGTCTGAACTCGGTCTGCTAGCCGAGCTAGGTCCGCAAACCTATTCGTATTAGTCGAGTGAACTTGATACGCGTTGTCGGTATTTTCTACTTAACTCGAGCTGTAGGCCAGCTACAGCGCTGGTAAGCACACCCATCACACTCGGAATAATCAGGCGCCTGTTGAATCCAGAGCTCTGAACTCGGTCTGCTGCGCGATCCAGAATCACGAAACTGTTCGTATTCTTCCAGTCATCTTGAGAGCTACTGTCGGCGTTCTGCACTTAACTCGGGCTGTAGCCGAGCTAGGTCCGCAAACCTATTCGTATTATTCGAGGCATCTCGACAAGAACTCTCGGTTTTCTGTATTGAACTCGAGCTGTAGGACAGCTACATATCTGATATTTACAGAAATCGATTCAGAATCATCGGTTGCGTTTGTCTGTCGAATACAGAGCTCTGAACTCGATCTGCTACCCGATCTAGAATTGCGAAATATTCGTTCGTATTGTTCGAGTCATCTTGAGAAGTGTTCCCTGTTTTCTTTACTCAACTCGCGCTCACGGGTCGGTTACAGTGCTGGTGGTCACAGTAAATGATTTGAAGACATCAGGCGCGTCGACCTGTCGAATCCAGAGCTCTGTCTGCACTCTGTCTGCTGCCCGAACTAGGTCCGCAAAACTATTCGTATTGTTCGAGTCATCCTGAGAGGTGCTGTCGGTTCTCTGCACTTCACTCGGGCTGTAGGGGGGCTGCAGGGCGGTTAATCACAGGAATCGATTCGGAGACATCAGACGCGTCCGTCTCTCGCATTCAGAGGTCCGAACTCGGTCTGATACTCGAGTTGGGCTGAAAAACTATTCGTTCTCTGCAATTTTTTTCGACATTATATGTTGTCAGGAAGCTCTACGAGTCCCCGGCGGTAACAAAGGTTGACGGTTTACCGCCGGCGCCCGGTTCTGAAGCGCTGCCAGGAGCGCTTCCACGCGTGCCTGCTCGCGTGCAGGCACGCGTTCACGCTTGCCGGAAAATCTCCCGGACCCGCTGCGATGTTTTACAAGTCGCTGGGATGTTTGGCGGTAATGGGCTGCTGGAGGGCACCACCACCGCCCAGCTTCTAATCTAAAACCCTCTAGCTCTCAGAGAGCTCTCCGGGAAAAGCGCGGAGAGCGAAGGGAGCCGGAGAGCGAAGGGAGCCTGAGGAACTGGGAAGCTCCCCTGCAGTGCTGCTGAAGCGCTACGCGCTGCGACCCTGGGCGAGTTGCTGCGGGGATACTGGACTGGGAACCGGCGGTAAACCGTCAACCAGATTACCGCCGGGACCCTCGTAGAGCTCTTTTCTCACACAGCGATCCTCAGAACACAGGAAGGAAAAAGCGCGGAGAGCGAAGGGAGCCGGAGAGCGAAGGGAGCCTGAGGAACTGGGAAGCTCCCCTGCAGTGCTGCTGAAGCGCTACGCGCTGCGACCCTGGGCGAGTTGCTGCGGGGATACTGGACTGGCGAAGATGGGCTGCTTGCGGGCACCACCACCGTCCGGCTTCTAATCCAGAACCCTCTGGCTCCCAGAGTGCTCTCCGGGAACTGGACGCCGGCGGTAAACCGTCAACCTTGGTTACCGCCGGGAGACTCGTAGAGCTTCCAGCTCGACGAAGTTGAGAACACCGAGGACCTACCAACATTCCGACTCATAGTAAATATTTTGTGTCCTCTCAATGCGACAGGCGGACGCGTCTGACGTCTGCGAGTCGACTTCTATCATTACCGGCCCTGCAGCCCCCTACAGCACGAGTTAAGTGCAGAAAACTGACAGCACCTCTCAGGATGACTCCAACAATACAGTAGTTTCGCAGACCTAATTCAGGCAGCAGACGAGTTCCGAGCTCTGGTCTCCGCAGGCGGGTGCGCCTGATGTCTCTAAATCGATTGCTGTCCCCAGCAGCACTGTAGCCTCCCCCCATCACGAAATACCGACAGCACTTCTCAGGATGACTCGAACAATACGAATAGTTTTGCGAACCTAGCTCGGGCAGCAGGCCAAGTTCAGTGCTCTCGAGTCAACAAACAAAGGCGCCTGGTGATTTCCAATTGATTTCTGTGAGTACGAGCTCTGTAGCTGCCCTACGGCTCGAGTTGAGTACAGAAAACCGAGGGCACCTATCAAGATGACCCAAATAATACGAATAGGTTTGCGGACCTAGCTCGGCTAGCAGACCGAGTTGAGACCTCTAGATTTAACAGGCGAACGCGCCTAATGATTCTGACTGCGATAGATGTGCTTGCCAGCTCTGTAGCTGTCTTACAGCTCGAGTTAAGACCAGAAAACCGAGAGTGTCTGTCAAGATGACTCGAATAATACAAACAGGTTTCCGGACCTAGCTCGGCTCACAGACAGAGTTCAGACCTCTGGGTTCAACAGGCGAACGCGCCTGATCATTCTGCATGCATAAGCTGTGCTTACCAGCTCTGTAGCTGCCCTAGAGCTCGAGTTATGTTCAGAAAACCGACAGCGCGTATCGAGATGACTCGAAACGGCCGTTCCCGCCACAGTGCTTTTTGGCCTTCAAAGTTACCCGATCGAGCTGAGATCAAGATGGCGAGCGGGAATAAGATCGAATATCACGGGAAAAAATACTAGAGCTCTAACGAATTGTCAAATTTCGAGAACAAAATTTTCAACCGAGCAAAAGTCATCAAAAGTTCCGTCGAGATTTTTCTTGCCAACTAGCTCTGGAGCGCGCCGGAATTACTCTTAGCTTCCAGCTATAACTAGCTAAGGGAAGCTCTACGAGTTACATTGTCCGTCTCGGCCGGCTGGGCCAACTAGCTCCACCCCGCGCCAGAATTCCTCTAGCTCATCGATGTCGAAGAGCTCTACGAGGTACTAGCTCTCCGGCGCGCCGGAACTGGGCGCCGGCGGTAAACCGTCAACCTGGTTACCGCCGGGGACCTCGTAGAGCTCTTTTCTTGCCCAGCTCCTTGGAACACGTGAAGCATGCTTGCGTGAGCCAAAAAACTCTAAAAAAATCGATCGCATACAAATAGTTTTGCGGACTTAGCTCGAGAAGCAGACTCTGTTCAGAGCTCTAGATGCTTCAGCCAAACGCCCTTGATGATTCTGTATCGGTTTCTGTGCGTACCACCTCTGTAGCTGTGCTACAGCTAGAGTTGAGTGCAGAATACCGACAGCGCCTCTGAAGAGAACTTGAGAAATACGAATAGTGTTGTGGACCTAGCTCGACTAGCAGAACGAGTTCAGGCCTCTCGATGCAACAGACGCAAGCGCCTGGTGAGACTGAATCAGTTTATGTGCGTACCAGCTCTGTAGCTCCTCTGAATCTTGAGTTGAATACAGAGAACCGGCATCACTGGTGAAGATGACTTTTACGGACCTAGCTCGAGTAGCAGACCGAGTTCAGGCCTCTGGATGCAACAGGCGAACGCGCCTGATCAGTCTGAATCGTTTCTGTAAGTATCAGCTCTGTAGCTCTCGAAATCTCGAGTTAAGTACAGAAAGCCGTGAACGCGTGTCAAGATGACTCGGAACGCAGTTGGTTCCAGCAAGTCTTTTGAAAGTAATATTGCAGCTACGGACCTGAGAATTTAACTGGCAGACGCGGCGTAGACCACTACACGTGAGAAAAATACCGGTTCTCAAAATTAATTGTAAATATCTTTCAAAGCAAAGCAAAACCAACCCAAGGTTATCACATTGTCTCTTTTGGCCGGGTCGGCCAACTAGCTCCACCCCGCGCCGAAATTCCTCTAGCTCATCGATGCCGAAGAGCTCTACGAGATATTTTTGGACTGCCAACGTGAAGTCGGTCCCTGGCTTCGCTCGGGAGACGGAATGAACTTCGAATTTGTGAGGTAACTTCTGTAATGCCCAGCTTCGCTCTGCGCAAATAGCAGCCCAAACGAATTGTTAGAACTGCAAAATCGGCTGAGCCAGGCCGCGGAAGGTATGATCGCGTCCCTTTTCGACATTTCGCCAACTAGCTCCACCCTGTCGCCGAATTCCTCTTGCTCTTCTACCATCAGAGCTCTACCACCAAAGTTAACACTGGGCGCCGGCGGTAAACCGTCAACCTTTCTTACCGCCGGGAGACTCGTAGAGCTTCCTGACAGTATATAGTGTGGAAAAAAAAAACAGAGAACAGCTAATTTTCAGCCCAAGCGATTTCAGACCTCTCAAGATGACTCTAACAAAAAACAAACAGTTTCGCAACCCGTGGGTTTGCGGATCTAGCCGGCTAGCAGACCGAGTTCAGACCTATGGATTCAACAGGCGAACGCGCCTGATGATTCTGATGCTTACCAGCACTGTAGCTGCCCTACAGCTCGAGTTAAGTAGAAAATACCGACAACGCGTGTCAAGATGACTCGAAACAGCCGATCCCGCCGGGACGCTGCTCTACCACCCAAAAGTTAACACTTTGTTCTTTCTGGCCGGGTCGACAAATTAGCTCCACCCCGCGCCGGAATTTCTCTAGCTCATCGATTCCGAAGAGCTCTACGAGGTATTTTCAACCGACCAAAAGTCAGCAAAAGGTCCGTCGAGAAATTTCCTGCCAACTAGCTCTCCAGCGCCCCGGAACTGGCGCCGGCGGTGAACCGTCAACCTGGTCACCGCCGGGAACCTCGTAGAGCTCCTTGAATCCGTGAGAGAGCTCAGCATCAAAGCGGGAGCTTCTGGGAGCTTTTCTACAAAAACTTCAAGTTGAGATTTTTTCGGAGTCCAACATGAGTCGGTTCCTTCAAGTGAACTGGTACTGAAAATGACTCTAGATGCGAGCTGATCAGGAACGAAGTTTATATCTTTCAATGCTCGGAGTAAAAATCTGCTTTTC
This sequence comes from Prorocentrum cordatum, assembly GCA_963575745.1. Taxonomy (NCBI): domain Eukaryota; class Dinophyceae; order Prorocentrales; family Prorocentraceae; genus Prorocentrum; species Prorocentrum cordatum. The sequence goes on along the minus strand of CAUYUJ010004914.1, from coordinate 783 downwards.
CAAAATGAATTGTCAAATATCTTTCAAAAAATTGCAAAACCACCCAAAAGTTGTCACATTGTCCGCCTCGGCCGGCTGGACCAAAGTTCTCACTCCAGCGAAGCTATTCATATGAAGTCTCGCGCTCTCAGTGAGAGCGCGAGACCATTCTGCGTCGACAAAAATGCACCAGAACTCTCTAGGTCACCCATAGATCGATATAAATTAGAAAAAAAATCATCCGACACAAAAAATAGAAAATTGTACAAATCGATATTTTTCATTGATTTTGAAAATTCTAATCAATTTGGGCACTCTCGAGGCTCCCATTCGATTTCTCGCATGTCGCTACTTCGATTGGAATGTACCTGGCATGCATAGCATGCACTCAGCTCGAATTATCATCGAAACACCGTTCGCAACACGCATACATAGAGACAGTATTTCGAGCATACCTCCTGACTCAGCCATTTCTAGGAACTCTCGAGCTTCCAGTGTGACGCGCCAGATCATTCTGCATCGACTGGTGTGCGTGAGAGGTCTGTAGCTTGCTGACAGCTCGAGTTGAGTAAAGCCAACCACCGTCACCTGCCAAACTGCACTGCAGGCAAAGTCGGTTCCTGCAAGTCTTTTGACAGTAATATTGCCCCTAGAGCCCTGAAATTTTACCAGCAGGTGCGCCATAGCTTACTGTATGTGAGAAAAATCCGTTTTCTGAAAACGAATTGTCAAATCTTGCACAAAGTTTCAAAAACCGACCCCAGGTTAACACATTGTCTCTTTTGGTCGGGTCGGCCAACTAGC